>JAXCLQ010000009.1:1462127-1508886 GCA_035584115.1 Cedrela odorata
CATGTAGGATAGGAATATACCTACATGGTTTGTGTAGTTATTAAAAGAGATCCATAAATCTTAATGAATCATTTAATATTTTAACTTTGCATGAGAACACAATAGTTAAACTTTATAGAGTATCTTCCTTAGACCTTGGGAGGGGATATGAATAATTTAGGGATACTCAACTAGCAACTAAATAATTAATTCTTATTAAAAAGAGCAAAGGGCAGGAACTAATTAGTGAAGGTGAAATCATAACCCTAGAGTTTTTAGTCTATTAATTTAATCACATTTATTTTATTTGTATTTAAATTTATTTTTAATTGTCTATTCATCAAATTTAGTTAGCCAAATAAAATTTGGGTTATGCCAAGTCTTGAGAATTGATATACAACAATATTTGTGGAACTATATTTATCTCATCACTCTATTACTTGTTCGACTTATACATTTGCGATTTTGTACAACAACGAGTTTGTGAGTTTGCGAGTAAAATTGTTATCCCTAAGTGTAAGTACTGATTACTATAGGGTGTTACATTTGCATGAAGCAGTTAACGTAAAAGTAATAACATATTTATGTGTTAGTGTCTCTTGATAAAACGACTATTTTAATATATAGAATAAACATATTACAATATTAGAATCGGTCTATTGGTTCACAAAGATGTATCTTAAAAAAAATCCTCTATTAAAATGAGCTTTTCAATCTTATATTTTATTTCGAAACAGATTGATATATTCAGCCAAAGATTTCATCCATACCAGTCTTAAGGTATCTTTGACGGCTTTTTAAAGTAAAAATAATAAAATTGTATAATAAATATTAACTTTTAAAATAACTAACTTATTCTTTCACTAATAATTGATAATTATCTTTTTCATCTCACATTAACTTAATTTCAAACAACCTAACAATTATAACCCTCATATTTACTTTCAAATAGGAGATATCTACTCCTCATACATATAACATAAATCATTAGAACATTTATGAAAACTTTAGAATAATGAATGTGAGGGCTAAATAGTAACTCGCTAGAAATATAAATACAAATTATTTTTGAAAAGTTTCTTAAATAACTAAAATTTTGGGTCTTTTTTTTTTATAGTAAAATATCCACTTTGAGACAAAAATGCCTCAATGATCATGTTTTCGTTCTTCATACAAGACTCATAACAGTGCAAAAAAAGCAAAGGAAAATATAAATAAATAAATAAAACAAAACAAAACAAAACAAAATCACACCATAAGAACCACAACAACACACCTACAATTTAAATTAGTTGATTCAATTCAATTGAATCTCCATCAAACTTAAGAATAACATCAATTTTAAGGTGAATAATGCATATTTATATTCCTTTAAGGTGTAGTGTTTTACTAAAAAATTAATAAATTTGAATGGAACAAAAATGTATAGTAATTATTTTTTTATTATTATGTCAATATGTTACTATAAACACTAGATTGAGGGTGATATTAATATGTTTTAATGAACAATAACTTAAACTAATTAATTTTGAAAACATGAATGCAAGAAGAAGGAGATGCTTAGAAAATTAAAAAATGATACAATGTGTTCGAAATTTACGTACATATAATTTTCGAGCACTTTAGTGTTAAAAATTAATTGTTCAAAATTTAATAAGGGCAAATTATGAGCACTAATTTTTTAAATTTTATTTTTTTAATAAGTGCTAGAAATTTGACTCTACTAAATTTCGAGAACTTAATATTTTTTGTTGCACTAAAATATAATTTTTTTATAATTTAGAAATATTTTTATCTAATTTATCAAACTTCTAAGAATTATTTTAATTTTTTAAAGATAAAATAAATACAAATTTAAAATCTTATATGACATAATTTAATCAAAATATGAATTGAGTTACTAATTTTTTCATAGGTTTGATTTGTTTAATTATATTTTAAATATATCAAAACTTAAAATAATTATATGAAGCCTTTATGGTTATTTAAGAAAGTTTCCTATTATTTTTGGGCCAATATATAGTTTTATTACTTGTAAATTGTAATCTCTCTACAGTAACAGGCCTGGAAGATGGGCGGGTCAATTCCTGCATTGGGTCAAAATCTACATTGACCCGAATGTTACCCGACTGGAATTGTGAGCAACAACCAATTTAATTTGCGAGTACCTACCATTCAAATTCTAAGGCATAGACTCTGATTCGATTCCTATCTGACTACATTCTGCGTTTCGATTTGCCATTGCATTCCCTGTAAGTTATTTCTTAGAACTCAATTAGGGTTTGTTTATTATCATTTTTGATGTATTTGATATATGGGTTTGTTTGGATGTTGCTTCAATTTGTTGGGTTATTGAACTGGATTGAGATTCAGTTACGCTCAGTAATTTGCTTAGTTTAAGTGTAATTACCATATAAATAAGAAAAAGTTTCGAACTTAATTGGAAGCTAAAACAAATATGGATTTAGTTTCCATTTGCATTTTACTGAAACAAACAGTGTTTTCTCGGCGTATTGTTTGCATTGTATGCAAAATTTTCTTCTGTTATAGAAGCTCAATTTCCATTTAGAGTGATTATTTTGCTAGGAGACATGTTAAAGATTGAATGCAACTGCCTGTTACGTGATTTTATGAGTGGTGTTAATATATGTACTTTAAACCCGTACATATACTAATAATTTGCAGCTATTTCTGAGACAACTTCATACAGTTTATATTGATATGCCAATTTGGAAAAAGTATTGTGGGAGTGGCGATTTCTAGACCATATTCTTTCTAAATATTATTTTGTATTAATGGTAATCCATTTAATATCACAATCTGTTTGTTTTCTTTCCAGGTTTATGAGTTGGAAAGCTTATGGGTTTGGCATCTGCTAGCACTGCCAGTGAGGGCATGCAATTGTGCATATTTGACTTGAGAAGGGGACAAAATGAAGGGCAAGAGCTGGACAAGATTTTGTTTTTCTTTCCTTCTGATTTGCCCTTTTCAACACAACTTTCCGTGATAGGACTCAGTGAAGGACTTATCACATTTACAAGGTCGGTGGCCATCTTTATTATAAAAATTTCTGAACAGGAGCGAAGAAAATTTTGAAAATATTTTAATTTTGCTTTAATATTGATGATTATGATGTATGAGATTCATTGTAAAGACCAACTTCTTTTATTTTATCCTGAGAAAAATAGATGTAGGTGTGAATTTGTGTCTCATTTCTACATAGCATGTTCTTGTCAAGAGAGGATGCATTGTGCACTATTGCATTGGCTTTTAGGAGATGCAACTGTGTTGTATGCTAAGCTATATTATGCATATGGTTTAATTCTGTGTTTTGTACTAAAACTTGTGAGGTTTATTTATTAAGATTTTTCAGTAAGTAATCATTCAAGAATGAATGCACAAAAGAAAAAGGAGAATGAGAGGAAAAACAAAAGAAGCTTGGTAGCTATCTGTCTATATATATATGTGTGTGTGTGTGTGTGTGTGTGTGTGTTGAACTTCTGACATTATCTGCTTGTGTTGACAGATCTGGATTGGACAAGATATGTGTGAGTTTATTTTGTTTCTTTTTTGAGTTCTAATTACCAATGGACTAGTACAAGTCTATGTTAATTTGTTCTTTTTATTTTCCCTCTATTCTAGCAATTTAACTAGCCTAACATATATTTGTTTGTTATCATCATTTCTAGTTGGTATATGATTTTTTAAAATTCTGGTGGAAACAAAGTGAAATGATATGATCCTTGAAGAATGACCATAATTTAAGTAATTTGGTTGTTTAAGGTATATAACATTAGCTTTCTGCAGAATTTTCTCACCAGAGGCTGCATGTGAGGTCATAGAAGCAGAGAGGCACTCTCATGTTTTCTATGAGGCAGAAACAGATATCTGGATGGTGCTGGTGAGATATCCATTTCCTTTTAACCATCTGCTTAATGACTGACTTCCTGCTATGATCAAGTACTCTTTACATGATGATAATGACGGCGAGATACTATATCTACATATGCATATCCTGATCAATTTTATCTTGCCTCTTTGTTTTTGAATATTTTGTCTCTTGAAATATAGAGTTGGTCTTTTTCTTTTTGGTATTATCCTCTCTCGAGGGAAATTTAATTTTTAACATCAGTAGTTAACATAAATTCAGTTTGTAGTTTTGCACTCAATTCTACTAAAGTTTGTGACTATATAACACTACTAACAGCCTATTGGTAATTATAAGCTACTTAGATACATTAGAGTTTTGAGTGTGAAGTTTTTAAACCATCATCATTTCTTCACTCAGAAAGCTCCTTTGCTAGTATGTATTTGAAACGTGGCTTTACATTAGTCCTTGCATGTGCATGTGGCTTTATTACATGAAAAATATTCATGTATCTACCTTCTAGTGGGAAACATAAGACGTAAATAGACTGTTTTAGGAGAATGTGGCTACAAGTTTTGGTTATGTCATATAATCTTCGTCATATATATATATATATATATATATATATGGGGTAAGGATCGGGAGCCCCTTAACTTTACACAATTTTTTACACTAATTTCTCAATCATTAGATGAATGCACTTTCAATAGTTGAAATTAAATTTAACTTGTGTAATTAATACATCATAATTAATGCACATATGAAATACAAATCAACCATTCAAATAAGATTAATCTAATTGTATATAAACGGTGTAAAAAATTGGGGCTTTTGATCCAAACCCAACTATGTGTGTATATTTTAGATTTATAATTGATTTAAGGTAAATACATGTATGTCTTGGTCAACCTGTAAATAATTGCCGAGCTGTTCTAACCAGCTCTGTAACTTTTTGCAGGTAGTGGAGAAAAGTAAGGATTCAGAAGCCATATGGCGCATTGATGCATTACGGAAGGTTCTTAAGGAAGTTCACTCCCTTTTCAGGATGTTTTATGGATCTATAAGAGGAATGCTTGAGAAAGACCCTAGTGGTGGACTAATTCGATCTCATTTGTACCTTTTCGTCATGGATTATCTAAGTGGTAAGTCATTTTGCTATACTGGCTTCTAACATTACACTAAATCATTGTTCTGTTGTCTTTAGTTCAACATATTTCACTGTTTAAGTCACTAATTGTCAGCATTCCAAAAACGGTCTCCCTTGGATAACTGCTGCTGGGGTAATGCTGAAGTTGCTGTATCAAATGGTCTCCATTGGACTTGTTCTACCAAAGTAATGTTGAAGTTGCTATATCTCACTCCTTACATGTAACTTTTCTCTGTGAGGCAGATTTTCTTGTTGGGAAGAAACTCCAGTTACCTTCATTCCGTGACTGTTTGAAGGAGTGTGGAACTGTGCAAATGCTGACTGTGGGGCGGGAGGCTGCCATTGAAGTTCAGGTTTGTCTTTAGAATTTGTGTATATAATGCTAAAAGTACTCATATTTTTCCTAGAACTAGAGGGGTATATATATCAGTATATTCTGCTGGCAATATTTCTATACATTGTGTGACACATGGGTGTCAAGGTGTTCTGAATTTCGTCTCTTGTTTATTGGGGTAGTAGTTGTCATTAAACACTTTGTCAGTATCATCTAGCACCATTTCATCAGAGTCACAGCCTGAAATATTTAACCATTTATCTGTCACGGGTAATATATGTGTTAAATTGCAAGTAAATGTTCTTGTTATAGCCCATCTACAATGTAACACCTTTAGTTTATGTATGGAGTCATGCTACAGTATAGAGACTGTGCTGTACAGCCACTATACTTAGCTGTTGGATTGCCTTTCATGTAATCCTACGGCTCTCATAAAAGCAAAAGGTCCCCACTTTCCCAAAACAAATTCCCCCCTCTCCATACATTTATTGAGGCTGTACATTACAGCAACTGTACCGTAGCCTCACCCTATGTATGTTGCTTTTGCTGATGTTTCTGATCCTTCATAATCTGGCTGGTGATTACATGGAATGCTTGTAATTGTCAAAGTTCCGCATGCACAGTTTTCATCTATTTCTCTTATTCTTTCAACCTTTAGTCAGTATGCAGAGAATGCTTATCTTATCTTAGTATATTTTTCAGTAACTCTTAAGGACTTAGGTTCAAAATATTCCTATGATGACTTAAAAGTTTATTTAATTGGTTCTTTTGATACTTGATTGACAAATAATGGCATGTGCTAATAGGACAAACATTGTCTCTTATGGCTTATAAGTAGAACATTGTTTAGTTTGTTGTTGGTAAGTAATTCTGATTATTACATTTCATACTTACAGTCACTTGTCAGGGTACTGGAATCTTGCGCTGGTAACACACCATGCAACTCAATGATTTTATTCCATGACCTTCTGGTGTCCACAACGCTTTCTCCTGTATGGTTTGATCTCCAAAGCCCATCTGAGTTGACAGTTTCTATTTAGTTCTATGTAAATCTTTATTTTCCTTGGAAGTTGAAGAGACTTGAGAATTGCATTTCTTTTGACAGAATGTTGATAGGGTCTGTTGCTGGGGTATTTGCTGTCATAAGCACTAATCTACATTACAATCTTTTTGTCAGGAAGACACCATAAACTTATTTAGATATGCTGGTCTAAGGTTGACCAAGCATGCTTTATCTGCTGGAGTAAGTTCCCGATCCTATTTACGCAGAGGCAGCACCTCATCTTATTTAGTCTCAGGGTCTACCCTGGGCCACTCTGGTTCTGTTTCAGAACAAATTTATCAACCAAGTGATACCTCACCTGGCGGAGACAACAGTAATCATGTTACACGGCCCTTACAACATGGTAAGTGGTCCAAGGGGAAGGATGGTTTTCTTGGCACTGATATATGGGGCATGGATACTGGCAGCATGGTTTATGGTACCCCAACAATTTGGCTTCAGCAGACTGAGGAGGCAATGTATCTCTGTCCTTGTCAGTATAAAAGCCTTACTTTAATCCTTCTCATTCCTGTTTCCTCCATCCTTAACAAAGAGCAAGGTGTTTCTCTGGTAAAGCAGCAAGTTATTGAAAATGTTAGTTCCTTTCTTCTGTTTTATGACAAATATATTTTCTGCTGTAGAATTTTTCTAGCAAATGTATATTCTTCTTGTCAGCACTCCCATTTTTCTATCATTGCCGTTTGAGATATGTTCAATTCAGTTTTTAAAGTATTTCCACTGTAATTAGTTTTTATATTCAGTTAATGCTAGTTCTTGTCCTTTTGAATCTTTCTCCTTCTCTCTCCACTATGGCATTCTGCCTTGCTGGCTCTTCGTTTGTTTACATGCATAGGACTAAAATGTTTGTGTTCTCTTGTTTTTTCTTCACTGGAGCTGCACTGGTTAATATTTAAGTGGAATTACATAGGTTTTTTTTTTGGTTTCTATTTGGTCACTCTTTCAGATTTCAAGAAAACTAAAACCAGTATATTGAACTTGCACTCAGAAGTATTTCCTGATATATTGCATTCACAGGATGAATGTAGATTGATAGTCTTTTATTAGAACCTACTTTTGTGAGCTTTTAGCATCATGCTGTAGCAGTTCCATTATGAAAAGCGGAGGAACATTGGATGTGAAGTATTACAGATGAAAGACAAGGGAAAGGCATTCAAAAATATCATTAAAATATTGAAAAAGTGAAGGGAGAAAATTGGGAAGTGGAAAACAGAGCAGATAAATGTCTCTTTGGAGGTCCAATCATATTTATAATTTAATGAAAGATTTACAAAAAATGAAGTCACCCAAGGTACAATGTCAGTGAAAAGTTAGAAGTTTTATGTGTTTTAAGAATGTTGAAAGCAAACATATCTCTTGCTGCTTAGTAAGTAGCAGAAAAAATGTACCTATTCGACCTTGTTTTCTCTATTTATTTTGTCATACCCATCCATTGTCATACATATCCTCCACTTTGATTTATTGAGTTAGCAATATATGGTCTTGCAGTCTGCTGCATGTCAACTTTTAATGTGTCTCTTGTTGATTGTGACTGCATTTTACATTACCCTATGATTTATCTATAATTTTCCAGTGTTCTTGCTAATTTGTTGAAAGTGGAATATTTATCATTAGAGGTTTAAAGCCATATCTAGTGCCTCAAGTTTATCTTCTTTCTTGCCTCTATCAGGCATCACTAAAGATGTTAAAAGTTGAAGAGAAATTATCAAAAGGATGGGGTGGCGAGAATGCATATCATGTCAGTGGGTATCGTTACTTACTCGTAGATGGTGACAGAAATATATCAAGGGCTACTCCGCCAGGAAAGGTTGCTACTTTAACAAAGGTAAAGCACACTAATGTAGTTTTGCTTTCTGATGACATATTTGTCTGGTTTAACGTATGAGACGGGAATCATGCTATGTTTTTCTGACTGGATGATTAATTACCTTTACCTACAGTAACAAGTTGATTTTCATCAGTATTGGGTTTGATATTAATTTTATCTAAAATGAGGCATTAGTATGTATTGGTATGAATTTGCTTTGGTGTGTCATACTCTCTTGGTAATGAAGCATATTTCAAATTTCATTATTAGATTTTGAATAACAGACTGAGTAATGAATAAAAAATAAACAAAGGGTGATTTATTCACAACTGATAGTTAAGGTCTATTACAGGTTGACAACAGCAATTTGGTTTGGTTCTCCATATCACCTATATCCCTGTATTCCAGTCTATATTCATCCTCAGTTTAGTATTTTCTGGATATCTTTGCCTGGGTTGGATCAATTGATGTTGAAACCTAATCAGTTAGGATATTTTATTTACTCAGACTTGATGTGACACTATTTGATTCACTGAGTTAAGCAATGCTGTTTTTTCTTATCCGATGGAACAGTTTCAAGTGCTTGTCTGAAAGGATATTGCTTGTCAGCTATAATGATGAGTATCCTACTAGATGATACTTGAACAAATAACTTCTGGCTTCGAAAACAAGTTGCTTTATCAGAATGCAGGGGCAGTGGCCTGTTTCCCCTGTCAGGAATAAGTTGAGAAATGAATAATATAATATGTTAGATAAAATATCTTAACTTTGAAGTAAATTGGATGTGTGTGTTTTTCTGATGCACACTTACACAGGTTTGTGAGTGGATTCTATCATGCACACATCTGCACATGGGCTGATTCACACTTATTAGTGGGCATGTATAGACACTTAGGTATTATATGTCAAAACCAAACATACTCTCAACCCAAGTGTTAGAAGGTGAATGTGTTAGAATCACGGACAGGTCCATGTAAAGCTGCACTCAGATATCATTTTAAGGCATTACCTGGAATCATATCAGTGTTGTTGAAGGGACTGGGTTTCTGATTCACTCCATTAAACATTTACATTTCCAGTTATGTACTAATTGTTGTAGGCTAACGCAAGTATTCAACTGTTCTGAGTTGAATGGCCTGAATATCCTGTGATAGCGCAATTATTTGAACTGATTACAATGGAAATCAGTAGCATTTCATATCTTGAAATTACAACTCAGACGTTCAAATGTTAGGTGCATGTACTTTAGCTTTCTTTGGTTGACATGCTAATTTAAATGAACTTTGATGCTAGGTCCCATGTTATAAGTTAAAGGGTCAGTCTCAAGTGTAAAGAGAATTATATTCATCTGTTGAATCGAAATGGTCTTCTCAAGTAACAAGGATAATTGGGCTAGTGCTCAAGTAAATTATAATGTAAATCTAGCTTTGGGAATCTAGATTTGATCTTTCAGTGATTTTTAACTGTGAACTTGAGGTTGTTCTGTGATGATTCATTTCATGTAAGTCTAGTAACAGGTCCTTTTTTGATCTGCTGGAGGTTATCTTGGTGAATTTTAAGCTTTTCTCTGTCTCTTCAGGATCATTGTCACTACCTGGCATTTGGTGATACCATGTAAAATGTGATACCGAAGCCCTGTTGTTGATCTACCGAAGAATTATTTTCAGATGATATAAAATGTTTATGTTGGTTTATTTATGGTATTATTTCATTGCAGGAATCATTACTTGCCTTAAGCAAGCTCAGAGAAGAGGTAGATTTGGAAAAAAGTAGAGCGAAATGGGATAATGCAGGTTGCGAGAAAGATTTGGAAGTATGCATAAGAGCAAAAAATAATGCTTGGGCAATTGCTCAGGTTACCAGAGGGAAGGAGCTTTATGTGGTTCTAGAGAAAGCCAGCGAAACCCTTCTTTATGCCTCTGATGCTTTTGAGAAGTTCAGCAACAGGTAGTGTATTTCTCTGACAATTTGGTATGAACATTTTGCAGCATTGTTATTTTGATCTGATTAATCTTCATTGGTATTATTATTTTGTTACTGTTAGTACTTTGTTATGTTTCATTATGTTGAGAAAAGTGAATATTGATCGTAAGAAAAGAAACTCATTAGCATGAAAATCATTCACTGTAGAGCGAAAACGTTCTCTCTACCTCATAAGATTGATCCAATCTGTCTTGTGTAACTCAATGAATTGTGAATTGACGATTACCTCCTCTACTTTGTTTTGGTTGGAAGATTCCTCAAATTTTGCTGAAGTTCCCTATTGATTTCCTTCTGTAATCAATACAATAATTCTCCTGAGAGGCCTTTCCCAGAGCCTTGCTAATTTGTTTACAGTCAATTATTATTTCCCCCATTAATTTCAAGGACAGCTTATTTATTAAATTGTTTTGCTTCTATATGTTTTCAAGTTATATAGAGATTTTAAATCAAAAGAGGACAAACTTACAATTTGTTTTGATGAATTATGCAGATACTGCAGCGGAGCTTTTTCTTTGGATTAGGTTAAACTTGTCTCTAGCATATGTGCTCATATAAATTAAAATAAGGGATGTATCTGATGGCTAGGCTCGGCAAGCATTCTTGTTATCTGGTTACTCCCTGGTCCTGGCTGGCGCATCCATCTACTGCAAATTCTTGTGACATGAAAATACAGGAGGAAAACAATTTTTTTCTGTTGTATAAAGTGCAATCTGTAAGCTTTACTTATAAAAATCCTGATAGAATTATTACTTCTTTGCCTTTTCCTGCCTTCTGTTAAGCTCAGATTCCAGCATATTTATCGGCTTTGTTTTTTGATGCTCTGTGAAGAAAAACTGCATGAAGAAATCAATGAAGGGTCAGCAATATATGTTCAGTTGTCTTCTGATTTATATTTTTCGACAGGAATGAAGTGCAGCCTTCTGCTTTTGGATTCCAGAATGGGTAACTTGAATTATAGTGTGTTAAAGCATTGCTTGAAATGCACTTGGCTTTCGGCCATTGTTAACGATCACAGGAAATCCACTGCCTTTCGCTGCCTAATCCACAAACTAACTTTTATAATCTAGGGTTATAATTTGATTGATAGCCGATTAATTGAATCAGAATGAAACTCAGATCAAGACTAAAATTAATGGAACCCAGATGAAACAGATGAAGACCGATTCACCGAAATAATCGTAATTCTGGTTTTCATTAATTTGTGCGAATTACAAACATAGAAGATTTGGAATATAATTTATTTGTTGTCAAACTTCTATTAAGGTTGTCCTATATATCTTTGAAAAAAGTCACAGTAAGTTGAACCTTATTTATTTATTTACGACTTTTGAATATTTCAAACTCAACAATCACAGATGGATCGAGAATTAACATAAAAAGATAGAATAGTCTTTCTCTGATATTTCAATATGCATGTCAAGTGGAAAGACAAATCGCGTTTTAAGAACATTAATTAAGAATGAGTAGTTGTTGCTCTAGAAATCGAACACTACACTAGTCTGCAACAAAGGGGTGTAACAGCAACTGTGATGCAGTTCATCTCTTACTCGGCTCCTTCTGCAAACAACACTTTATGAAATCTTTGAAATTCTCTGACGAACAATCTGGCAAACTCGGCGGCTCTCCAAAGCAGATTGCCAACATTAGGGTTGGCCAGTCAGGCTTCTCTCCCGGCGACAAATACGGACAATATCCCATGTAAAGTTCCATCATCGTCACTCCAAAACTCCAAACATCAGCTGCGTACCCGTCGTTCTTACCATGCGTCTCTGTGTCGAACTGCTCTGGACTCATATATGCACAAGTGCCGACGTAAGAGCTGCAACGGCTCAAACCATGCGTCTCTGTGTCGAACTGCTCTGGACTCATATATGCACAAGTGCCGACGTAAGAGCTGCAACGGCTCAAACCACGTCCCATAATCTTGCTAACTCCGAAATCAGCGATCTTGATTTCCATCTTCTGATTGATCAAGAGATTATACGGCATGATATCACGGTGTACAATATTCTTGGAACACAAGTAGACAAAACCCTTAAGAACCTGGCGAGAAATGATAGCGATTACATCTTCAGAGAGACGACCGAGAGATTTTCTGTAAATATCCAGCGTGCCGGCGTCCATATACTCCATGTGAATATCTACCTCGCCGGACTGCTTCTCAAAGATTTGATGACACTGAACATGAGGAGAGTTGGTTTGGCGTAAAATGTCGAGCTCTTGAGTATTAGGAAACGTATTGCCATGCATGATCTTCAAAGCGTAGACAGCTAGGTTTTGCTTATGACGTACTTTATAGACAGTACCACCATTGCCATGGCCAAGAACTTGGAGTTTCTCGAGTTGGGATAGTACGTTGGTGGAGTGGTCGACAGAGATAGAAAACAGTTGGAGCCGTTTGGTGGGTGTTGGAAGGTCTAGGCGTAGGCTCAAATGACAGTGTTTTCTTACTGAAGTCATGGAGGTTTTTTGTTGGTAATCGAAATCTGGGGTGGTTGCTTAATTATACTATAGACATCTCCTAAAGCAAGATTTGCATGGAAGCCTCCAATCAAAGCTTTTCCAAAAGACATCTATCTTTTGTCTAGAATGCTATCTATAGGTACATCCATACCAAATCTGAATAAGCCTTGTACACGGATTTGCACTGCTCCAAGTTGTACATAATTAAACTTATTCTTTCCTTGCTTTCCCCTTGTAAGTGTTTGGATATGTTTAATCCATTTATCAGTAGAAAGAATGATTTCTCCTTCTTTAGACCGACTCAATTCAACCTTTACTAGTTGTTCATGTACTTCTTCTATTCCTTCTGCCCTAAAATTCTATTTAGATTTTCTCTCGAAAGCATCCTTAAGAGATAATTTAGGAATATCCCAAATTTCAGGATTTTTAGAAGTATCTCTATTATTAACAGCTAGGGTTTGCTTATGACCTACTTTGTAAACAGTACTGCTGTTTTCTTGGCCAAGAACTTGGAGTTTCTCAAGTTGGGGTAGTCCACTGATTTCTTGGGTGGAACTGGCGGCGGCAGAGTGGAATGAGATAGGAAAGAATTGGTGGAGATATGTGGAAGTTGGCAAGTGTAGGCGAAAATTCTTTATATTTCCTTTTCTTATTCCTATATATGATGTGTGTGTGAGTGCGTGCGCGTATATTACTTCCATATATATATATATATATATATATATATGGAAGTAATATGCGTGCACACACACAATTGCGCGCATGTGAGGAGAGTTTATATTTTAATAATGATCCATAGAGACATATTGCTTAAGAGCAACGCCGGCTAAACTTATTACACTAGAATTTTGTTTTCTACTTTTGGTGCTATAATGCTTTAGTGAGTTTTTATTTGAGAATTAAATGAATAGAAGAAGGCTAGTTATTGTTTCCCAAAATGAAATTAAGAGATTTGATTTCTTGGAATACTATTTATTGATGCAGCAAAAATCACTTTTATGAATTTCGTGCACTAGCAACAATCTTCTTCTCTACTCAACTGCTTGCATAATCTTTGATTACAATTGCAAGTTATGGAGGTAAAAAGTCAGTTGTCTGGCAAAAATTTTTCGATACTTAAATTAGGGTTTTACTTTTTGAAAAGAGAATGTTTAGGAGAAATATTAGCTTTTCTTCATCAAAGTTTCAGTAGTCATATTTGGTTACAATTAGTCTCATTTTATAGATGTTGATGTCCTCTAATTATGGTAGAATTCTTACGAAATTTGGAAACAAGTATTTCATTGCGCGAGAATTACGGAGATTCTATAGGTTAAGCATCGACTTTCGGATTTTATGAAATCTTGTGTTTTTTATATAAAGCTTACCTTTAAGATTCTTTTCATATAAGAAGTCTTAATAGGTAAGAATCCTTGTTGGAGGATAATCCTGGAAAGATATGAGAAGGAAATGAATCATTCATAAATTCGTAAGTGTTGAGAGGTTTCGGGGATCTTTTTCTGAAACTTCTCTATTCGTTCGAGATGAACTCAGGTTTCCTCCATCCGACACCTTTATAGGTTGACCAAGACTTTTGTAAGTTATGGCCGAGACCTTTATGACAATTTTAGGATGTAGACCTGAAACTTCCTTATTCCCTTAAGTCTAGGCTTTTGAGGAAGCCTCGTGCCTTTATTATTCAAACAGCTCTTTCTCGGGTGACGTTTAGTCTCGGAATACTGTTAGTTCCCTAATATAGGGCTGTTTAGGGCCTGTTATTCATATGAGCCTTAGGTATATTAGACTACATACCTAACATCAAGCCCCCTAGTTTTAGTAAAAAATAACTGTTTTTTTTAACAAAAACTAAAGTTCTCATTCGAAAGGACGTGCTTGCTCGCTGCCTTTAAATGCTTAGCTTGAAACTCGCTTCCTTTTAATACGTGGCAGAAGGTGACTATCTCTTAGGATCATGATGCCTCGGGCCCTTAGAGATCTAACTGTCCTTAACGATGACTGCATTCTTTTCTTAAATGAGACACATCTCCTTAACTTTTACTCTGACGTGGTGACATCCTATTCTTTGTTTTGTAACATGCATTGGCAGTTAGGGTTCTTCCACTCCATTACATACTCCACCTTTTATCTTTTCACTTCTTTCGTTTTCACTTTTATGCTGTCACTCTTCCTTTGTTAGTAATTTCAAAAGCAACAAAGCAACAGCAATTTGGTCTCAAATCTGACAACTTTAAGTTCTTTTTAGCAACTATAAATAGCAAGTCTCTTAT
Source organism: Cedrela odorata (assembly GCA_035584115.1). Lineage (NCBI taxonomy): Eukaryota > Viridiplantae > Streptophyta > Magnoliopsida > Sapindales > Meliaceae > Cedrela > Cedrela odorata. The sequence goes on from JAXCLQ010000009.1 coordinate 1,477,036, forward strand.
TCTTTTCTTCATTCCTTTGTAGTTGATTTTGTAGCATGATTGATTGATTAAGGAACTTAGTAAACGTTTTATTAGGTTCAAAGACTTTTAAATTAACCCTCTTGAGTTGTTGATGACCTTAGAATGACCTTTAACCCCTTATTTTTCTTATGTGAAAAACAAAAAATGGTTTCTGAGGGAAACAATTTTGGAATAGGGCAAGCTGTCATTCTTGCAGATTCTCCTATTTTTGTGAGGCTAAACCTAACACAATTTAAGGTGGACAGATTCACCTCTATCATAACAGAATTAGATTTAGAAGTGTACACTAGGTTATACAGAATTCCCAAAGGAATTTATCTTAGGGTTTTAGAGGAAAACGAGCTTCCAAGCTGTCCACCTGAGGGTGAGAGAGCCTTCAATGAGGATTTTTCCATATAGGTGTCAGACTTCCTCCTGCTAACAAAGGAAAGAGGAAGTGCAAAGTTGTAGCTCCAGCCACCAAGGAGAGAGCTAAGAAGAAAAAACAGATGTTCAGTCAAGCTAAAAAGGAGTTGGGCAGATTGTAAGAGCTTCTTCCTGAGGATCTTTTTGATGAGAAGCTAGAATTTTTTGCTCACTTCCTCCCCTAAAGCAAAAACAGCCTTTACTATATTGAAGTTCCTTATGGTATCTAAAATTTTAGATCCAGCTTCTAAACTTCTCCAGAAGCTTCCGGCAGTTCCTTGTAGGGTAGATTTTAGAAACTTATAAGTTCCGTTCACATTAAAACCTTTGTTTTGAACATCAACCCAATTGATAGTTTCCCAATGGCTAATTGCTTCGTCAATATCATTGACACAATCAACATCTAAAAAACTCCCATTCTACGGTATCTCCACAATCCGTTTTGCCTATTTTGGCACAAATTTGGATCTTATTCGTGAAGGATACATTTGTCGAAATTCAGCTTATGAATTAGCTATTTGCTTTAAAAAGCTTTTGAAAGAGTCACATTGGAAGCACTTACAAAATTAAGATTATGTGACTTATGTCAATTTGAAAATTTTGTATATGAATACTAGAAATACTTTTTAAGTTACCCGGTGAAACGCAAGAAGTTATGAAAGATACCTTATTTGTAAAACTTCCAAGTGGCTGGGATCAAGCTGCTAGAGAAGCATTCAAGCTACTTATAGAGAAAAATCAGGTAGTTGATTCTATAGGTAGGCCGTATTGAATCTATTAGACAGTTGATTAGAATAAGATGTCTTAATGCTAAGCTAAATAGAGAAGCTAAGAAGCTTGACTTTAATGAATCTTTTTGTCAAGAATTTGCGGGTGTTCCGAGACAATACCAATGCAATATTCGTAGAGAGGAATATAAAAGGCATAATTCTAAAAGAGCATCTAGGAAATCTAGAGACTCTTGGAAACCACCTCGATGGAAAAAATATCATCAAAGGTTTCGAAAGATGAAAAAAATTCCCTTAAAATCTAAAAAGAATATTCCGAATCATGGAAGGTTTGCTAGAAGGGTGGAAAACAGAATAAGTTCCAAGGAAAAAGGAGCAAAAAGATTTTGTGCTACTTCTCCATCTAGAAAGTCTGCTAAAGATTGTAACTACTGCTGGATATGTGGTAGTAAGGATCATTATGCTGATAAATGTCCTAATCGAAAAAGGAAAACTGTTAGTATTCGATTATTAGAAATCGATACCAAGAAGCAGAAATCAGTATATGAACTTATATGGGGATATAAAATTAGTACTGAAGATGAATCAATATACGAACTAGTTTGAGAATATTCCGACTCTGAAGATTTAGATTCAGATTTTGAGAATGAAACTGGATATTCTCAAAATGAGAATTTTAGATTAAATACTTTTATGATTAGAAGTGAAGATACTTCTATAAAAAATGAAAGTGAAGACGAAGAACTAATTCTAATAATGGAACTAGGAAATCTGTTTAAAGATATAATTAGCAATTATGTTAATTATAGAGATACTTTTAAAATCCTGAAATTTGGGATATTCCTAAATTATCTCTTAAGGATGCTTTTGAGAGAAAATCCAAATAGAATTTTAGGGCAGAAGGAATAGAAGAAGTACATGAACAACTAGTAAAGGTTGAATTGAGTCAGTTTAAAGAAGGAGAAATCATTCTTTCTACTGATAAATGGATTAAACATATCCAAACACTTGCAAGGGGAAAGCAAGGAAAGAATAAGTTTAATTATGTACAACTTGGAGTGGTGCAAATCCGTGTACAAGGCTTATTCAGATTTGGTATAGATGTACCTATTCAGATAGCCATTCTAGACAAAAGATAGATGTCTTTTGGAAAAGCTTTGATTGGAGGCTTCCATGTAAATCTTGCTTTAGAAGATGTCTATAGTATAATTAAGCTAGGATACATGGCTAGTATTATAGACCTTACGTTAAGATATTTGCTGGCTTTAAGAATTCATACTTATGGATTAAAAGAACTTAAGATTCTAGTCATGAATAGCCATCCAGTATAAGATGATATACAGATTGATTAACATAATGAATCTTATACGTATGTCTCACTCGGCTAAGACTAAAGTACATGGTCCTAGGGCAGGAAGAACATTACCCATGTTCCCCAAAGTAAAGGGTGCAAAATTCCTTACTTGGTCTAAGCAATGGGTGCTTGAATATTCTATATAGCCAAATGTAGGTAACCTTAACCTAAGAGCGGTGATTATATGAGAATATGATGATAAACAGGTTGAAGTAGATCTTGAGGCTGTAAGCTGGAGGACAGAAAAACTCTAACTCTTGGAAGGAAGAAGATTAACAAGTTCATTTGAACCTTCAATGGACAAACCTATGAATCCAATTACATTGGGAGAAAATGATTCTGGAAAGAGTGAAACCAACTCTGTAAACAGAAGAATTGTTGGGTATAATGATATGTAGATCCCAATATATGAGGACGAATCTAGTACTAGTAGTACGAGGATGATTATATCTCGTGGCGAAAAGTGTTGTACATTATTACAAGGCACAATAGACACTTACATTCGTGGATTATTTAGTTTCCTAGGATATCAAGATTATATGATAGATATACTTGTAGATATAGGGGCAACTAAAAGTATTGCTAAGTGATACTGTTTTCCAGAAGAATTATGGAAAAAATTGGAAAATTCAGTGATAAATACAGTTGTTGATGGAGGAAAGGGTATAATTACAGACTATGTTGAAAATGTAGTTATACGAATGAATGAGAAAAGATTTACAGTAAGAGAAATATTATTAGAAGATTATCTCGAATTAGATTTTTTTATTGGGAATAACTTTCTGCATGGTCTACCAGAAGTTAGACCGTTTGTCCAAGATAATGATTATATTATTTTGGCAAATCACAAAATTCCTATTCTTGCTAAATCAGATATTTCTAAGGTTCGAGATGGTTCTAGACTTCAAAAATTGGTTTTGGAAGAAAATGATATTGTTTTACGGATTAAAGAGAAAAACAAATGGTGGTTAAAGGTTCCTTCTAAGCAAGAAAATGATGAGGTTTTTTTAAGAAGATTATATCCTTCTTATGTACAAACTAACATGTGTATAGATAAAGAAGATATAAAAAAAACCTGAATACTTTAAAGGTTAGGGAAGATAATGTAGCCGACATTATTTCAACCTTAAGAGGAATACTATTTCCATGTTTTGATGAACAACCATTAAAACTATGGGAAAGAAATGGTGAGTTTGCTGAAATCAAACTAAGGAAAGAAGATGATGTGGTTATTACAAAATCTTTTTCTTATACTCCATTTGAAGAGGAAGAGTTTGGTAAGCAAATAACTGAATTTCTAGAAAAGAAGTTGATAAGACCTAATTTTAGTCCATATTCATCGCTGGCATTCATGGCTATGAATAGGGTAGAAAGAGAACGTGGAAAAGCTAGACTTGTAATCAATTATAGCCAACTTAATAGAAAAACTATAAATGATGGTTATAAAATTCCAAACAAATAAGCTTTGATAAATAAAGCAAGATATGGAAAATATTTCTTGAAATTCAAATGAAAAAGGAATGTATATCTTTGACGGCATTTACATGTCCAAAAGGTTTGTTTAAATGGATAGTTTTGCCGTTTGGGTTAAAACAGGCGTCATCGCTATTCCAAAGAAAGATGGACAAGGTATTTTCAGACTTGTCATCCTTCTGTGCTGTTTACGTGGATGATGTTCTTGTGCATTAGATGAACATGTCTATCACCTAGAAAAGGTAATAGAAAAAATCGTAAATGCAGGAATGATTCTATCTGAAAAAAGATAGAATGGTTTAAGTTTAAGGTTAATTTGTTAGGCATTGAAAATAGATGAAGGAGGAATTCAACTCCAAGAACATATTTCTAAGAAATTATTGGAGTTTTCTGATATCCTCAAAGATAGGAAATAATTACAGCAATTTCTTAGTCTTGCTAATTATATGCGAGAATATGTTTATAATCTTGCAGAAAATATAAATGGTTTGACAAAAAAGACAAGTGAGAAAGTCTCATGGGACTGGATTTTTAAAGACACTCACTAAGACTATGAAACCACTCAGGATACTTGAGGAAAATAAGTCTTTGATAGTTGAAAGTGACACCTCGCAATTCTATTGGGGAGGAGTACTTAAGACTAAAGGTTCAGATAATATTGAAAGAATTATCGGATATGTATCTAGTAGATTCTCTAACGCAAAAATAAACTATCTTGTCCATGAAAAGGAAGTTTTGGCAGCAAATAATTCTATTGAAAGATTTCGACTATTTGTTATTAGTCAGGAATTTACTTTAAGAACGGATTCTAAATATTTGAAACAATTTTTGAATCTCAACTTAAAGGGAGACAAGAGTAGATTAATTAGATGGCAAATATGATTTGTTGATTATAAAATCAAGTTTGAATTTATATATGAAAAATCTAACCTTGTTACTAATTTTCTTTCCAGGCCAAAAGAAGAGAAATTCTTTGAAAATGGAAAAGAAGATTGGAAGTCAACACTCATGTTCAAAGTGCCGTAAGCTAGGGCAGATGAAAAGAGACTATCATCTAAAGGCAAAAAGATTTAAAGAACAAGAAAGTCAAGGAAGCTCTAGGCATTCTGAAAAACAGGTTCAAAGACAAGAGCCTACAAAGGTTGTTGAGATGAGCATTGATAAAACTCAGGTTAAATGCTGGAATTGCAAAGCTCAGGGTCATTTTTGGATTGAATGTCCAGAATGGAAAGGAAAATCCAATGCAGTTGAAAATTTACAGGGCTTGTTGTGAATGATAAGAAGAAAGAATATTCTTCTTATCAGAGAAAAAACTCTGATGAAACACGAAGTGAAACTTCGGTATCACATGATTATAATGCGATAAAAGGAAAATTGGAAAGGCAATCAGAACCATTGAAATTGGATTTAGCTTTTGAACTAATGGAATTTCCTGAAAATCGTAAGGTTTTACAACAAAGTTTGATGTTATGGGAACACCTAAAATCCCAGTACAGGATTGCACTCACTATAGGAGAATGGTATTTTGAGATGAAAAAGCATCTGAATACTCTAGCTAATCGAATCGTTTGGTTAGAAACAAACAGGGTCCAACTAGAAGAAGAAGAAGAGAAAGGTGCAGCTCATCTTTAAGATTGGACGATTTAGAGAATAGACATGGCAGAAAACTATTTACAAAAGGACATTTCTATAATAGTAAGCTATAAGACTCCAAATGAAATAATTCAAAGCTTTATTCAAAATCAGAAGCATGAGGTGACTAAAAATATGCTAATTTTTTCTAAAGATTTGATTGAATTATATGTTCCCTGGAAACTTTTTGCATTAGGATTCTGTTTTGAACTTCTAAAAAGAGGATTGGTAGATGTACTTGAAAGAGATATGCAGGAGGGGATTATACATCCGGAATTACCAGAAGCTATCAAGTAGGTTTTATATGTTTTGAATTGGGAATATAGTCAAGTAACTTGTTGTATCATTTCTACGATATAAGAACAAGACGATATTAAATCTCTGCAAATTTGGGAAATCCTAGTTAGAGAACTATGGTGTCATAGTGGTATTGCCGAAGATGAATATGAAATTGGAAGCAATTGTTTTCGACGACTACAATTTTGGTCATTTAAGAATTGGAATTGTCAGCAATTGTTAAAATATTGGCTGACAAAAAAGAAATTGGAAGAGTTAATTAGAGATGATTGTTTAACCCACATCTATGATGACATTGTGGTAATCATCCCTAAAGATTACTCTATTATTCTGGATAGATTTTTCGTTCATAACGCCTGTTAGCCCTTTAATTGGTCTAAAGGAGTTTTGAAGTTTTAGGCTAGAACCTAATAACTGAAGATTTAGGTCATCGAAAAGGCCTAACACAACGCATGTGTACCAAGGCGATTATCGACAAAATTCTACCGACAGTAGGCAATTAGGTAGAATTTCTTTAAATAATGTAATGACATATAGGAGTCTTCTAGACCCCAATGTCCTTTATTTTGTAAGACACGTGGGAAACATGTGGACCCAGTGTCATTTTTTCTTTTATTTAGCTTTTCAGACTTCAACTCATTTGAATTCCATAGATTCTAAACCTATTGAAATCCAAGAATTATAAATATGTTGTTTTGCCAAATGCTGAGGCATTGGTATTTTATGTAAACCTTTTATAAAAATAAAAGTTTTTTTTATTCAAATCACTTGTGTTCCTCTTTAAATATCTTTGTGAACAAATGTCGAGATCTTCTCTCATCTACAGCAGATGGCATCGGATTGTATCTGCATTGGTTTTACAAAGGAGAAAACAACACAGAAACGTGGTAGACGTTTGAATAATAAGTACTTCTTATATTATTTCTATGGTGTGTTATGAGTATTAGCCACAAGTTCACCGAGGAAATAGCTGGGCTCTCGGGTGAGTCGCTGCTGAATTTTCAGCTGAAGTGGCTGAGTCGGGTAAGTCCTTTCAATCTTGCATAGTAAATTAAACTTTGTAACTCGTTCTCTGATGATTTTGTATATTGTGGTTTTCAGTTTTTCTACTCTACTATGCTTCAGCACGGCTCCTTGATGGATGACTTTTCCAAGGCTTTTAAGGCAGAGAAGAGAGCCGATAAAGCAAAAAAGAACTTGGCAATTGAGAGGATCAAGTTTGAATTCGACCTCGGCAAGTTGAATAAGGAACGGGAAGAGCTCTAGTTTAGGGTGGCCATGGTTGAATCGTCTCAGACCGAGATGAGCATGAGGATCAGAACCCTAGAATTTGAGGTGAACAGCTTGAGGGAGGAGGGTATGAAGCGTTACTAGGATTTTGATAGGTCGTGCAAGGAGCTACGACAATGCTTAAGCTTTAAGAGGCAACAGAATTTGCTTTTGACAAGGCAGATTGTAAAGAAAGATGAGGAGATGCAGGCTCATCTTCTGAAAAGTGTTAATGAAAGCATTAATCTGATTTGCGAGATGTTGCAAGGTGAGTATTCTTATATCGACCTCGGTTGGCTGTACAAAGCCTTAAGGAGGAAGCCTCTGTGCCAAGATGGGGAGTATTTAGATGGTGTTCTTCCAGAAGAGGAAGAACATCCTAATCTAAAGATCGTGGGCATTCCTCTGGTGGAGTCTTCTTTGAATTCGCGCACTGCTTCACCAGCCGCTGATGTAACCTAGTAGGTGAAGGTACCTTCTGCCGAGGTGATGCTGATCCCTTTCTCTCCAGAGGCTTCTGTCGATTTTGCCATCATCGATGCTTCAAAGGGCACTCTTGCCCCCGACCGAGCCGAATCTCCAGCTAATCTAAGCGCTTACCAGACAGCCACTATTAATTGATTAATCTTTTTTTTCTTTTTTGTAATGAACCACATATTAATAAAGCTTTTGTTAAAGATTTCTTAGTTTGGTTTACTCTTTCTTTATTTTGTTTTCCTTTATCTTCAACGCTTGCTAACCTTGACTCAAATATTTCAAACTCAAAACGGTTCCCTAAGACTTGTTATGGGGTTATGCCTGAGATGCTTATTAGGTAATAAACCCTCTCTCTCGTTCCAAGGCGATTTGCACATCTTGTTTTCTTTAGATTGCATGAGCTTTATAACTAATTCCGCATTTAAGACCCATTTAAACTTCAGGTGTGAGTTGACTACCCAAAAATTATGGGAGTGTGAATGTATTGTTTACATCTCGGAATCTAGCTGTCCTTTATTGAGCTTTTAAGGGAGATCATTCTGAGTCGTTTGAATGTAGTTGTCTGAGAATTTCTTTTGCTCTCGTACATTTCGAGACCAAACTCGAGGCTTATTTGAGCCGAAGACATTATTGTCTCGAGATAGAAGATAAACTGACGTCTAGAAACTGCGTCGCCTATATTTTGGCTTCAAAAGGATATTATCTCGAGGCGTTTCGATGTGATCACCCGAGAACCCTTTTTCGCTCTTATGTTCTTTAAGACCGCGCTTAGAGCTCGTTTGAGCCAAGGATACGATTACCTCGAGGAAATTAATGAGCTGACGTTTGGGAACAGTGTCACCTATATTTGAGTTTTAAAAGGATATTATCCTGAGACATTTCAATGTAGTCACCCGAGAACTTTTTTTTTTGCTCTTATACTCTCTAAGACCACGCTTAGGGCTTGTTTGAGCTAAGAATACTATTACATTGGGGAAATTGATGAGCTAATGTCTGGGAATCGCATCACTCATATTTAGGCTTTGGGAGGATATTACCCCAAGACATTTTGATATAGCCACCTGAGAACCTTATTTGCTTTTATACTCTTTGAGATCGCGCTTAGGGCTCGTTTAAACTAAGGATACTATTACCTTAGGAAAATTGACGAGCTGACGTCTAGGAACTATGTCACCCATATTTGGGCTTCGAGAGGATATTACCTTGATATGTTTTGATACTATGTGCTTATACTTATCTGTTGGCCGACCTTAGAAATGGAAAATAAAAATAACTTTATTGATTTTGAAGGAAATTTACCACAAATTTTCAATGTTTCTAAGGGTAATAAAACTTCAACCGTTCAACGTTCCATGGTTTTCGAACTTTGTTTCTAGCAGGGGATTCCAACTTATAGACTCTGGGTCTAAGGATCTGAATGACCTTATAAGGTCTTTCCCATTTTGCTCTTAGAGCACTCTCCCTTGGTATCTTAGTGTTCAGGGTTACTTGCCTTAGAACTCAATCACCTACTTGAAAAGAACGATGCCGGACATGCTAAATGTAATACCTTGCCACTCTTTGTTGGTAGGCCTTAACCTTTATCTAAGTCAGGTCCCTTTTTTCCTCCAATAGATATAACTCCAAGCGTAAGCTCTGGTCATTGGACGTCTCGTCATAATTGTTGATTCAAAAAGTTGGTATGCTGACCTCGATTGGAATCATCATCTCGCATTTAAAATCTAGACTATAAGGAGTTTCTCCTATCGCGATCTTGGGAGTGACTAATATGCCTAAAGAACCTTGGGAAGTTTGTCAATCCATGCACTTTTGTGCTATTTGAGCTTCTTTTTGAGGGCTTTTTTTGATGACCTTATTGGCTGCCTCTACTTGTCCATTAGCTTTAGGAATTTGAGGTCAATTGCAAAATTTGAGTAGAATTCCCTGAAGCTTGCATTGTTAAATTGCTTTTCGTTATCCATGATTAGCACTTGAGGTATCCCAAATCTGTAAATGATGCTGTGCTTGACAAACGTCGTGACTTTTTTCTCTGTGATAGCGGTTAAAGGTTCAGCTTTTACCCACTTTGTGAAGTAGTCGATGGTTACTACAACATACTTTGTGTTTACATGAGCTTGTGGCAGTGGTCAAAGGAGGTCGAACCCCCATTGAGAGAATGACTAAAGGCTTGTCAGCAAGGTCAAATTCTCTGGGGGTTGTCTTAGAATGTAGTCATACACTTAACACTCATGACAAGTTTTAGCTATCTGTGTCGCATCTTGAGAAAGCGTCAGTTAGTAGTATCCTTGGCTTAATGTTATGTGTATCATAGTTCGGGCTCCCCCGTGTCAGCCATATATTCCATTATGGATTTTCTCTATGATTCGAGCTACTTCTTCAGGTCTTAGACATCTAAGGTAGGGAATGTTATATCCCCGCTTGTATAGTTCTTCATTAATGATGGTGTACCTTGCTGACCTATTTTTGAACTGCCTTGCTTGCTCCTTATCTTCTAGAAGTTTGTCGTCCTGAATGTAAGATCTTATCTTATCGATCCAGTAATGGTGGGGATCTATTTGGGATATATAATATGGATCGTCTTCAACTTCAGTGCTTCTTTGTTCTAACAGTTCTTTCGGGATCGAGATAAAAATATTTCATTTAAAGGTAGAGGCCAATTTTGCTAGCATGTCTGCCTTTGAATTTTCAGCTCTCGAAATTTGTTTAATTGTGACAATCTTTAATGCCCTTAGTAGTTGATTAGCTTTCTCTAGGTATGCCTGCATATTACCTTCTCGCACTGGAACTGTTCATCTAGCTGGTTGGCTTTTAGTTGAGAGACACAGTAGATGCCAAGACCTGTGATTTCTAAAGCTCGAACTAATTTGACCCCTACGATTAATACTTCATACTCCACCTCATTATTGGTAACTTTAAAGTCAATCTTTAGAGAATACATTACCTCAAATCCCTTTAAACTTACAAGGACCACACTAGCTCCTCTCCCTTGAGCATTTGAAGCTCCAGCAATGAAGAAGCTCCAGATTGACTCTTCTTTGTTTAGGGCGATCAAGTCTTCTTAGTAAGAAGATCGTTTCACGATCTGATGGATGATGAGGTGTTCAGATACTGATCTTTTGGCCACAAAATTTGCCAAGGCTTGACCCTTAATTGCTTTTTTGGGCTTATAAATAATGTCATACTCACTAAGTTCAATGGACCATTTAACTAGTCAACCTGAAAGGTCTGGCTGATGCAGGATCTGTCTTAGCGGCTGGTTTGTTAGCATTACAATCTGGTGAGCTTGGAAATAAGGCCAGAGCTTTCAGCTTGCCACTACCAATGCTAGTGCTAGCTTTTCTGATAGCGAGTATCTTGTCTCAATGTCTAATAGTACTTTGCTGGTGTAATAAATGAGATGGTGATTATTCGTAATATCCTCGTTTAATAAGATTGAACTCACTAAATGTTCACTTACAGCAAGGTAAAAGTATAATGTATCTCTAGTCTCGGGCCTCGTCATGTGAGGTGTGAATGTGAGATATTGCTTTAATTCCTGAAAACTATGTTCACATTCTTCTGTCCATTCAATCTTCTTCCCTTTTTTCATGATATGAAAGAAAGGGAAGTATCTGTCAATAGCTTTGAATAGGAACCTGCTTAGTGCTGTTAATTGTCTTATCAAACTCTACAACTTTTTGAAGTTAAATGAGGGCTTAAGATCCAATATGGCTTTGATTTTTTATAGATTAGCTTTGATGCCCTGTTCGTTGATCATATATTCTAAGAACTTTCCTACTTGAACACCAAATGCACGTTTCTCGGGATTTAACTTCATGTTGTATTTTCTCAAATAGGAGAAGGTTTCTTCCAAATGCTTGGGGTAGTATCAGGCCTTCGAAGTCTTAGTAATTATATCATCCACGTATACTTCTATAGTCTTTCCGATCAGTGGTTTGAAGACCCGGTTGACCATCCTTTGGAAGGTAGCTCCAGCGTTTTTTAGTCTGATGGTATGACTTTATAGTAGTATAATCCTCGGTCGGTAATAAATGCGATTTTCTCCTGGTTCGTCTCGTGCATTCTAATTTTATTATATCTCGAGAATGCATCCATGATAATTAACAACTCATGACCAACTATTGAATCTACTAACTGATCGATCTGAGAGAGTGAAAAACTATCTTTAGGACAAGTTTTATTTAGATTAGTGAAGTCTACATACATTCTCCATTTCCTGTTGGCTTTCTTAACCATTACTACATTCGACACCCACTCCAAGTAATATACTTCCTTGATAAATTTTGCTTTCATCAGTTTGTCGACCTCTATGTATATTACTTCTCTTCTCTTTGTGTTGAATGGCCTTTTTTTCTGCTTTATAGGTTTGTATTGAGGGTCAATAGAGAGTCGATGGAAGATCACTTGAGAATTTATATCTGACATATCTTCATGAGACCACGCAAACATGTCCATATGTTGTCTCAAGATGTCTCTGAGTTTTGACTTCAGATCTCTTAGGAATTAAGCACCAATTTTAACCATTCTATGAGACACTTCTTAGTCCAAAATAATGGGCTCCAGCTCTCTTGCTGGTTTTAGGGCAGACAACCTATCATCCTAGTTGAGCTTCCTCACAATCAGGTTATCTCATGAGTCGTCCTCATTAGTTTTTAGAACTTCTTTCCATGACCTCTTTGATAGGCAGTATAGGCTTTTAGAAGACACTGTAAAGTATGACCGGGCTTCTTTTTGGTTTCTCTTGACAATTTCGATCCCTTCTCCTACTCAAAATTTCAATTTCAGATAGTGTATACTTTCTGCTACCTTTGTGTTCTAAGAAAAAGTTTGTCGAGAATCATAGTGTATGACATTTTGAGATCGACCACTTGAAACTTCACCATTGTAGTTTTTTGATATGGCTTTTCTCCCATGATGATTGGTAACTGGACTATTCCCATAGGGTAAACACATAATTCTCCAAAACTGTGGAGAGCAGTCTTGGCACGCTTGAGTCTTTGATCTTCGATTCTTAAGGAATTCATAGTTTCCTTGAAGATAATATCAGCCAAGCTCCTTGTGTCTACCAAAATTTGGCTGACCTGAGCCGTTTCCTCTATTAGAGTTTGATAGTGAACTCCTATCTCATCATCATTAGTGAACATAATGGGTATCGAGGTGAGTTTTTGTCTTTTCTCAGCTTGGGCATTCATGACATGAATATCTAAGACCGTATTGGGCAAAGAGTATCTTGAATAATTCTTCCTTGATTTGTTCAAATTTCCTGCTAGTGTTGCTCCACCTGAAATCACGATGACCCACTTCTCATGTCTCATTTCTTGCTCAATCCCATGATCCAATGCTTCGGATCCTTCTTCATTCCTGGCTACAAAGTCCATCAAGTAATTATTACTGATTAGCATCTCAATTTGACTTTTGAGGTCAAAATACTCATTTGTTAGATGGCCAGCACTTTGGTGGAACTCTTAGAACTTGTTCTTAGCTTCCTCTATTGGCTTAGCTCCCAAAGGGTAGGGTTCCACTAATATAGTTCCTTTTGCTTTGATCTCCTGCCAGACCTGTGAATTTGGGCTTTCAAAGGAGTGAAAGCTTGATCCCTTTAGACATAGACTACTCTTTTCATGTCCTCTCTTCTCGGCAAGCGGTTCCTCTTTGAGGGAAGTTCGTCTCTTCCTTTTGATGCACGATCCTGATCCTAGGCTTATCTGCCCCTTCTGTTAAAGTCTCAAAATTTTTTCCTATCATCACGCCTTTTTCTCGAGTTGGTTTTGAGATTTTGTGTTCCACCAAAAGTTTGTGGTTCGAAAGCCTTTTCTTATCTAAGTTTAAAGATGATCAGATCTTTAATTTTGATCTCATTTAACAGCTTTCTCTGAGTTGTTTCGTAAGTGGTAATAAATGGTTTTTGTACAGGGTATCATCTTCGATCGACTCGCAAGCCTTTTCTGAGACCTTCCATAGCTAGAGAATGGTGGTAGGCCTCTAATTCTATCACTTCTTCATAGTATCTTTTCATGAAACCCTTGAGGCTTTCACCTCCTCCCTATTTCATGAGTAGCAATGAACTAGGAGTCTTGAGATTGACAATAATCCCTTTGTACTCATCAACAAATATTCTACATAGCTATTCAAAACTGGTGCTATTAGGAGTTAGACTAGTGAACCACTTTCTTGCTCGTCTTTCTAGGGTTAGAGGGAATAATCAGCACATCTGGGATTCGTCTAACCCTTGGATTAACATTATCTCCCTAAATAAATCCATGTGCAGAGAGGGGTCGGTCTTCCCTGTAAAGGGGTTGATTTGGGAAATCTTGAATTTCCTAGGAAGGACGAGATCTAGTATCTTTTGAGTGAAAGGGGATTTAGAATAAGATTCTATCTTTAAAGTGGACCCATCTCCCCTTTGCCATTCTTTTATCTTCTTGTCCTCTAATTCCTTGACTAATTTTTGAACACGAGCTTATAGATTCTTGAACCGATCACTATCTTCTCTATATCTCCTTCTTCGGGTGCACTTTACACCGAGCCTTCTCTTTGGCATTTTTGATCAAGAAACGTCCTCATATACTCTTGATTAGGACCATTACCCAATCCCTTCTTACAAATAACCATTGAATCATCAGGTAAAATATTCAAACATCGGTGCAGGCTAATCAAAGTGTTTGAAGGAGTTATTATCGCCTCGGTATTCTTTGAGGGGATAACCAGAAACTTTCCCTTTTCCTTTTTCTGAAGTAGTATATCTTTCTCTGGTGGCATTCTGTTGGTGCCCAATTCTACAATTCATGACATGTGGGGTGTCTGGCACACTACTTTCGACTGCTTCTATTGGATTAGGAGTATTCCTCATTGAGGAACTAGTTTGGAACATCTTCTTATTCTAGTTACCTCATCTACTAAAGTTTGAATCTGTTTGTCCTATTCTGCATGCTGTTTTTCATTCTCGGCTAACATCTTGACCAACCAGGTAGTTTCTACTGCTTTTGAACGATAGGGGATTTGGTGTGGTGACGAAGTTTCCGAATCAGGATTTATGACCCCTAATAGTGAAGGCTAATCGCCGATAACTTGATTAACAATTGTATTTTCCTCCATAATATAATATTGTTGTACGGATTCCCCCTCGTCGTTGCCTTATTTTTGGTAACGTATGTTTGCAAAGTAGCCATAATTTTCCTCTTTCGCAGTAATTATTGACTTTTTGTTCAGTTTCCTATAGACGACGCCAAATGTTGATGCAACAAAAATCCCTTTTAGGGATTTCGTGCATCAGCAACAATCTTCTTCTCCACTCAACTACTTGCGTAACCTGTGATCAAAACTGAAAGCGATAGGGGTAAAAAGCTGGTTGTCCGGTGAAAACCCTCCGATGCTTAAGTTAGGATTTTACTTTTTGAAGAGAGAATGTTTAGGAGAAATATTAACTTTTCTTCACCAAAGTTTCAGTAGTCATATCTAGTTGTAATTGGTCTCTTTTTATAGATGTTGGTGTCTCCCAATTGTGGTAGAATTCCTATGGAATCTAGAAACAAGTATCTCATTACGCGAGGATCACAAATATTCCATAGGTAAAGTATCGACTTTTGGATTTTATAGGATCATCTATTTTTTATATGAAGCTTACCTTTAAGATTCTTTTCATATAAGAAGTCTTAATAGGCAAGAATCCTTGTTGGAGGATAATCCGGGAAAGATATAAGAAAGAAATGAATCCTTCACAAATTCATAGTTGTTGAGAGGTCTCGGGCATCTTTGTTTAAAACTTCTTTATTCGTTCGAGATAAACTCAGGTTTTGTCCATCCGATACCTTTACAAGTTAACCAAGACCCTTATAAGCTGTGGCCGAGACCTTTATGACAATTTTGGGATACTAATCTAAGACCTTTATAAGCTGACCAAGGTCTTCATACTAATTTAGGATATTGACCTAAGAATTTCTTATTCCCTTAAATCTAGGCTTCTGAGGAAGCCTCATGCTTTTATTATTCAGACAGCTCTTTCTCGAGTGACGTTTAGTCTCGGAATACTGTTAGTTCCCCAATACAGGGCCGTTTGGGGCTTGTTATTCCTATAGGCCTTAGGTATATTAGACTACATACCCAACACTATTATTGCTGAATACGCATCAAATGATGAGTAGTTGAAAGCATCGAATCTTTTTCGTTATACATCAAATGATGATTTAGGAAAGAAACCCATGACTATTTTCTCTGTTATCCTTACTAAATCAAATGATGATTTAGGAAAGAAACCCATGATTATTTTCTCTGTTATCCTTACTAAATCAAATGATGATTTAGGAAAGAAACCCATAGGCTTTAGTAAGTTTCAATGTGAAATGGAATGATATAAGAGTAGCATATGGGACATTTTTAACAATTTCTAGGAGATACTTGATATCATGGAACCTAATGATTGAATCCTTTTCAGAAAGTGGATATGATACTCGATTTTTGAATCTTTTAAATTGCATGCAAAATGTAGTAACATGAAATATGCACTCTAAATTTTTCAAAATTTATTAGAGCGAAATTCAATTATGATTAATTCAATGTTTTCAAATTATGTGAATTGTGGATTACATGATGAAGTATATATGCTACATGACAACATGCATGCAAGAGATCTCTCCCTTTGGAATCTAATGGTTCGTGCTTGTGCTAACAACAATTTTCCTAATTAAGCTCTAGTCTACTCCTTGAGTTACAAGCATAAGGAATGAAGCTTGATGAAGTGAATTTATTATCAAATCTTGTTTTAATGATGTTTGTGTGAAATGAGTAAAAATATGGCAACATAGTTAACGATTCTAAAGGTTATATTTACTATTATGATTAGAATGTATATGCTATGCATGGTATGAGAAAGGGAGCACTTAAGATTTTTTTCTCATATACTTGAATTAGAGGTAAAATCTCGTATACTTAATTTATTTTGATTTGAGGTTGAATCATTTTTAAGGGGGAGGAGTGTAATGGCCTTAAATTTTCTGTGGTAATTACCATAAGATATCGGTGACTAGAATGAAAAGTTTTTAAAACTTAAGGGGTTAATATGCTAAATTATGATAATGGTTAATATGCTAAATTATGACAATTGAGGGAAAAGGTGCAAATGGTGATAAATGTGGGCAACAAACTAAAAATCAAAAATTATGGCCTAAAGCCATCACCAAGCCCAAGCTCAATTTATGTTAAATTAAAATCCAAAGCTATAGCCCAAAATCCAAGCCAAATTTTGTAAATATGGAAACCCAAAATTCAAGCCCAATAAGAATACAGATGAGGGCCTTAAAATCTAGAAACTTCTTGCTTTGTTTAGACAAATCTAGACCAAATAAGAAAGCCAGATGAAGCTAAGGCAAAACAAAAGAAAGGAGAAAACTTATAAAAGAGAAGAAAGAAGAAACGAGAGAAGGGAGAAAAGAAAAGAGAAAAGGAAGAGAAGAAATAAAGAGAAAAGAGGGAGGTGAGACCATTAGAGAGAAGAAGAAGGAAAGGAGAAGGAGAAAGAGAAGAAGAAGAAGAAACAAAAAAAAAAAAAAGAAAAGAAAAAAAGGAAGAGAATAAGAAAAGAGAAGAGGAAAAGAGAAAGAAATCGGCTCCAAAAATTGGTAAGACACTCCTTAACTTGTTAAAAATTTTTCAAAAATTTATGAAGTTGAATTGTGATGTGTATATATGAGTTATGTAATTAGTGATGGTAGAAAATGTTGGCAGTGAGTGTTATTTGTATAGGGCAGTGGATATGTATCTATATGGAAGTATTTTGGTTGTGTTTTGGTGTATGGAAAATGTTAAATTAATGTGTAATTATGTATCATTATGGTGGCTGAGTTGTATTGAAATATAGGGCAGTAAGTTTGCATATAAGAAGGGTGCATTTCGGTTGCTGGAATTTTTTGGACAAGGCTTGGTAAATTAAAAACAGAAGAAGTGTGACCTCCGATTATAGCACTGTAAAATTCTATGAAAACTAGACATAAAAAGGAATAATATAGTTGAAACCAGGTTAATCATGCAAAGATGAGTCCACAGTGAATTTCGAAAGTGGTTGCCCTGTTTTAACCCTGCATACTGTTTCATTCTGCATTATGTGTAGTAATCTGTTTATAACCCGAGTATTCGGATTCGAAATCAGAATCTGTAAAAGGTCGTAGAAACAAGACTTATAATAGAGTATGATATCAAAAATTTAGGTTAAGATCTATTTTTGATTTAGTACAACAAAAATTTAAAGTCATTCCCTATTTAGCAAAATATCACCTAGAACAATCGGAATGGAAGTTGCGATTGTTGACTTGGAAAATTTCAGTTTGAATTCCGTAGTGATCCAAAACATGTTAATTTTTATTAGGGTGAAGTGTTCATGCATAATATATTGATTTATTTATTTATGAGACAAGCATGCCATATTGTAAATCCTAACGGAAGCCATGTACAGTAGATTCTCGACTAAACCAACCACTAACGATACTGCGACTTGGATTGGTTGGGCGTAAATCAGTGAATGGGTATTTCATTTTATTTCCTAAAATATTGTTTGAATTTAAGGTTTGAAGGTAAATGTTTTGGAAACTTACTTAAATTGTTTAGTCATAATCACATGGTTTCGTTTGAAAAATTGTGGAATTTGGATTTTGATATATTGCACATGTTGACAATTAATGAGCCGTTATGCAAACTCTTTGGTAATTTTTGACTTGAGACATAGATTATGAAAGAAAATGTTGATATTCATTTCTTTGATTTGTAAATGAATTAGATTTATGAATTTGAAATATGATGAGAAAACCACTTTTTTTTATACACATTGAATATTCCTCAAATGTTACAGATTTAGGGCTCTTATAATCCCCTATCTTAGAGATGTATTCTAGCTGTCTGTGATACACCGCAAGCTAAGATACTAGAGTTATAGATTTGGGACCTATATGACCTCTTATCTCAAAGATGTATTCTGACTGTCTGTGATATACTACTGGCCAGGATACTAGAGTTACAGATTAAGAGCCTTGTGACCCCTTATCTCAGAAATATATTCTGGTTGTCTGTGATACCGCTAGTCAGGACATCAGAGCTATTGATTTTACTATTTTATGATGATACTGTTTTCAAATTGATTTTATTGCAGCGATTTCTGTTTCACGCTGACATCTTTCTGGAACTAATTTTAGCACAGAAAAATTTTAAACATAACCTTGATTTCAACTTTAATTTGAAATTATTTATAATAAAAATTGTTTTTCTAATATCGACATTTTCTCATTTTCATCCACTCTCTGGGTCTTCTAAGACTCACCCTTTCAATTATTAATTTTGCAAATCAAATGTCAGTAGAGAGAGATGTATTCATTTATAGGAGACACTGGCAGACGAAAAGATAAACATTGCAGTCACTAGGGCATATGGGTCCATCATGTAGAAAGAGTCCTGTGCATTATAGACAGAGTTATGGTTTAAAGTTAGGCATGAATTTTGGCATGATTTGTATTGGCTTAAATATTGTAAAATATTAATGTATTATTTCTTTTTCACGGTCGAGTATATTGCCCTTATGCAATACATGCATTATGTTTTATGTTGTGATGAGTTTATAAGGACTGTATATGCATTCAGATAGATATATATATATATAGAGAGAGAGAGAGAGAGAGAGAGAGAGGCTTAGGGGTAATAGGGGATTCTATCATCTACTGGTAACATCTTCAGATTTGGGATGTTATAACAGGACGCCTTTAACAAATGGCATGTTGACAATCGTAAAGTGAGACTCTATATGTTAGCTACAAACAAAATAAGAGAGTATGTCATCTGCATATGAGATACTCAGATCCTTACAAGAGTTGTATGAGGGGAACTCTTGTGTGTTGGAATATGAGATATGTGCGACTCTGTTTAGCATGAGGCTTAGAGAGGGGTTAGATGATCTCGCCTGATGATAATATCATAAAGATGATCAATATCATTAAGTAGTTAGAAATTTGGGGTGTCGTTATTACCGATCACATTAAAGTGAATTTGATTCTTTAATCCCTTCTTTCTAGTTATAAATAGAATTTGATTCTCCATTGACTTAATTCATATTCGAGTTTCTAGTTGGATGTCGGTAAATGCTTGAAAATAAAACTACTGCCCAAGAAACAATATTAGTCATACAAAAGAGTTTTGTGGTGAATGGTTTAGCGTGTAGTGACTAATGATTCGAAAAATATTGAGTTTAGGGTTTTCATTTCCATGAGCCCTAACTGAATCAGGATTAGACAAATGGGAGAATATAATCCACATAGTATGTACAATCGATAATAAACAGTTTGATGAAGACTTTCTTTATTATGGTTTAGGGACTATGGTATATTACTAGATGTTAATTATAGTCGCTGAGTTTTGAAAAGTTCGAAACTAGATCAAATAGTTCAGTTTTGACTCAGAGCTAATAGCACAATGAGCTCAAGAGATCATAACCAATAATTTGAGCTTATTTTTGTTAATAAATGAAATAAATATTATCCGCAAGAGAGTCAGCACTCTAAGAGATAATATTTGGTGGAAAAGTGTAAATGGTTTATACGTTAAATAGTTTAACTAATTCAAAAGCTTAATTAAATAGTTTAAATGTAATTTAATGTAAATTATATTATTCTATTAATATTAAAAAATATAAGTAGAATTAAATAAAATTGGTTAAAATTAGTTTGACTAGCTTTAGAATAAGTTTGGTATTAAATTATTTAATGAGGATAAACTTGTTATTTTATTTTTTACTATTACGAAGTTTGTAGGACAAATTTTGAAAAATATTTGTCTTTTATTAAAATGATGAGAGCATTTAAGTAAATGAGATAAAAAATATATAAAGGGGTCATTTTCTAATTTTGAGTGATATGAAATGATATTTTCTAAAATTAAGAAAAAGAAAATAAATTCTCTCTTCCTCTCCATATTTGGTTAAAGCAAGGATTTAATTCAAGAGTTTGATTATGGAACCTAACATTTGAGAGCTTCATCTTTATCATATATTAAATTTTAATTTTATTTAAATTCGTCAAATAAAACTTTAATTATATATTTAATTTAATTAAATTCTAAATTACATACTAATCACTAGATCAAAATCTTCATCCATATCGTCACCTTCAACATGGGCAGAGTAGGCTGAGGCGGCGAATAAAATTAGCATCATCATCCTCTTCAGTCCATGAAATATCAAAGACACCCCATCACGATGGCGCATCTCAGATAGAATAGCATGCATCTCACTCGTCTGACTCTATACAGCACGTACAATCGTCTCAAGAGAAGTCCGGCGAGCTGCTGCAGAGCCTAAGACATCCGATGAAACTCGGACATCAAGGTAGACATTGAGGAAGCGAGAGGTCGTATCTCAAATAATTGAGATGCCACAGATGCTGCCAAGTAATCCAACGTCGCACTAGAAGAAGAGGAAGATGAAAAAGATGAAGGAGCGAATGTCGATGGAGGAGAGATAGATGAACTAGTAGAAGAAGAAACTACTGAAGTGGATAAAGAAGACATAATAGTGCGACGAGAATAGGTTGCGACAAGAGCAATAAATAGGTGACGAGTGTAGGAGTAATAAAACAAATACCCAACGTTAAGCGAGTAATGGTGCAAGCAAAAAGAAGTCCGAGGAACCGTTTGGTTCGGTAAAAAGTTTGAATAATCCAATGATAGATGTGAGTATAGAGATCAATAGATAAACCCTGTAGAAGGGCATAAAGAAATCCAACTCGAGGTAAGGTAAGCTCGAGTGGCGACCAATAGGATATAGGTTAGTACAACTGTTCCTGCTAAGGATCGCTGTGTCCTGTGGAAATCATGTAGTATGCAGGGTCCTACCGTCATAAACAAATGGTCTACCAAAAGAGTGGTAGTCATGTCTAGCGAAAAAGGCTGATCAGTTCCCAATGACCAACCCTAGGAATGCCTAACTAAAAAGCTTGACATCAAGAGCAATACGGTAAATGAAACTGCGGAGATACACTGAGAAAACTACTCTATTAAGATACACATCGTGGATTTTAGAGTAGAATTCTCAAATGATCATCTCCGAAGATTGTAGAAATGGAACATGAGAAAGCTCATAAAGAGTAGAAAGTTCTACCTCACGCTTTAGAAGAATAGTAACGGAGGAGAATCGTTCAATGTAATGCTCCTGGGCACGAGCATTAAAGAACCTAGAGGGATCGACAGAGCGACGTGGTCGCTTTGTTTGAGCAACCGTATTCTTAGGCATCTCTATTGTGTGATGAATGACTGGATAATGAGGAGAGGAAAGAGAGAAAATAGTGATCGGAGAAGAATGTAGAGAGAGAAGTAAATACCAGCTTAAATAGAAGTGACGATGAACAGTGATTTTTAAAATTTCGTCGAACCACTCGAGCAGTTACTGAGCGCTAGTTGAGCGCCACCTTTCTAACTAGGACATGAAATAGCCCATCGACTCGAGCACCAACTGAGCACTAGGTGGGCGCTTAGACACTGCCTCGTTTGAAATTAACAATCCTCTCGAGCACTACCTGAGCGCTAGGTAGGTGCTTAGACACTGCCAAATTTTTTTTTAATGAATAAGAAAAAACACTAGGATGTAGAGAGAATTAAACTTAGCAGGATATATCAAGTGAGTACTTGTTGATTTCAATCAATGTTATAACATATCCTCAATATATATGCGTAAAGAAATATGCATTGTTCTTAAAGCTAGGAAAAAGGAAGTATTCAATATCGTCAAACTTTATCATAGCGATTAGCAAAACATAAGTTGCTTAAAGTCAAGTTTATGAGTTCAAACAAGTTACAAGAAAATCGCAAGGAAAATGCAGTGAATAAATTGATAGAAAGTCAAACAAAGTAATACTAGGACCAAGAAAATCACAAGTAAGATGCAGTGAATAAATTGATAGAAAGTCAAACAAAGTAAACTAGGACCTTTGCAACATCAAAACATTTTTATATACTATCCCTTCCTTTTATATATATATATATATTTATATTATTGATTCGCACTTGTACCTTTTTCCACAAAATTGTATGCAAAGACCATGTTAGTAAGGAATGGATTTACATATGAAAGAGATATGTGCCTTAAAGCCAATCTCTTGTAAATGTTTTGTAAATGTTATGATTAATAAAATGAACATTGTTTATTATATTATTTTTTATATCAAGTTGACATGTATGTTTGATTTATATGTATTGATAAAGTCCATGAAATGTACACATTATTATGAAGGATTCATATTTATGAGACAATATATTACTAATGTTATTGTTGCTAATGTGATTCTAAATATTCTTGTTGGCCCAAGTGACGTACCCAAAAAAGGGGTGAATTGAGTTTTAATAAAAATTAAAGGTTAATGCACTCAAAAATATTTTTGATTGAGTAATGATATACAATTTTATGCAACAATCAAATATATAAACTATTAATGCTTAACATATAAATGATAAAGAGATAAGAAAGCAAATTCAAAATTTTATAGTGGTTTGGCAAATATCGCCTATGTCTACTCTCTTAGATTTTTTTCCACATCGAGGTTTAACTAATCACTTTATTTAATCCAGGTTAAGTGTAACCCAATTACAACTCCTTCTTAGTGGTGAAGGGCAACCACAATAACTTACTTTAAACGGGTGAAGTGTAACCCAAATAAGAAAATTATCCTAAAAGAATATAGGAAATTTTCTCTCAATGATTGATCTTACAATTTTAGCTCACAACAGATTTTCTCTCAAGATGGATAAGAAAAATGAAATAGAGAATGAAGATTTGCAATTTATAGCTTACTTGTTGATTTTTAATGCATCTCAGCTTTTATTACTTTTTTTGTAACACCCGCAGTATTTAGGAAATTCAATTGTATAATTTGGTGTAATTATTTAATTATAATTTTATGTAATTTAGGATTTTGGGCTCAAAATTTTAACATCCCCAAATTCGGAGATGTTATTGGCAGGTGATATAACTCACTATCACCTTAAGCCTTTACCTATTTGTATTACACAATCATAGTACTCTAATTCATGTACAAAAAGATGAAAATCATGTGTATAAATGTAAAATGGCAACATGCCTAATCACAATATATACATCAACATGAATTGTACTACATCTGTAGAATCATAATACTATTTGATTTTACTCAAAGTAGCCATGACATAACTCTTTGTATATGACAGACCCACATGCCCTAATAATTGCAGTGTGTGCTCTGTTTCTCTATTTGTGTTGCTGTTGTATTAAAACTTCTCTTTTTCTCTTTAACTAGTTGTCTAACTATAAAACTGAAAATGTGAAATGTAAGTCTTGAGAGACCCAGTGAGTGGGTATTATTGTGCAGGAAAATACAATTATTAGAAAGATCATATTTTTGCTGTAAATAAATTCAACTCAGAATTTAAATTCCAAAATCATGTAAATGATCTTTTGTAATAAAGAAATTCAAATTGTGTTATCAAAAACTAGATTTGACACCATGTTTCAAAATCATTCTGCTATATTAAAATCAATTTCGAAAAAATGATTATAAAGCAGAAAACATCATGACTCTGGTATTCTAGCCCATGATGTATTACAGTTGGGCAAAATACAACCTCTAGCCCCGTAGGACGATTTTTGGTATTTTAAGGCGTTATGTATCACCGTCCCTCAAAATACATTTCTGGCCTGCAGGCTATCTCTAGCCCCGTAAGGCAATCTTTGGTATCTAGGGGTGTTACATATCATCGTCCTTCTAGTGTAATCTCTGGCCCTGTAGGGTAAAAATTATTTTAGAAAATGACACTTTTCAAAATCATATTTTGAAACAAATTTCTTAGCATATACGGAAATTATAATCCAAAGCAATTTTACAAAATTCAAAAAATGGTTTTCAATATCATTTTCAAAATCCATGCCTTAAATCATAAACCTAACATAAATTCATATAATTTCTTATTAAACATCAATGTACTTAAAATATGTCAAAGTAGTTATGAATTCATCATTCCACAAAGAACCTTTCTCAAATCATGGGTAAACAATTTAATTAATTTTCAAAGCAATCACATTTCAAACATTAGGGTTTAACAATAAATGTGAGAAAAATAGAAAATCCACTCACACTTGTCTTTAATCCATAATAATGAAACTATTTCCTAGTTTGTAATACAATAAGTTTTATAAAATAAGTAAAGTTCCACTCACTCTAGTTTAGCCTTAATTTCGTCCAACTAGCGGCATTGTTAGCTACCAACATGGTCGACAATCTACAATCAACCATTCTTTCATTAAAACTAATAATATCATGTACTTTTCCATATAAACAAATAAATGTATTATATCCATCGATAATCCTCAGTAAGAAATCAAAATTTTTTATACCCCGTTACCTAATTCAAAAAATCATAATTTCTGCCTTAATTATTCTAAGCAATATGTTTCTGCAATAGGAGTGACTTCGCATATTTGTTGTGATCAACCGAAAATGAATTTTAAACCAAAATTTTAATACATTTATCCTTATACGTTTAGCTTACTTAGATTTTTATGATGCTGTAGTTGGAATTTTATAGCTCAACTTATACTTAAATGAATGGACACTATTCTAATTCAAATCTACAATAAGGCATTAGTTTTCGAATTTTTTTGAGAATTCATTTCTTGATGAAATGATCTAATTTTCAATTATATTATTCCTTGTTACGTTTAGTTTTTGTATCCCCTTACAGATCCTGATTCTGAATTCGAATATTTGAATTATAAACGAATTTTTACACACTGCGCAGAATAAGACAGTGTGTAGCCCTAAAACAAGGCAATGGATTTTCAACTCTTACTCAGAATTCATCTCTACATGAAATGATCTTATTTTTTAATATATTATTCCTTTATGTATCTAGTTTTCATATAATTTTACAGTACTAAAATTAGGTGTCAAAAATACTATTTTGTTTTGGGTTTTCCACTTGCTGCTTAGAAATTTTGACAACCCAAAATGCAATATAGAGTAGCCAAGTTTCTAAAATTTCTAAGAACTCACCCTATTACGAAAAATTATGATTTTTTACTACGTTGCTTGTTATCGTGTCTAGTTTCTTTAGAGTTTTATGGCTTATTAATTGGAGGTCTATAATTCTATTTATAAACCAAATACTGAGTCTAGGTCAAAATTCTAACAACACGACACTACCCTTGCCTTACCAAATTTCATGCCTTATAACTTAGCCACCAATTGGCTTTTTGATTGCACATTTCTTATACATAAAACACAATCATATACAGACAATATTCACTACTATATATCACATTAAACATGGCTATATATATATATATATAGAGAGAGAGAGAGAGAACATTTCCTGCCTTTTATATGAATTATGCACTACTATATATCAACCTTAAGTATTGTCACCATTTCTATACATACTATCACTTTAGTTTTACAATATTTATGCTTCAACCACTACCATACACCTTAGAGATACAGCCATATATACATGAATTACTCATTGCCCTATGTAAAAAAAATCATACCTTACCATAATTTCCCACCATTTTTCCATAATCACTAAACACACCATTCATTATATATACATAAATCACCATTGCACTAAAAAATTTCCATAATTTAAAATAATGAGAAAAGTTTCTTACCTCATTTGAATTCATTTTCCTTTTCTTCTTCCTCCTTCATTCTCCCTTTTTATTTTCTTCTTTCTTCTTTCTCTCTTATTTCTTTCTTCTTTCTTTTTCTTATTCTCCCTTTCGGTAATTTCTCTTCCTCCCCCTTTTTTTATGTCTTTGGCTCTTCCTCCTCCTCTTTTCCGTCTTTGGCTCTTCCTCCTCTTTTTCATCTTTGGCTTTTCCTCCCTTTGCCTTCTCATCCTTCTTTTCTTTTCTCTTTTCTCCCTTTCCTCCCCTGTCTCGGTCATTCTTTCTTTCTCTCCATTATTCCTTTATTTTCTCTCCCTTTCCCAACCATTCTCTCTTCCTCTTCTTTCTCTCATTTTCATTATTTTTCCTTTTTATTTTATGCTTCTTTGTAGTTTTAAAATTTTCTAAACAAAGCTTGATCATTCTAGAATTTGGGTCATTCTTGCATGCATAATTGGGCTTGAAATTGGGTTTGAAATTGGGCCTAGGCTTGGACACTAATATTTGGGCTATTCTTTTGGTTTTTGTACTATAGTCCCAAATTTATAACTAATTACTTGTTTTCCCACACTTACCATGAATTAGCACATTGGCCCCTCCAACTTTGCAAACCTTTCATTCTAGTCCAACCATACTTTGTAATAATTTACAGTATAAAAATTTTGGGCCGTTACATAAAATATGTATATTATCATTTCCATCACATGGAAAATAATATCCATTCATTTTCTCATTCTCTTTACTTGGCCAAAATGAATCCATGTGCCAATATGGCTAATTTTTCATGTTTATCCATACATTTAATTATAATTAGTAAATAAACTCTTTACTTAATTGATTATTATGGTATTACCATAATATCCACCTTATAGAATTTACTATGAAACCCTTAAATTTAAATAATTCTCATTCTAGCCACTAAAATTCTATTATGGTTGTTATGAAAAATATGGACCATTATAAAAATATTGTTATTTATTTAGGCCTATATTTAATTTCATAAAATGCAATTATAATTGGACTTTGAGCTAAGAAATAGTGTTTGGATTAAATTCTAATTTTAGGTAATGAATAGTTAGGCCCAAACATAAATTAGGCTCATTTATGTATCATTTAATCTTAAAGAATAGTTAGACCCAAATATAAATTTGGCCCATTTAAATTATCATTAAATCTTGGCCATCCATTTGCTTTAATCTCATCCCTCCATTTGGCACCATCTTGACCATATTTGGTAGTTTTTGATATGAATGAATATGGGTCAAGTTAAGTGAAAAAATAGGTTGCTTAATATGGCCCATTGTATTTATTTGAATTAATCCAAGCCATTCATTAATTTAATTGATGAAAATATTCAATGTTTGACATTTTCAATTTGACAAGAGAAGAAAGGGAAGCGTGCTAGTGAGAAAAGAGAGAAGGAAAAAAGAAGAAAATGAGGGAAATAAGAGAAACTGTGAGGGAGAAAGGAAAAGAAAAGAAAAGAAAACAAAGAAAGAAGGAAAAAGAAAGGAAGGAAAAAGGAGAAAAAAAAATTGGCGAGTTTTCAAATTTCCCTTAAGTGGAATTTTATTATTTTGTATTTAACATGCTTAGTATATTACTAGAATTTATATTATTAATGTTAAATTGTACTTTAGGAAATTAGAAATGGATATTGTGTTAATGTGTATATAATGGTTTAAATTGGTGGAGAAAAGAATGGAAGAAAATTGTTGTTAATTATGGACTTGAGATGTTATATTGTTAATTGAGCTTGAATCTCGGTGAAAAATCGGATTAGTTACGATTTTTGGTAGGCCGAGTTTGTGTGAAATGATTGGGAGTGCTTACAGCCTTGTTTTATAATCATTTCATTAAGATATTAAGGTGTTTGAATTTTGAAAACTTTGGGTACCTAATGATATCAGATGTTGTCCGAAAAGAAATTGGCAAAAAACGGTGATATTCGACTATTTCGAAAATTATCCTTAAAAAATATTTTTCAAAAATTGTTGCTATATATATATATATATATGAAATATTAGAACTGAGTAAAATGTGGTGATGGAAGTATTTTAGTGGTAATGAAATGGTGAAATCGATAAGAAATATAGAAATGTCAATTTTTTGAAATACAGATGTTGTATGGATGTAATGGTGAGTATGAATGTGTAATTGAAATAAATTGTATTAATTTGCTATTAGGTACCCAACATTGACCTAAAAACATCCTTGGGGAAATCGGAAATGGAAGTAAGTAAAATGTGCATGTACTTTTACTATTTTTAAAATTATGCAACATTTGAGTATGTTTTGATATTTAGATGAAAATTTGTGAATTTTCAATGTTTTGTATGTTGATATTGTATTTATGAAATGAACATGGAAATATTGTCGATGTGTGAAATTTATGAATGAAAATGCATTTTTATGGTTCAAGTCATTTGCTAATGCTTATTCTAAACTAACCGAGTCTCGTGTCAAATGCGGGACTTGCGAGGTAGTAAGAATTTTGTTTAACATACAATATGCGTTTATATTTTAATGAAATGAAAAATGTCTACTATATGTGGAATACGTAATTTCGTTCTAGATCCGGTCATCATGGGTGCATGTGACACTAACTAACTGAACCGTTCTAAAATTATTGTAATATGAATTAATTTCTGTGTAATTGAAAAGTTTAAAAATGTATTGATCTATTTGAGCATTTATTTTTTGTACCGCATCGATATATCAAACTTGCATAATTTACTTATTGAGATTATATCTTATTGTTTATTATAAAAATTTTATTTTTTAGAGAATAACACGTAGAAGTGACAAAGAACGCGCGCAAGGTTGGTTAGATGTAGATAAAATTTTTGGGTACATATAATTAATAGTATAATTGAATGACGAGGAGTTGTAATATGTGTAATTTTGTATGTATGAAGATTTTTGACAATTATAACTGTTTAGAACTTATGTAATAATGATATAGCATTGTATAGTTAATGTAAGAATGAGTTTGTGTTTAGAAGTATGTATGAAAGGGGTGTGACATGCTCTCTTTTTGATTCACTATTTTTCTTTGTAAAGAGAGCTCTATTTATAGTTTAGATGATCTCCTAGATTTTCTCTAACAGATAGTTTGGCTTTCTTTTAGCATTTTTTTTTATGAAAACCAGACATTATATTTAAAAATGTCGATCTCTTTGAAGGAAGTATCGATTTGGTCGAGTTTGTAATATCTTATGAGTCTTTGACTTGAATGTATCAATCTTTTTCCTTATATGTATCTATATGATTCAAGTTATAATTTTATTTCAAATCTCAGACTTTGAAAATATCGACCATCTTCCTTGTATATATCAATATGCTTAAATTGGTAATTTCTTTCAAAATCTCTTATTTTAAATGTGTTGATCCTTTGTGTCAGTGTATGCCCTAGAAACCATTCATGTTATTGGTTTTAAAACTTGTGTATATTGTGAATATTAATATAATAAATAAAAGAAAGAGTTCTTTATTCACACATGTATGTTGCTTCCTTTATTTATTCATGCTATATAATAAAGTATGTAAGTGAATTGTCCAGATAATTTATTTAATTGTTAAATAAAATTATCAAATCTGTTTCCTATAAAATTGATTTAGACTAGGTATCAACATCACATAGTAGGCATACTAAATGCTGCCTATAAATATCATAAGATGATATTAGTAAGAGTGACAATGAAAGTCATGTAACAAGAGCATTAGTATGGGTTTATAGTTAAAGAACTATTTATCAAACTTGACCAAAGAATGATAAATCACATAGTATGCATGTAGTCAATGATTTATCGAAAAGATTGTATTAATGTACGATGTGATCCTTTGACCTGAGATGTCTGAGTCGGATTTTACATAGATACACATGGTTCATATGGTATATAAGTACATGACTAATAATGTCTTATATGATAAAGCCGATTTAGTTATGCGTGGTTCATATAAGAATTCGGATGATAGTCAAGATAGGATCTATTAACTCGTTTAGAAGGATTAAGTGTTTCTGTTAACTTTATCTAGGTTCGACCTCCTAAACGAATGTCGATAAATGTTTGAAATCAAGACTTTGATCAAAGCAAAATAAACACCACATGAAGAGTTCATGGGGGCAAGTTTATGACATATTGATCGACAATTCATAAAATATCAAATTTATGGTATTGACATTCCATAAACTCTAATTTGATTAGGATTAGACAACAGAAGGATTTTTATCCACACGATACGTACAATTCAAGTAAGGTTTAATGAAAAATTACTTCATTGTGGATTAGGGATTATGGTGTATTGTTAGATGCCAACCATAGTCGTTGAATTTTAAATTGTTCGGATAAAACTCACGGCTAATTCATTTTAAACCTTCATGGTCATACCAATATTCTTAAACCTTTTGAAGCTATACATGAAAGAAAAAAAATTATTCGTAAAAGGCTAGCACCTTCAGGAATAATTTACTAGGCTGAAAAAATTAAATATATATTTATATATAATTGTTATATATATATATATATGTATGTATGTATGTATGTATGTATGTATGTATTTATAATTCTTTAATTAGTTAAAGAATTATGCAATTACATAAATATGTAATTTAAAGTAAATTACATTTACTTAATTGTCATTTAATATTTATCCATGGGCTAATTGGTAATTGTAGCCATTAATTAGATTAAACATGGCTAAATTTAATTGGTCTAAATGTTTAACATTTAAAGGTTTAATGTTTATATTTATTAATTATTATATTGTATGGATAAATATGAAATATTTGACCAATGACATAAAAGCATATGTTTTAATTTTGGCCATGTATGGAAAAGGCCAAATGAATGATATATATTTATTCCATGTGATGGAAAATCAATATATATATATATATATTTAAATGCTTTGAAAAGTCAAAATTGGAGACTTTTCTTTGAATTGGCCAAGAATTCAATTAAAAAGGAGAATGAAAATGTGTTTTCATTGTCTTTGCCAAGAACAAGAAAAGAAATGAAGATTTTCTCTCACATCTTTGTATATTCGGCCAAATAGAAAACAAAGGGGAAAATTTTTCTTTCAAAATTTTTCATAGAAGAAAATTGTTTTTCTTCAAGCTTCTAAGGTTTTTGAAAGTGTAGATTGAAGGGGTTATATTGTTACCAAATTAAGACTTGAAAAAGGTAAAAAATTCAAAAACTTTACATTTATACATATATGTTGATATATGAAATAAAATTTAAATTTTTGCATGTTTAGGCCATAGAATCCTACAAATGGTATCAAAGCATGTTAGAATGATTTCTATGGTGTTGATTTGCTTGTGTATAGGTTGAATTAATTGTGGGAAACTATGGTTCAAATATAGACATATTAAGGTTTATGAAAAATTTTGTTTTCCTATTATGTCTAATATATTTAAATGCTTCAAAATTGGATTTTGTTGACATGGTTGGGATTTATTTGTTATGGTTTCATATTCTAATTTGATTAAAATTGATGGAAATAGGATTTTGTCATTTTGATGATTAATT
>JAXCLQ010000009.1:1535974-1547603 GCA_035584115.1 Cedrela odorata
TATATATATATATATATAAAGCATGTGATGCATGATATTATCATTAATACATATAATCTTTAATATTTAATTATGGATGGATAATGTCAAAACTAAGCATTAATGTATTGATATAGGTTGGCTAATTTTGATTGGCTATTTTATTAAACTTTATCTTTTGTAATGATTATGTTTATAAATAAGTTTATAATGTTTCATTCATATCTTATTAATATATTAATGGTCTTTGGCATAAAATAATTAGCATATAGTTAATATGATTAACTTTAGGTGATTTTATTATTGTAAATGTTATTTATTTTGATAACTATATGCCAAATTTTATTTTAATATTTTAGAAAATATTAGAGACATTACTAGGGTTAGAAAACCCTAGTTAGCCTAAATTAGATTGTTTGATTTGTTAGACAAATAAAACAATTGACACAAGTACCAGGATTACTAGTATGACAAGTTATCCATACTGAACAAAGCAATTCAATCAATTATTGGTCGAAAATTTGAAAATGTTGAACTATTCAATTAATTGTTCGACAATTTATCGACATCGTTTCTAATAACTTAATTTCTAATTATTAGAATGATTATTCATGCAACGAATAATTCAAATAGCATAAATTTTGAAATTCTTTATCCGACAAATAATTTCGAGTGAGCACATGAATAGTATTACTGTTTATATAGTTACTGTTTACATAAATAGTACATTGTTTATGTAAATAGTAAAATTGTTCGAAATAGTAATTTACATACTCGTGTAACAAGTAATGCAAATTAATCAATCATATTTTACTTGTATAAAAAATAAATGTGAAAAATGACATTAAATGTAAAATATTATAATAACACCTATTATGCATATGTATACAAACATACATATATGTATAAAAAGTAGTAATTATTCATGAAATAAATAATTACTGGTGTTAGTCATTGGCCTTAAATAATAGTTTTATGAAAACTGTTTAAGATGAGAGAATATTCACAGAAGATGTGAATATATGGGTGTTTAATTAGAACTCCTTAAAATTATTATATTCTTACCTCTCATTGTAACATAACTAATGATTATTTTACATAAATTTCTTACTCTAAGATTTCTATTATGTGAGGGGTACGGGGTTTGTGAAATTGAATTGAGTTATTTGGTTCTAGTGATATTCGAATCTTGATCAAGATTCTATTATGTAAGGTTGGGATGAGAATATTATTTGGTAAGGTATAATGGTTTGAATAAGACTAGTGTAGGATGTCAAAATTTCTATTATGTGAGGTGTTTGAAATTAGAGTAAAGAAAATGAATCGATACTTGTATGTGCTATAGAAAAGAAAAGTTTTTTACTCATTAAATTTAATTAACCAAGATTTCTATTATGTGAGGTTAATTAATAGTATAGGAGAATTCGATTACCCACAAATTTTCTAAAATCCAACAAAATATTTAAGTCCTATCTTAGGAGTGTAGAATTTAAATAAGATAGTGAGAGTTAATGTGATCAGAATATAATTTTATAATATTTTCAATAGTTGAATTCATTATTTTGTAATTTAATACACTAACAAGCTGTGGCTTTCCAGTTTTTTCTCTGTGATATAATTAAGATAACATTTGCCAATGTGTTTCAAAAGATATTAGACAACCATATGCTTACTGGTCATAATTTAAAGGACTGGTTAAAAAACTTGAGAATAGTTCTCAAGTTGAGAATTTAGGTTATGTTTTAGAGGTAAAGATGCTTATGTCACTAGAAGTGGATGATTTATTAGAGGAGGAGAAAGTCTTGAACAAATGGCAGACTGATAATTGTAGAGTGAGACCCTATTTAATATGAAGCTCAAAGAAGTAGTCTCGCCTAATGATCACTTCATTAAGATGATTAACATCTTCGGGCAGTTAGACATTTGGAACATACGGATGCCTTATCGTTTAAAGGTGAATTTGATTCTCTAGGCACTCTCATCCATTTTTAAAGGTATTATAACCAATTATAATTTGAATAGGATTGAGCGTACTTTTCCCGAGTTACACAATGAGCATCAAAAATATTATAAATAAAATAATAAGGGTAAAGGATATGAGGATATCCATATGGCCACTACCAGTAGGACTAGTAAACGGCCACAATGCTCATCTCAAGGTTTAAAAGTTAGACTTAAGAAAAAGAAAGCTAAAAAGGCCTTATCTACTAATAGTCAAAAACAAAATCCAAGCTCAAAGGAAAATGTTTCCACTACAGAGTTGAAGGGCATTGGAAGAAGAATTGTCCTCAATACCTTGACAGTCTCAAGAAGACTAAGAAAGGTATGTATAGCAGTAATGTAATTGAATATGAATTATGTTAAACCATATTCTCTGAACAGAAAGATAGAATAGGCAATTTATGACATTCATGTTACACATGCATAAAATCAAGACTTTGGCAACTTGAATTAACTAATGGTATGAAGATTAAATGAATTAATAAGTTGGACTCAGCGTATATTGAATTTTTTCATAATGCCCTACGAAAATATGGAATAAATTGGTCGGGAGAGAAAATGATCTTCCAAAAGCACGAAAAATGAAAAAAAAAAAAAAGAGGAACCGATAGACTGGATTGAGGAACTGGTTAACCGGCAGTAGCTATGTTTTAGAAACTATAAAACGGTCGACCAGTTGAGAGAAAATGATCAACCAGCAGTAGTTGAAATTAGGGCAAACGGTCGACCGGTTGGGGAAATAGTTGACCAGCTGAAGCTTTGTAAGCACATGGATGAGCAAACGGTCGACCGATTGGAGCAAACAGTGGACTGGTTTGATAAAAAAATTTGGTTTTTTCAGGATATTTTGAAATTGTTAAAGGCTTTTTGGTGTTTTCCTATTTATCTATATAAACCCCGACCCTTAACAGTTTCTTTCACTATTTACTCTCTCAAAAACCTAAAATCTTCTCCTCCTTCTCTCTACAAATACATTTTCCCTTC
Organism: Cedrela odorata; assembly: GCA_035584115.1. Classification (NCBI taxonomy): domain Eukaryota; kingdom Viridiplantae; phylum Streptophyta; class Magnoliopsida; order Sapindales; family Meliaceae; genus Cedrela; species Cedrela odorata. The sequence continues at coordinate 1,538,939 of JAXCLQ010000009.1, forward strand.
TCCTTTCAATTCTCTTCCATTTCTTGTATTTCTTCAAAATTTCCACGACCAAACGAAACCTCATGACAGAAATTTAGGTTTCGACTATAATTTAGAGTTCCTATGAGTTTTCTACTAGCCAATGGTATGCCTGTTAAATTATAATAGATTCGATTTTAATATTTTGGAAGTACTAGAAATCTATAGTTTACTATTTATGTCAAAATTTACGTTTAATTTTGTGTAAGAAACATAGATTTGTGCTTCATTGTGATAATTAAAGGTATATGATGTCTAATACGCATTAATTAGTCTTTGGAATAATTGTATTTATATTTGTCGAAAATATAGATTATGTGAAATTATGTTGTAAGAGGATAATTAAGCTCGTAAGGGTATATTACTAGAAATATATGCGTTAGTTATTGATTAGTAAAGGATTTTAGCATTTGAGAAAATGTTAGAAATTTGTCGAGTAATACAAAATCTAAAAATAATAATAGTCATAGGATTTCAATTGCTGGAAATCAGATAAATGGTCAGTTAGATTAGCCTCACGAAATGTCGTGTGTCAACTAAGAACACTTGATCACATTTTTCACAAGCATGTCATTTAAACATATTAAGTATAGTCATTTAGAGATGTTAAATTTATTTGAAATATATATGTATGTGTAAAATTAGGTTCAGAAAACTCGCAAAAAGGACCAACTGAGCATAAGGACACATAGCGGAGTGTTTACCCTCTCCTAAGTTATGAATATATTTATACATACATAATTATATAAATAGAATGTATGTGATATTTATATGTACAATTGTATATTAAACAAGTGTTTTGAAAGGTTTGAATGAAATCTAAAATGAATGCTTTCTTTATACTTCATATTGATATTGGGATGTAGGGCTTTGTGTGGTCTGCTATTGATAAATGTTATTTTGATATACATGCTGAATGGCTATGGATGTCTGACTTGTTTATGTGATATGAAAACATTAATTGAAAATGAATTATTTAAAATGTGCATGTATATTGGTAATGAGACCGTTAAGGTCGAATATTGTGATATAACCTTCGGGCCTGTCTGTTATTTATTGTATATACAGGGAGGTAGTCTATGGACAGACCTATGAGAGGTCGCATAGGTAAATGGAGCCACAATAGGGCTCTATAAGGGGTATAAGTCATGGTAAGCCCACTGTGTGCCGTGCACTTAGATGTGGTTAAGGGACCCTATGGAAAATCCTGGTGACTTGATAGGGATATCATGGATTTGACGGTTATAACGAGGACAGTAACTTTATTACTAAGTGACTACTCGGAGCCTACATCAGTAAAACGGGCAATATTTTATAAGTGCATATTTTACAAGCAAAGAAATGAACAAAAATTTTATCAGAATGCATTGCATATGATTTATGCATAATAGGCTCACTGATGGATCTCGACGTTGCCTCGGCCAAGATATCAGTCAAGATAGCATGCCTAGCCCAGTTTGGATATTTTAAAAAATAAATTACAGACCCATAAATTGTTTTACAGTCATATACGGTACATGAGATGTATATATGTATTTTAAGCATAACATGTTAAGTATAATCCCAATATCATAATTTAGAAGTGTGTGTGCATGTATGTATATAGATGTATGTATGTATTTACTTACTGAGTATAGTTATATACTCACTTCTCACAATTACAACTTTCAAGTTATGAGCGTTAGTTTTAGCCGAACTTATAGTAGCGGTGGAGAGCATAAAATGCTCTTGGAAGGTTTTTTTTTTTTTTTTTTTACTTTTGACTTACATGTGTTATTTGAGTCCACTAAACATGTATAATTTTGGGTGTGTATATTTTCATATTTGTATTTCTTGAGGATGTAAGTAAAGACTTGAAATTGAAGTTTTATGTAAGAAACTATTATTTTGTTCAACTCATATATAAATGATTATCAGAAATTGATATTTTTATTAAACTATTATGTTGTTAATGAATTGATCACAGAGATCAATTCTTTGTTGTTGATGATCCCATGAAGGGAATATTTTATTATGAAAGGTTTTTAGGTTTTAGATGTTTATAAGTAAGCCTTACAGACTCTTTTGTTACATCCTAGGCATAGAGAATGTATCAGAAGGGTCTGTAGTAATTGTCACAGGTGAACCCCAGGATTGGGGTGTGACAAATTAAGTGTTAATTATGATATTTATTCATGGGTTATTGATTCTGCTGCTACATCTCATTTCTGTGTGTCTTTGTAGATGATACAGAATAGTTCTACTCTTTCAGGTAATGAGATCGTCTTGCAGATGGCTAATGGAGCAACAGTTGCTGCTGAGGCCATTAGGACGTGCAAGTTGAGACTCTCGTCAGGATACATTTTGAAGTTAGATAGAGTTTTATATTTTGCTTCTACTGTATAAAATATTTTTTTTATATTTATACTTTGTAATAATGGTTATTATGTACAGTTTAATGGAAATAAATGTACATTACATTTTAGAAATGTATGTATTGGCAAAGCAATTAATATAAATGGTTCGTATGCCCTTCAGTTGAGTAATAGTTATTCAATTTCTTCAATTACTAATAAAAGAATTAGAATTGAAACGAATTCTCAATATCTGTGGCATCACTGATTATGCCATATCGATAATAGAAGACTTACTCAACTTAGAGCTAGTGGGATATTGATCTCATTGGGTTCTGAACCCATTTTAATGTATGAGTCATGTCTTCGAGGAAAAATGACCAAATCATCATTTAAGAATAAAGGCAAAATGTCAAAAAAACTGTTGGACCTTATACATACATTTGTATGTGGACCATTTAATACATTGGTCATAGGAGATTTTAAGTACTTCATTACCTTCATTGATGATATATCATAGTATGGGTATGTGTATTTAACAAAATATAAATCTGAATCCTTTGAAAAATTCAAAGAATTCAAAAATAAAGTGAAAAACCAAATAAGAAAAAGTATTAAAGTTCTGTGATTAAATCGTGGAGGCAAGTACTTGAGTACTGAGTTTCAAGAATTCTTAAAAGATAATGAGATTATCTCGCAAATAACTCCTCCTTATACACCTCAATTTAATGGTATATCGGAGAGAATGAATCGTACCCTATTGAATATGGTGTGATCAATGGTTAGTTTTATTGACTTACTATTGTATTTGTGGGGATATGCTCTACAGACCGTTGTGCACATCCTTAACAAAGTTCCTTCCAAATCAGTCCAAAAAACCCCATATGAGATATGGAGTGGTAAGAGATTTACATGAGAGTCTGGAGTTGTCCTGCATATGTCAAGTTGGTCAAATCTGACAAATTTGATTCCAAATCAAAGATGGGTCGGTTTATTGAATATCCTAAAGATAGTTTAAGATATCAATTCTACTTTCCATATAATCAAAGAATTTCGATCAATAGAAACACACACTTCTTAAAGAAAGAGTTTTTTGAAGAATAAGATGCAAGTAGAAAAATTGAGTTAAAAGAAGAGACTTTTGAGCCTCCATCCGACCATGCTAATACTGGAGAGTTCAGTCAGCTAACTTCTATACCAATTAATCCAATTCCAACTCGTAAATCTTTTAGGGCTCTAAGACTCCCAGAGAGATATGGATTTCTCAATGAGCAAGATTTTGAATCTTACTTAGTGGAGCAACGGATCATAGAGATGATCCAAAAACTTATAAAGATGCAAACCTGGATAAAGATTCAGGAAGATGATTAGAAGCAATGAAATCTAAAATGGTTTTCATGCATGTAAACCAAATTTGAACACTTATTGATCTACCAAAAATTATAGTTCCTATCAACAATAAATGGATCTTCAAGAGAAAGATTGGTAAAGATAGACAGGTTGAGACCTACAAAGCACGGCTTATTGTGAAGGGTTATACTCAGAAACAAGAGTTGGATTATAAGGAAACTTTTTTGCCTATAGCTATGATAAAGTCAAAACAGCATTTCTCAATGGTTATATTGAGAAAAACATGTTTATGAAATAGCTAATTGGTTTTGTATCCTCTATTAAACTAGTGCAAGTTGCATCAATCTATTTATTGATTGAAGCAAACTTCAAGGAGTTGGAATATTCGGTTTAAAGAGACAGTCAAATCGTTTGGCTTCATCAAGAATCCATATGAACCCTATGTATATAAATAGGTAAAAGATCATGCAATTACATTCTTGATACTATATATAGATGACATATTGTTGATGGGTAATGATGTATTCGTAATGGCAAAGGTTAAACTCTGGTTATCCAAAACTTACTCCATGAAAGATTTGGGTGATGCAACTTATGTTATCAGGATTAGAATCTAAAGAGATAGATCAAAGAAGATAATTGGATTATTCCAAATGTTGTACATTGAAAAAAATGCTAAAAAGATTTAGCATGGAGAACTCTAAAAGGGGTCTCTTGCTCTTCAATCAAGGTCTTCATATTTCTAAAGATATAGATCCGCAGACTGATGAAGAGCGACAATGGATGTGTAACGTCTTATATACATCAGTTATTGGTAGCTTGATATACGCTATGCTATGTACTAGACCTGATATAGCTTATGCAGTAAATATTACTAACAGATATCAAGCGAATCCTAGAGAGAAACACTGGTCAGCAGTAAAAACAATCTTTAAGTATCTGAGAATGACTAAGGATTTAATTCTGAGTTATGGATCTCAAGAATTAAATATTCATAGGCACTCAAATTCTTATTTTCAGTCAGATGTGGATGATAGAAAGTCTACATTCGGTTTCATCTTTTTATGTAATCGAAATGTTGTTAGTTGGAATAGTTCCAAGAAGACGACTACAACTAACTCCATTACAGAAGCTGAATACGTTGCTGCTTCAGAAGCAGCTAAAGAAGCAGTTTGGATGTGCAAGTTCATATCTAAACTAGGTGTTGTTACTAGCATGGCTTATCCGATAAGTGTATTATGTGATAAAACAGGTACTATTGCACAAAATAAAGAACCAAGAGCACACCAGAAATTAAAATATATTCAGGGTAAATATCATATTTTGAGAGAATTTGTTAATGCTGAAGAGATTTTGATTAGGAAGACATCTTCAGCAGATAACGTCGTTGACCTTCTCACTAAAGCGATGACACTGAAGCAGCTAGACCAGCATATTAAGAATATGGGTATTAAATACTATAGTGAATAGCTTTAGTGCAAGTTGGAGTGTGTTAGTGTTTTATACCCTAAAACTATTAGTGTTGTTGGTTTTAGGCTTATTGTATTGAATTACCATTATAATATATACTATACATATTTCATAATAAAAGAAATTGTTTTAATTCATCTGTGTATGTTGCTTCTTCTATCTATACATACTAATGATAGAATATGCATATGAATTATCCAAGATAATTAGATTATCTAAAAAGTTCTCTACATATGCAATATTGAATAGGCATCGATGTCGCAAAGTAGGCACACTAAATGTCTCCGGTGAATATCATAAGATGATATTCGTACAAGTGACATAATAGTCGTATCATTAGGATATTAGTGTAGATTAACAGTTAGAAAACTGTTTTTCAAACATGACCAAAGCTATGATGAATTACATGAAAGTATGTTGTCAATAATTCATCATATGATTATACTAGTGTATTAACTATTTTTTAAACCTAAGACATCATAGTTGTTGATCGGTACAGAGGCATATGGTTCATATAGTGTATAAATAAGAGGCTAATCATGTCTTGTATACACAATCCAATTTGGTCACCTGTTATTTATATCGAGATGTAAATAATTATCAGATGGAATATGTTAACTCGATACAAAGGATTTCGAGGTTCCGTTGACTCTGTCCAAATTTGAGTTCCCAAACGGATATTAGTATACTGCTAAAAAAAAATCTTTTGCCAAAGCATAAATGTCATACGAAGAGTTCGTAGTGACAAATTCAGTACATATTGACTAGTTATCCACATATGACTAAATTTAGGGTTTTGACGTCCGTGAGCCCTAATTTAGTTAGGATTAGATGAACGAAAGGAGATTATCCACACGTTGAGTATAATTAATCATAAAAGGTTTGATGAAGAGTTTCATCATTGTGGTTTAGGGACTATAGCATGTGGCTAAATGTTAACCATAGTCGTTGAGTATCCAAATAGTTGGAAACGAGTTGATGAAATCGATTTCGGCTCACGGCTAACTCTACAGTGAACCTAAGAGGTCGCAACCAATAACTTGTGTTCTTCTTTGCTATGAGAGAGATTAAATATTATCTGCAAGAGAGCTAGCATTCTCAAAGATAATATTTAGTCGAAAAGTGTAAACGGTTTACATATTAAATATTTAACAAATCTGATAGCTTGATAAATTAACTTGAATGTAACTAAGTGTAAGTTATAACATTTCATTATTATTTTAGGATAAAAATGGAATTAAAATAATTTAGGTCAAAGTAAGTTTGACTAGGTTTAGGACTATTTTATCATTAAAGTGTTTAATGATGGCAAAATAGTCATTTTACCTTATACTATTATAAAGCTGGTTAGACAAGCTTTGGGACTCATTTGTCTTTGACTTAAAGGTTAAAGGCACTTTAGTAAAAATGGAAAAATATATATATGGGTTAATTTCTATATTTGGGAAATAATTGGATGATTATTGAAGAATAAAATTAAAAAAAAAACAAAAACCAAGCCCTCAATCTCTCTCTCTAGCTCACAGTCAAGGCAAGGAATGGCATAAATAGGTTTAATTTCTTGGAGATCTTGTAATTTTAAGGTTTCTCTCTTCATCTCTAAGCTAATTGTTAGGTTAATTTCATGTATTATTGATTAATTTTGTAGAAATTAATTAAATGCATGTTTTAATGCTATAATCCCTAAAATGTTTAATTTCATCTCATCAACACTTACACAGTAAGGATGGTATAAGGGTGAAAGGTCATGGCAAACCCACTATATGCCAAATACACATATCTGTGGTTATAGATACTCTATGAAAAGTCACAGTAGCTTGATAAGGCTATCTTAGATTTGACGAATTACAAGGACAGTCACTCGGGGCCATCATCAGTGAGACGAGTGGTGTTTTATAAATTCATATTTTATCTTAATAAAATAATTTTATAAAGTATAAGAAATGATTAGCTATTTTAAAAGAATGCATTGCATATGGTTTTATGTAAGAAAAACTCACTAATGGTTTCGATATTACCTCGGCCAAGGTAGCGATTGTGAAAGTATAGCCAGCCCAGTTTGGATTATTTGAAACTATTTACAGACCAATGAATATTTTATGATTATTTGATTATGTGAAAAAGTATAAATATTTATATACTTTTGAGTACATGGAAAGGAAATCCCAATATCTAGAATTTAAAAATGCGTGTGCGTATATGTATGTATATGTGTATTTTATTTATTCACTGACTATATTCATATATGCACCCCTCACCATTACAGCTTTCAAATTAGGCATGCTAGTTCTCACCGGACTAGTGGTAGCGGTAGAGAGCCTACGATACTCTCGGTAGGTTTTTCTTTCGTGACTCACATATGTACTTTTGAGTCCACTAAATATAATTACCGGATAAATATATTTAGATTTGGTAATGTATTTGTAAATCAAACGGTTATGTAAATATTTATGTTTGATCAACTCGAACCAAAAAAATTTCTACAATAATTTTATAATTATTATTTATTTGTTAAATATTGTGGGTGAATTGATAATGAATGATCAAATCTTTGATAATGATCCCATAGATGGAAATTATTATTGTTTATAATTTGTTTTAAGGTTTTTAATGATTTATAAGTAAAAGGAAAGTCTTACAGCTCTCTTGATATATTATGGGTGTATAGGGTGTATCATGAGGGTTTGTGATGGTTTTCATAGATGGACCCCAAGTTTAAGGCATGATAATTTTAGTGGTAACAAAGCCTTTTGTTTGAAAAGTGTTTATGAAGGTTTTAAAAATAGTTTGATATTCTAAAATAAGTTAAATAAGGTTTTGAAAATGATATTTTTTAAAATTATCCAGTGGACATTAAGTGAGTCAAGGCATAGATAAGTATATGCTATTGTAAAGCATATATGATCGAATTTCGTTTCCTTTTTGTAGTGAATATGTCTCTACATATGGGAAGAGTAAGGAGTAGACCTTGTAAGATACCGTTACCTGAGGAGGAGCCGTCCGATTCCTCATATGTATCGCAGTTTCCTCAACCAGAACAAGCAGCTCGATTTTTATAGCTTAGAATGGAAATGCCAGCTAATGTGCCACCGGAGATATGGGTAGTTTTGTGGCATATTGGAATGCCCATAATCAAACTCTAACTCAGCCTGAGCAAGTTTCTATACATTATCCACCCAGTGAACCAATGATGGCACCTCCAATGCTAGTAGCTCATGCAGTCCCTGCAGAATCATCTAGACCAAGGTATAAGCTTTCCAAGTTAATTAAGGAAGCTAGATAGTTGGGGTACAAAATCCTTTTTAGGAACTACTGATACTGTTGTGGCAAGTAAATGAATGAGATTGGTACAGTATAATCTGTAGGATATGGGTATTGCAGATAAAAATAAGTTAAGAGTGGTTATACGATTATTGTAGGATAGTGCTGCCACTTGGTGGCAAAATATGTTAGCAAGATTTGGGTCACAGGTGACTTAGGCTGATTTTCTAAGA
>JAXCLQ010000009.1:1552440-1570687 GCA_035584115.1 Cedrela odorata
TATCAGTAAAGGGTGGCCAGGTATTACAACAAAAATGTTCAACGTTATACTTTCTAAATTAGAGACTTGGTCTTGAGACATGTCACCTTAAACACCAAAGTGCCAAGAGAAGGTGTTCTCGGGGCTAATTAGGAAGGACCTTATAAGGTTACCCAGATTCTCAGACCTTGTAACATTCCAAATCTGGAAATGTTATCGGCAGATGATGGATCCCACCATTACCATAAGCCTCTGACAAACCCTGCTATAATGACTTGACTTTAATAACCCAATATGACATCAATGCACACATGAAGTTCTAAAATTGGCTTCTTGCCCGAAACCATGCATACATATATATAGCAACTATATCAAAGTTTTCACATATTATCTGTACATGTACATGATTTCAAAATACAACAAAATATTGACTACATTCTGTTTGAGTGCAAGACTCCCAACTATGCATGATAGACTTAACCCACACTAGTGGCTGCAACACTGACTCTCCTATATTCTCATCACAAGTCTTCATAAAAATCAGTCATGGCTCACCAATATGGATGGTCCTGTAAAACTGGGGAGTAAGGGGGGTCAGATCTTTTGAAAAACCTAGTGAGTAAAGCTAAAAACATTTAAATTAAATTGTTAGAAAAACAAATAAATAATCTAAAATAAATCTTGTTATGAAAATCTACTGAACTAAAATAAAAGTAAATCATAATCAAACTCTGCCACATTTAAATCTCCTTTCCAAAACTAAAAATATCAATACACTACGCCCGGGAATGTATCATCTGGTCGTTTATTATGCTATGCCCGGAAATGTATCATCTGGTCGTTCAAATATATCACGTCCGAAAATAGGTCATTCGGTCGTTATAAAGAGGAAGAACCAGGAGCATCCCCCTGATTCTCCCATCTACGATCCGTGCACGTCGTTAAATATCGTGTATCCGGAATGTCCATAAAAATAAAACAACATCTCAAAACTAAGTATATATAAATATATATATATATATATATATAGTAAATCTCATCTTTCTCAAATACTAAATTTCAACATTAATTCTCTAAACGCTCTTTTCAAAACTCATGCTAAACTCATTATAACATCATGAAGTTATAAAATTCAATAAATAAATCATACCAACTAGAACTGTAAATCTCATCAAGATTCGATCACAAGTATAAAGATCGGCAAATCTCATAAAATGTATACAAATTTTAAAACTCGTCATTTCCTCATCAATAATAATCTCAAATATTTTTTCAAAAAAATAAATAAAGAGAGTAAGTACTCCACTCACAAATTTGGAATGTGGCCAACAAAACTATGGTGGCATCAATGGTGGATTCTGTCATCGATTTACAAATGGACATTTTTGTTAGACCAATGGCTTTTCATAATTATACAACATAAACAAACAACAAGTTATTCATGAATTATCATCTCCATTGATAAATTTAGGTATCTAGGATCTCTACTAATTTTACGAAATCCGATACGAAGTTACGAAAGTTAAGAAATTACCAAAACAGTTTCTGCCCTTTAATATACAAATTTACTAAATATATACTAACTTCAAAATTTCATTACGGTCCTTCTATATGGAATTTGGAGCTAAAATGTTTATAGGAATGCTCCCATGTGTCTAGTTTCAGTACATTTTTACGGATCTTGATTTTGTTACATAAAACTCAAGTTACAACCACATTAATAACTGCTGTGTAGGGAATTTCGTTCCAGGTCTCACTACCGAATTACCATATTCAAAAATTCACTGCTGTCACATACAGTCATGAAAAATTTTGAAATTTAATTATGTTAGACTTGGGTGTGTTTAGTTTATGCCAATTTTTATGATTCCTAATTTTGATTTTTAGAGCTCAAGTTACGTCTGAATCTTTTGGGGTTGCGCAGCTAAAACAGTATCAAGTCATTATGCAGGATGGCCAACTTCCAAAAATTGCTGCACATTCAGGTTGAGCTAGAAAAATCGAAATTTTTACTATGTTGTTTCTTATTATGTCTAGTTTTCAACCAATTTTACAATATATTAATCTGAGATCTAGAACTTAATTTATAAATCAAACATTGCACTAAGGTCAACATTACAGCAACAGATTGGCCTCTGTTTTTTATGAAATTTCTGTTTTACTTTTCTATACAATCAACCACCACATTTATACATCATAGCACCTTGTTTTTCTCATTTCTTTTCTAACATTAAACCCAATCAAAACATAGATCATGCACTATTATCATGTTCCTAAATCAGTAAGCCACAACAATACACAAAATTCTTACATAGAACCATGCACAACGCCATTTTCTTTCAAGCAATTCATACAAATACAATCTATATTTTCATAATCACAACCACACACATACTCACTTCTTTGCTTGCTGGAAAACTAAAGTTCCTCCTTTCTTTTCCTCTCCTATTTTAGCCGAATTCTCTTCCTTTTCCTTTCCCTTTGATTTTCTTCTCTTTTCTCTTCCTCTCTTCGCCTCCTTCGTTCAAGATCAAAACCAAAGGCTATTTTTCAGCCTTTCCTTGAATTTCCCATTGCTCATCTTTTTCTCATCTCTCTCTTGTTCTCTCATGCTATGATCACCTTTTCCTCACAAATTTCTTCTTTTTTTCCATCACATGGCCGGATTTTCCCTTCTCTTGGTGGGATTTCTCTTCCTCTCAGCCATTCCAACTTCCTTCCCTCTCATTCACAGTCCCTTCTTATTTCTCTCCTTACCTTTTGGTCTTCCCCTCATCCCTTTTCTTTAACATAAGCTTTTCTCGTTAAAAGAATTAGAAAATTCTAGATTTTGCTAGTGTAAGAGAAAAGAACCAATCAAAATAATGAAATGTGTAAAGAAAACAAATGTGGGCCCGTTTCTTCTCCATTTGCCTTCTTTACTTTGATTTTTCTTTATCTTCACGTGCTTTCAACTTGGCTCTCCATTCTTCTAAAATCTTTGCTTTTGTTTATCCTTTTAACAATACAAAATACAAAACAAAAGTTTGTAACACTTAAACATGCACACATGGGCCAATTACTATTCATCCAAATTTAGACTTAATTAATTTTTTTTTTTCATTTTACTTTTCTAGCCCATTTGCCATTTAAATTAATTAAGATCATTAATAATAAAAATTAATTTAATTATCTAATTTTTCTTTTTATTCCTATCAACCCATTAGGCCGAATCTCATGCATCTTCCTTTGAATTATTTATAATTAATGCATTTTCTTTTTCTTTTTTTCTTTTTCTTTCTTTTTTTTTCCAAATTATTAATCTTTTACATTCGAAAAATTTTATTCTGGTCACCGAAACTTTGACATTCTCATTACGTAAAATTTTCGATCATTACAGACCTGGAATATATAAGTTAGAGTCTTCCGATAGGAGTAAAGTTAGGAAACCGTGGAATGCAAAACGGCTAAAGTTGTACTACCTCTAAGGATTACCTAGGGCTTGTAAAACTTTTGTCTTAAAAGTAATACAATAATCTTATTTACAATTTTCTAATGTCAGCACGACTTCGGATAATAAGAATACACTAATAATGAGCTAATTCTTAAGCTAAAGAACAAAAGGATCTCATTTGTCTGGGGCAATATCATTCATAGTTCAAATAAGCCTAGAGCTTGGCCTTAAGACGTAAAAGAATGGAATGGTTCCCAAATGTCTACATGTCATTCATCTTGGAGTAATATCATCCATAGTTTGAATAAGCCCTCCGCTGGGCCTCAAGAAATATAAGAGCGAAATGATTCCCAAATGATTACATTCTATTATCACCTTTAGGTAACATCATCCATAGAACTGGAATAAGTCCATAGTCTGACCTCAGGACATATAAGAATAAAAATGGTTTTCAAGTGATTACATTCTACTTTTATCTCGGGGTAATATTTTTTAAAGCCCGAATAAGCTCTGGGATTGATCTCATGACGTACAAAGGTTAAATGATTCTTAGATAACTTCATTGTATAACTTCAAATCAAGGTAATAATATCCAAAACCCATATAAGCTTTGAGTTTAGAACAGTGTCAGGGTCAATATGGTTCATGTTTGAAGATGTTTGCTTCTAAAGAAGAAAAATCAGAAGAGTCTTAACAAGAGGGTAGAGGTTCAAGTCTCAAGGTTTCATATAACCATTTCAAGTCAAGACAGGATACCGACCTTGGAATGTCTTATAGGTCAGGTCAACTCCTCTATTGACCCAATCTGTAATAGTGGCCTCACCACCCCATCAACTTCTTCAAGTTTTGTGGCCAGGAATGTGGATCTCTTTCTTTCAGCCTCCAAATACAATTGCGATCTTTGGTATTTCTCTTTGAAACCCAGGCAAAATGCCTGACACTCTACCCTAGATTTGTTCAGATCAAGATCGAGAGTATTTACCCTTCTACTTGATTCTGCCTAAGAAGACTCAACAGTCATCACCTTGATTTAGAGCTCTTTTATTTGCTGAGCCTATTTTCCCTTCTTGGCTTCAAACTAATTCCACTCTACAGCTAGTTGCTCCTCGACCTTTTCAGTTTTGTAGAGCAACCAAGTATTTTCTGTCACCACCGGACCTGAGGCAACCTCCTTAATGGCGTCTCAGTGTATGGTAATAGCATGTTAGACCTGAGTAGATCATGACAAGTAACCAAATATTAGACAAAATGGAGAAGGCTTATTACCAAGTAAAATAAAGCAATCACCAATTTACGTGACTGAGCCATTTCTGCATGTTATCTAAAATTCCCCAAAGTGTAGCAACCAATAGGACTTCCAAGCACTAGAGGAATGCAGATTGGCTGCTCATTAATGGTAGGGATAAGATGGGCATAAAACTCCCTTTTCTTTTTATGAAGGTCCTTAACTGTGAGAAAGGGGAAGGCTAGTGCAATACTGCTTTCACCAGCCTCTTTGGTCAGTGTCTCTCTCTTCTTCCTTGGTTTTTCCTCTTCTTTCGCATCCAGCTCATCCCTCTTATGTTTTCCCTTGTCCAATGTAGGGACAGGAGGAGGTGGCATGTCACTTAGGATCACAATTTCACTGGATAAAGGAAGAGGAACGTCCTTAAGAGTAGAGGTCCCAGCAGCGTCTTTGGGAGCAAAGGTCTCAACAATGTCTTTGGTGGCAAAAGTCTTAGCTTTGGCCTTTAGGACCTTGGGAACCCTTCAGCTTTCTTACCCTAAGCTAATTTCTTAAGACTATCCAGAGGGTTCTTTACTTATTTCTTTAGGGCTATCTCTCTGCTATAAAAAGAAGTCATACAAGGGTTAATTACTATAATCTGAGATGAAATACAAGGAAAAAAAGTTACTAACCGGCTCAAGCCATTTTCGAGGTCAAATGACCCTTAGAGATATAAAAATTAACAAGACCTAAAGAGATTAGGTCAGCATTGTAATGGCCCAAAATTTTTCTATGATAAATTGTTATAAAATATCAGTGACCAGAATGAAAAGTTTTCAATGTTTGAGGGGCTAATGTACGAATTTACAACAAAAGGAGGAAATTGCTATAAATGTGGAGCAATAAAGTAAAAATCCAACTAAATGGCCCAACACTAATGCTCAAACCCAAAATTTTGGTAAATATATAAGACAAGCCCAAACCCAAATACCAAGCAAAATGAAAGCCCAAATACCAAGCAAAAGTGAAAGCCTACCAAGCCCAATTTGATGTAAATGGAAAGCCCAATATGCATGCACATGATGACACATTTCTAGTTTTTTCTTATTAATTCTAGAGAAATCAAGAAAAAGAGAGAAAATAGAAGAAAGAATGAAGAAAATATAAAATGGGGGAAAAGGAAGAGAGAAAAAATGAACAGGGAGGAGGAAAGGGAAAAAATAAGAGAAAAAGAGAAATGAGATGAAAGAAAGAAAGAAGAAAAAGAAGACAAAGAAAAGGAGAGACTGAGAGAGAAAGGGAAAGAGAAGAAGAAAGAAAAGAAGAGGGAAGAAGAAAGAAAAGAAGAGGGAAGAAGAAAGAAGGCCAGAAGAAGAAGAAGAGAAAAAGAAAAGAAAAAAGAAAAGAAAAAGAAGAAAGAAGAGAAGAATGAAGAAAAGAAGAAAGAAGAAGAAGAAGAAAAAGAAAAAGGAAGATGAAAGAAGAAACAAAAAAAAGAGAATTGGCTCAAATATTGTAAGAAACTCTTTAATGTTGTCCCAGTTGGCAGTACCCAAGAAGGGGGTGAATTGGGCTCTTTAAAAATTTAAGGTTTAAAATGTATGCAATGCACTGAAGTTAATAAAATAGTAGAGAAAGAAAGCAAACACTGAATTTATAATGGTTCGGCAATATTGGCATACGTCCACTCTCTCTGTTTTGGCTCACCACCGAGGTTCAACTATCTCCTTGTTTATACGGGTCAAGTGAAACCCAATACAACTTCTTCTAAGGTGAAGAGCAACCATACAACTTCTTTTATCTCGGTGAAGGGTAACCTAATACAATCTTCATTTGATTCTGGTGAAGATAAACCCAAGAAAATACAATAGTGTATTTCTGTGTTTTATACTCTCACACTAGAGCTGATGTATTAATAAGCTCGTATAATTGATTTTCTCTCACAAGAATAAGTGAATAAACAAATTTACAATAAAGAGAGAAAATAGGACTGTTCACATTAAAATTGAAGATTGAATGATTATTGATGCTCAAGAATGTACTCTGTTGTTCTCTTCTCCTTAAATTCTTCTATTTATACTTTTTCTCTTTGTGAAGTCATTTATGTCCAACGGCTTGATTAGGTATATTAAATGTTCGCCATAAATGTTGCAGAAGTTACCATTGAACTTTAAATCATCAGAAAGTATCGATCCGTTATGGTAGTATATTGTTGCGTTTATGCGAAAATTGAATCTAAGTTGGGTTTCAATCCTGAGTATCGATCTGTTCTTCTTTACGTATCGATCTGGTTCACTTCATAAATAATTTTCAACTCTCTGGAATTACAACGTATCGATCTCTTTAGTCTGGGTATCAATCTAGTCTACTTTGTAAATATTTTGCAACTCTCTGGAATTACAAGTATCGATCTCCTTGGCTCAGGTATCGATTAGGGCTGCTTTGAAAATATTTTGCAACTCTCTGGAATTACAAGTATCGATCTCCTTGGCTTAGGTATCCATTTGGTCTTCCACATATCATTCTAATTATCTAACTATCGATCCTTTGACTCCAAGTATCGATTCTGTTACACTTTATTCACACTTCTCATAGAAATTTTATTTAGATTGATCATAAGTATATTCACAAACAATTTTCTTGATTCTCAACAAGTCTAAATCCATTTTATTATCACAGATTGATTGAACATTACATTAAACTTAGTCATCATTGAAAACATATATTTACATATTATGATATCAACAGTTTTACTTTTAAATTACTAACATGATATCATCATTTAGTTATTATAAATTTATCAAAATTTTTGAATTTGATTTTAGTGTGTATATAGTGAAATTTCAGTAATGCTCAGTGTTGATATATGGCATTGAATTATGTATGTGGCAGTGTTTGCCATATATATGGCAATGTTTGAGACATAGGTATTGTGAAATTAAAATGACAAAATGCATAGAAATGGTGGCTAAGTGGTTATTTGGCATAATGAGGCATGAAATTGGTGAATGGGGAGATTGTTAGAAGTGTTAAAATGTTTGTGTATGCCAGTGAATGATTTATATGAATGGTAATGTTTTAGCTATGTTTTATGGATGAGAAATGTGCAATCAAAGTGTCAATGTTACATGGAAATGGTGGCTAAAGTGTGGTTAAGTTTTAGGGCTGGAAAATTGGCAAGACAGAGGTAGTTTTTTATTGCTGGAATTTCTAACTTAGGTTCAATATTTTGCTCATAAAATGAATTATAGACCTCTAATTATATAACCATTAAATTTTATGGAAACTAGACACAATAACGAGTAACATAGTAAAAAATCAGAATTTTTAGAAATAAAATGGGTTCTCAGAAATTTTAAAAACTCGGCTGCCCTGTATGGCATTTTGGTTTGTCAAAAATTTTGGGCAATGCACGAAAATTCAAAAACAAATAGTGTTTCTAATATCAGATGCTAGCGTCATAAAATTCTATGAAAACTAGACATAAAAATAAATAACATAGTTAAAAACCAGGTCGAGTCATGCAAAGATGAAACTGCAGCAAAATTCAAAATTGGCTACCCTGTTACACTTTTGCACATTATCTCGTTTTGCATCGTGTGTAGAAATCTATTTATAACTCGAACATTCAGATTCAAAATTCAAATCCGTAAAAAGCAATAGAAACTATACTTATAATAGAGTATGTTATCAAAAATTTAGGTTGAGATATGTTGTCAATTTAGTACAGCGCAAGTTTAAAGTTATTCTCTGTTCAGTTTACATCACCTAAAACAATTGGGATGGAAATTGTGATTTTCTGAATTAGGAAATGGGAGTTCAAGCCCTGTAAGATTTATCGAAGTCTAAGATACTCTAATTTTCTATTAAGAATCATTGTTATATATAATATATTTATTCGTTCATATGGCAAATACATGATATTATGAGTTTTAACAAGGGAATATGTATTTATAGATCGTCGACAGAATCGATCGCCAACGGTACCGCGACTTAGATTGGCCAAACCCTAACCAATGAGTGGATCTTTACGCATTTTCATCCTTTTAAACTATATTATAAAACTTACTATTTTATGCACTAAGAAATAGTTTTATTGTTACTGATTTAGAACAAATGTGAATAAATGTTCTGTGGATTTCTGAATTTATGATGATTTTGTTATGATTTAAGTATGTTGATATTCAATGAGATTCTATATAAGCTTCTTTTAGAATTATAATTTAAGATTCAGATGTTGGAAACGATATTGATATACATTCATGGATTTTGCAAGACTAGTTTGAACTATTGTTTTGTATAGGATGATGTATTCGTTTTACATGATAAAGAATTTGTTTTAAAACATGATTTTGAAACTTGGAAATTTCTAAAAGATATTTGCCTTACGAGGTTAGAAACTGCCTTCAGGCCAAAGATTGTCTTTGGACCAAAGATTGCTTTCGAGCCAGAGATTGCCCTACAGGGCCAGAGGTCTGCCTTCAGGCCAAAGGTCACCCTATAGAGCCAGAGGTCGTATTCTGGCTGACTGTGACACATCACAGGCCAAGATACTAAAGATACAGTATTTTCTGTTTTATAACCATATTTTTTGAAATTGGTTTTATCACAACATAACAATTTTAAACGTGTTATGGAATTCAGCTTTCGATGACATAGTTTGAAATTACTTTATTACAACATATCGTTGGTATAATTTGGATTTTAGATTTTCAGCTGAATTTATTTACAGTAGAATTTGATTTTTCTAATATGTGTATTTTCTTGCATTATAATATCCACTCACTAGGTCTCTCGAGATTCACTCCTTACCTTTTTCAATGTTGCAGGTCAGACCTTTATTTAGAGAGAAAGACATTAAAGTACAGTGGAAACATGGATAGGGGAAATGATATACACTACAGTCACTAGGGCAAATGAGTCCATTATGCACAGAAAATTTTGTAAATTATAGATAAGTCATACTTTGGGGTCGAGTACATTTTCAGTATGTATAGAACATTTTAAATATTGTAGAATAATATGGATCATATAGTTCATAGTTGGGTGTATTCCCTTATGTATTCTATACATATTATGAGATTATTACTGTTTACATATAAGAGTTATGTATGCATTCAGACAGGCAGAAAGAGAGGCTGAGGGTGACAGAGTTCACCATCACCTTCCAGTAGCATCTCCAGATTTGGAGATATTACTGGCATCAGAAAGAAAGGATCTTTGGTTAGACACTGAGAATCTAACCATCTCAACCCTCCCTAAACTCCGAGTTAAGAGTTATGGCTCATCACTCCAGGTGATTACATCCTCAAATAGCTTGGGCACCTAGACATTGTTGTCAGAATTCCATTCACCACCGACAAAAAATCGCTTATTCTTTTAATTCTTATTACAAAATGGATTAGCTATGATAAGATTAAATTTTTCAAGTCGAGTCTGGAGATAGTACCACCCATGATTTCTTCTTGGGTTCCTTTTCAACAAATACATATATTCAATTTCCCCAATTATGATAACAGAATCAGAGATCTTACTCCAAAGAACATATAGACTCGATAAAATTCTTCAACTGTTAAGGTTTAGTTGATATAGGACAATTAAAAGACTCGAAAATCCTAGTAAAATAGTTTTGAAGGGAAGTCTGATTCCAAGGTGAAATAATTCTTCGTTAAAGGAAATTTCACCATCATTAAGACAACTAGAAAGTTTGTTCACCTCAGAGACCCTAAAATAAACATCCTCTAAATATTGTAACAGTGGGTGTAGGTTTCTAAGTTTGATTCCATAGTTGTGGAAGAGAACTAGTCTGCTTTAAAAGCTGTCATTTGTTCCCTTACTTCAAGAACTAGAGAGAGAGTAGAAACTATGGCCAAATCCTCCTCTGAGCTATTTTCCCTAGCAGTAGTCACATTATCACTTGAAACATAATACATTTATGTTTACAAGATTGGAAAAAGTAAATTATCAAGGGCTACTTAAGATCATCAACAACTCAAGGAAATTTAGCAATGGTCTAAAACCTTAGAAAACTATCAAATGTTCATCTTGAACGAAGAACGGTCATTTGGGACTTGCAGAAAAACCTAGTTCTTGGCAAGACTGTCTTCAATGAGAAAAGGGTTGCAGTCCAGAATAAAGACGATCTTGGCGAAATGAGAAAAAGGTTGCAATCCAAAACGAAGACAGAGCTAAAGTTGAATACATAGTTCAAAAAAAATTTTGTTCCGAATTAACAGTTGTCGTTCTCAATCGTGTTGGTAGCAAATGGATTAAACTTGGTGTTTGATTTCTCTGCTTTGGTAATGCCTTCGTTATTGTTAATCTAGAAAGGGCTTGGATACAAAGAAAATACAAATAAGGATATTGAAAGGCGAAAAATGGGTATTTACAAGGCCAAAGAACCCCAACTGTTGATATGGTAGTATGATGAAGGGCTAAAAAAAAGCCACATCAAAACAATGATGAAGAAGGTAATCTTTGGAATGTGAAAAAAAGGCAGTTATGATAAGAACAGGAAAATTATCTTGGGACCTAAAACGTTTTTGTCTGTGGCCCACTAGAAGGCAAAAGTGTGGATGGAGATTTACGAGATTTGGGTTAGCATTTAAAGTTAACAGACTAATACATAAGTCATTTTAAGTCAAAACCTAGTTTTTGTCAACAATTATTTTTTAACTAAAAACTGAGGGGGGTTTGATGTTTGGGAAAAGACTTAAGGTATGGATGAAGCCTAATGGGCTTTGGACCTATGACACAAGTCATCAGCCACCAACAAGGGTCTTACTAAAGATAGATAGAATTCGAAGCCTATTCAAGCCCACGAGATCCCAACTATGACGTAATAAAGGTCTCGAGAGCTACGAGTTGAGATTTTTTATTGAACTTATGAGGTTTCCTAAACCACCTTCATCAACAAGGGTCTTGAGTATAACATGACAAAAATCTCGGGTAAACCATTAGAACCTGAGGACTTTTCCATAATAGAGATTTGTGGCCTAATAGATGTATTCTGCAAATAGAACTCAAAATTTCATAAATTTCGGAATACTAATACTTATAAAATTAAGTTTTTGTGATCTCTAGAATGTTAGTAAGTTTGAAATTATGATTTTCAGATTCTTTAAAATCTTAATAAATTTAAGAGACCTAATGACAGTAGGAAAGGGAAATCTATAAAAGATATGTTAAAGATAACTAGGTACGCATGTTAGAACACGCATTAGAACGTTACGCAAATTTTTGCTGTCATTGCCTTCTCTCTCAAACACTAAAAAGCATAACTCTAATTTAAGCATCATAAGATTTTTGCAAAAACCACCAACTTTTATCTTTTAGATCTTTTTGTGATTTCAGGTATACAGCAATCAAGCAGACAAAGAAGACTATCGCTGGTGCGCAAAGTTCCAAAGAGAATTTTTCTGCATTAACAAATTTAATTCTATTTCCAAAGATCAATAAATTTAAAATATTTATTATTTATTATAAAATAAAGTTTTTTAATCTAAACTTAATTTTTTAAAAAAAGAATTTACATTAATTATCTCAATTTACCTAATTTTTTAAAAAGAAAATTGAAATTTTGTATATATTTTTCTACGTAGAATTAAGATTTATTAATTATCAATTACAAAAATGTATTTACTCAGGTAAAAACAGTTGAACTAATTAATTAAATGGGCCATTTAAACATTCCGAAAATTATACTTTTTTATGACAAATTTTGGAAAGAATAAACTTGCCCAATCTTGATTGAATTTTGTTTAATTTGTATATTTACATGCACTGTAATTCGGTTCGATATTTATTAAATTCTTACTTAATAATTATATTTTTAAGTCAAATAATTTCAATATCAAATTTCAAATAACTTGGGAAAATTATTAAAATGATAGGAATTAATTAGCTACATTCTTTGGAGTTGGTGTTGGGCATGCATGTGATTGACTGTAATATATAACATTAATTACGGTACGAGAGGTCAATTAAAGAACTTTACTTTTCTGCCAGCATTCAGGCAAATATACATAATTGCTTGCAATACATACATGCATACATATATACATGCATACATATATACATACATACAGACATACATATATATAAACAGTTGCATGTTCCCAGTGGTGGCATGTGAAATCACTTTTGTTAAATCTATTTATTGAAAATAAAAATATGTTCCAGGAACCAAATTCGATTTCTCTACGGAGCATGGATTAATCATATCAAATATATAGAATCAAAAGGAAAAGGGGGAAGGAGAAAAAAAGAAGCAACCAATTATATATGGCGTTGGTTTGCACCATCATCACGAGCAAGCATACATGTTATTAGTTGGAAACAATTCCCCATAAATCTTGCAGCTGAACTTACAATTGTGTGTTGCATTCAATATACAATTTAGCTATCATATGTGGATTGTACGAACTTAAAGAAAATGATAAACAGCAATGGAGAAACAAATTTACTGCACTTGTATTGTCTCTGCAAAAATGCACTCATTCCTGTAGAGAATGTCTCAATTACAAATATATGTACACACGACTGAATAATCAGCCAAAAAGGAATAAAAATAAAACTTGTACAGATGTAAGGTCGATCAAATTACATCCATTGATTTGAAAACAGATTGTACTGTGTCTGTTTCATTTTGGCAGTAATCATTGGTGTAGTGTACGAATTTCAGCTCAGCATCCAATTCGTTGCTCTCTTGCTGCACCAAGGCCGTACTGACTGACGACAACTTCTCCTCTCCTTTGTTACTGTGCTCTGCTTCATTCTTTTCAAAGTTGATTCTAACACGAACTACTTTTGTTCTCCCATCACGTGAAATTATACATATAAATAATGATGTATACACACAGACGGACATAATCAGAGAGAAGAGAAGAGACGGCGAAAATGGTAACCCCTTCAGATTTAGTTCCCATGAATGGTGGAAATGGCGCACACAGTTATAGCAAGAACTCTCACTACCAGGTACTTAGAATTTCTTCTCATATTTCTCAGTTCAAACTCTGTTTATTATAAAATATAATTTAATTTCGTTTGTTCTTCATATATTTTCCAGAAGAAATCTGCAGACCATGTAAAAGATAAAATCGAAGAGGTTATTGCTATTAAATAGAACGTAAAATCACTCTGCTCTTCTTCAAATACCTTTACACTTGCTGATTTGGGATGTTCAGTCGGCCCAAACACACTAATTTCCATGCAAAATTTCTTAGACGCCATAAAAAACGAGTACCAAAACCAGTGCTCTACTTCTCAAATGCCTGAATTCCAAGTCTTTTTCAACGATCTAGCCTCGAATGATTTCAAGACCCTCTTCACTTCTCTTCCCCAAGATAGGAAATATTTTGTTGCCGGCGTGCCGGGTTCGTTCTACGGCAGGCTATTCCCGGAATCTTCCATCCATTTTGCGTATTCAGCTACTGCGCTTCACTGGCTTTCCAAGGTGCCGGAAGAGTTGCAAGACAGGAAGTCTGCGGCGTGGAATAAGGGGAGGATTCATTACACAAGTGCCCCAGATGAAGTAATTAAGGCATATTCGACACAGTTTGCTGAAGATATGGAGAATTTTCTGAATGCTAGAGCAAAAGAGATTGTGAGTGGAGGAATGATGGTAATAGTAGTTCCGTCTATCAGTGATGGGGTGCCATATTCTCAGGTTGCAACTGGTATGTTGTTTAATTGCATGGCATCTAGCCTCATGGATATGGCGAAATTGCTAAGTTTCGGGTCATTGAATTTTTATTTTTCATCGTATCATTTGGAAGCAAAAGCCACATGCATGTGTGTAAAAACCCAACAATAGATTTTTATTTTAACAGGGAACAATAACTGAAGAACAGGTGGATTCCTTCAACCTACCATACTATAGTCCATCTCCAAACGAAATGAAAGAACTGATTGAAAACCATGGAAGTTTCAGCATTGAAAAAATATACTCACCGAATTTTGCATCAATTAATAAAGGCCCGACAAATATACCGATGTGGATGGCGCATATCAGGGCGGCGATGGAAGGACAGGTTGCGAGGCTATTCGGAATTGAACTTGTCGATGAAATGTTCAAGCGGTTTACCGAAAAACAAATTGAGCATTCAGACGAGTTGGAACTCAGCTCTAGGGATTCACTATTATTACTGCTCGTCGGAATGCGTAAATGATATGAAACAGTACTTTGAAACAAATAAATATGGGGTTTGCTCCTGTTTCTGGGCCAACAATGCTTCTTATTAGTCAATTATATGTACTGTTCCAAGATTGGTTGATATATTCCAAGTGTAAAAGATCAATGCATCCTTTAGTATTTTTGTGCACGTGTTTCAGACAAATTAGAATAAAAATTATCTAAATAGTGAGAAAATTTTATATGAGTATTATTTTATTCTATTGATATTACTGAAATTTACTTTCAATAATATAGTAATTCTTTTCGATAAATTTTCCACAATAATTTAAATTTTAAATTCTTTGGCACAGAATTTACATCTGACAATACATTATAAACTACACCACTTATAACATTGTTCCCTCAATACATAAACATGCTTCTATTCTTTGGCACAGAATTTACATCTGATAATACATTATAAGCAACACCACTTGTAACATTTTTCCCCTCAATACATAAACATGCAAATCTTAAAAGAGTTTTCTACAAGATATCACATACTTCTAAAAGTTTTGTAGGAATGAACAACACAGGCATATATAATTTCTCAGTACAAATACAATCCCCGACCGAACTGTTGATCTAGAGATGAAAGATTTAGAGCATTTCTAATTCTTGTTTTATCCTTTTTGATTTCGATCAGCTTGTCGTAAACACACCACGGGAAGCTAAGAAAATGATTGCGATTCATGCCTTCATTGTAGCAACCCCAGTAACTAGGATGATAAGTTACATGGTACCACGCTGATGCTTTTGCATATACATCATCTACAGAATCTGAGCTGCTTCCCTGCTCTTTGAACCAGGCTCTAGCTTCTTTTCTCAGGGACCTTACCGCCATTCCAATTGCTTCTGCATCTCTTCTCTTAGTGAAGGATTTTGACATTTTCAGTATACCGCCACTGAGTATTTCAGCTTCCGTTTTGATGCCGTAATAGTCCATCAGATTTCCCAGTTTGTAGTCGTAATTGCTTTTGTGGTAGAAAGCATCATCAATGTGATCCTCAAAGCCATCAACTTCCATGCCAGGGTCATAAGATAATCTCGCAACTTCGCGAGTGAAGGACTTAACACAGCTTGTGTGTGGTGCAATGTCCATCACCTCTCGGAAAAGCTTTCCTATCACATTGCACGACTCATAAGTGGGTTTGTCAAGCTTTTCCATGAAATCTGGATACTCTTTGACATATAAATGAGCTGGTATTTCAGCAGGTACACCAGTTTTTGGAAAGTCAACAGCAATTGAAAATTTCTCAGCTAGTTCTAAGCATTGCTCGCTTCTTGCCTTAAGAAGCTCCCTATCTGCAAACACAGTGTGAGCATTTGCAATAATTCCCAAACTGTCATTCACTATGTAGTTGGTGAAATACTCCTCGACTTCCTGCACCAAAGAATTTAACATCTCATCCATAAATAACTGAAGAAATATATCTTGTCTGGTTCTACTCTTGTGTAGCATGAAAAAGAAGATTGAAGGATTTCCAAATAATCAGGGAACTTATAATTCTATCTAAATGCATTCAAAATGCATCTCGCTAAGTCATTGCTTTCAAGGATTTCCAAATGTTATATATCCCAAATTTTAATGTTCCGAAGCATTGTATTTTCAGGTAAATAACTCTAGCATTTAAAGCTTAATGATCAGAATTTTGGCACATACAAAACCTGCAAAACTACAATGTCTCATAGAGTAATACCTCAATGGTAACATCATGATCTAACTGCATAGTTTGTGCTGGGGTGTAATCCATGGGTTCATCTTGCTGTCGTGGAATCAATTCAGGGTCCCAACAGACAAAGTAGATATCACCATCCAAATCACTTCCCGAACATTCATTTGGATGAGGTCTAGCATTATGATTCAATTTTAAAAGTCAGTACCAAGGCAATATTTATGAGCAGATTGATTATTCTGGGTCCAGCACTCTATTATAGATTAAAAAAATAACAAACGAACGTAAAATATCTACACCCAAAAGAATAAATCATGCCAAATTTGAACCTTATATAGATTGAATGCACAAAGCAAATCATATTAACCCCAATGAACTGCATACTTGATCAATGTATTGAAGTTCTTTGGGCTAAACTAGCCAGACTCCGCACTATATGTATCTCAAATTGCTTGATTCATATGATCTAGGAAAACAAAAATAAAAGTAAAAAAGGGGAAAAAGAGGTACATACATTTGTCCAAGTGTATCTCAAATCGCTTAATTTCCAAATGTTACGAGACAAGTACACCTAACTGATTAAAGCACCCAAATTTTCATCTTTACATCAAGATAAAGTACCATTTATAATATTTTCAGATGTGAACCTCACTCATGTGACAGAATAATACCATCATAAGGCGTGCAAGGAGTTTCAAAGTTTCAATGCACCAGAAACATAAGACTTTGTCTTTGCCACAGACACAAACTCTCGTACAGTATTTCCCAACAGACCTATTACACATGTATGTATCCTTACCAATTTTCTGTCATGCTCCATAAGCCTACTTAATACTTTCTAAACTGTTTACGTAACACAGCCAGCAGAACAATACATGGCTAACTATAAACCTGAAGTGTCAAAATAAAATAGAAGTAGAAGTTCTAGTAAAGTTATTTACTATTGAAAAAATATATGTTTATGCTCATATGTTCCTGTGAAATAGAATCAAACGCTTGGCATGATAATCCAGGTAACAGTGTTGTAAGGATGTACCTCATTCCTTTCTGAGGAAACACAACACAATCCACCATATGATGCAAAGCCGGTACATTCACAGCTCTTAAAACACGTACATCACCTGGGTGCAAGCAAGGGTTTTTCGCAACCACCACCCTTCCCTCAACAAGAAAGTGCTGCTGTGATCCACTTCTACTAAATATGGCAGATTCATCACACAAATGCCGATATCCAGCACCAGAAAATTGCACAAACACCTCACCATAATTCAAGGTTCTGGTTTCATCTAGACAACCCATCATAGATCTTCCATTTGGAACAAATATCCTTGTTTTAGTCCGCAATTCCAGCAATTTTGAAGCCCGAAATGTTTGGAGCATCATTGAAAGGAATGGTTCAGCATCTGGCTTATAACCGCACATGAGCATTTCCTTGAGAATGTTTGAATTTTCTCCTGGGGACATCAACTCCAGAGCCTCCTGTGCCCTTAACGGATCTGTTAAGATAGCATCCAATTGATCTACAGCTTCTCTTTGTTTTTTCTCAAAAACTTTATCCTGAACTCCAAGGGTAGATAAAAGAGTAATCAACTGACGATTCAGAAAACAAGGCTGATATTTACTCCAACCCAGCACATCCAATTTCATGAGTTCAGAATCATATTTCCGCATACTATCTCTCAATGATAATTTTCTAGATGAAGTGGGATCAACGGCCACCACTCCTTTGTATCCACCATATCGAATCTGAAAAGCGGATGGAGACCATTTGAGGCCAC
>JAXCLQ010000009.1:1573572-1586976 GCA_035584115.1 Cedrela odorata
AGAGAGAGAGAGAGAGAGAGAGAGAGAAGAATATGAACATCAATCTGATCTAAATTAACTTTTTACTCAGAAGAATCGAAATTTGTGCCGATCAGCCGAGTCTTTCAAGGATAATGTCCAGTCGATACACAAACTAAACTCTTCTTTGGAACGATAAACCCACATTTAAGTCAAAACGATATATTTTACCACCATCTTGCCTATTAAAAATATGCATAAAAATCCAAAAACATCTTATTTCACACCCAAAAAAATAAAAGAAACAAAAACCATCAATGGTTCATTCACGACGGCAACTTTATGAAACAAGCCAAACTGTAGTTAGAGTAACCAAATAAAAATCAATAAAACAACAAATAATAACAAAAATAACAAAGAAAATAATATGGCATGCAAGTGCAGTATAATTGCTAGAGTGAGCCAAATTTTACAAGTCAAGAGAAAAAAAAAAAACAAGTTTTTAACCATTTGTGACCGAATTGCAAGATCAGAAACAGCAGATAATCTCAAACTAATCAAAACAGCCTTTGTCAAATGAATTACAACCGTTCAGTTTCAGTACACATGTTCGTCAATATGAAGAGAGAAAGAGAGAAACTCACAGGCGAAAAGAGAGAAAACCCCGAAAGCAGAAATTGCGGAAAAATTAAGAGAGTTGCAAAGTGAAGTGAAGAGTTTTTCTGTTTTGTCGTCAATGGCTAG
This sequence comes from Cedrela odorata, assembly GCA_035584115.1. Lineage (NCBI taxonomy): Eukaryota > Viridiplantae > Streptophyta > Magnoliopsida > Sapindales > Meliaceae > Cedrela > Cedrela odorata. Next base: position 1,574,275 of record JAXCLQ010000009.1, read on the forward strand.
TCAATTTTTACAACAGTATGTCTCTTTCTTTTTCCCTATAATTCATTCAGTCTTCAGGCAGAAAAAAAAAACAAAAAAAAAAAAAAAAAAAAGCAAAAAGGAATTGAATCCGTGCTTTGCGGATTTTGTTCATTAAACTACTCCTGATGCTGACGTTGACATGATCACTGGCCCCCACTTAACTTTTCGAGTCGACACGTTTCGATACATTATTGCTTCGTATCGAAATGGTCAACTAAAATTTTTCTTCTGTCTCTTATTCAAGCCTATGGTTTTGTGACACGTCAGCGCTTGGTAGACGTCAGGGAACTCTTGTCCGCCACATCAGCAATGGTATGATGATGAGGATGAATATGATTGGTTGCATTAACAGAAAGAATGGTAACGGCCCCACTCGAGTGGAACTCATCTTCCTGGATTATAGAGCACACGTCTTTTTCATTATAATTGGAAGAATTTGAAAAATAAAAAAAGAAAAAACAGAGAGAGAGGGCGTCAGTACACAAAGCACGAATGAACGCGGGAGCTTTTATAGCAGAATTGGACAAACGAAAAAAAAAAAAAAAAAACCTTTGGCAAACGTATTATCATATGGGCTGCGGGCCATAGGGTGGCCCACTGTGTGGAAAATTTTACCAACTACTTGCTTCGTAAGTTGTCCAAATGACAAAACTTAACCTTCATAGGTTATTATAGTTAGCGTTCTTCGCAATGACATACAGCATCTCTAATAGGACTTTTTTGGTAATTACTGGTTATCTTGGAAACTTAATTAACAAGCTAGATACAGTACTGGAATCTCTTCAAAACTATTTGCAATAACAGAATCCAAAACTATTTGGTATGATTCTAAGAACAGACAGAGGAAGAGGAACTAGTTGACACTTAAACAAATATTTGGGACAGCGAGTAGCTAGAATCAGATAAATGTTTCTGGGATTACCCTCCTTTAAATGTAAATGGACCTCTATTTATTACAACTCCCGAAATCGCATCTAGTAATTCGGGTGGTCAATCAATGAATAATCTAACAATAATTATTTCATTTTTCTTTTTCTCCACAAGTTCACTCCAATATCTCCATATCCCAATATCAGTTTCTCAGTATATAGCACATAACATAACACCAATTAAGCTACCATCTTTAGTTTCACAACATTGCATAATTTCTTATCATGTAATCAAGCTATGGCACAAAATAAATTTGCACAAAGAACTCCCACCAGTCCTAAACATTGGCCTGCAGCTGCGGGATGATATCTGAAACACATTCCATCTAACCATTTTTTAGTTTATACTATGCCATCTTTTGTCAAGATCCGGAAGTCATCTTCTGGCAAGACGTTCCAACAAAATTGCCTACTCGGACTGAAGAATTCAGAGGATATAAAGACAATTTATATCGAAAACATAAAGCAGTTTGATATTAAGATTGCATGTTTATAGTAAAAAAACAAGTAAAATTTCTTAAATCTCAGCAAGAGTAAATATCCACACCTAAAGCCTAGATGTAATAAATAACTCATAATTCACCTCATCTAACTGCATGAAATAATTTATGAAATGAAACCTCGGAACCGAAACCAAAGTCAACTATAATAACATCTCAGCAATCTGAACAGCATTAAGTGCAGCTCCTTTGCGAATTTGATCACCACAGACAAAGATATCCAACCTGCTTAAAATATCCTCATCAGTGTGAAGATTTGTCACAGAAAAAGTTAAACATTAACTTAAGAAAAAAATATGTATTGGCCCAAGACAATTACCCGTTATTCCCGTCGTGAGAAACATCACGGCGGATCCTGCCAACTGCAACATCATCTTTGTTTGACACCTCCAATGGAGTAGGAAAGTGGTTGGATGCCCGGTCATCAATAACGACTACCCCAGGTGCATTCTTCAGAATATCTCTTGCTGTGTCCTGGAAATGCAACAAATTAATTTAAGTCAAGAAAAAAAATGGGGTAAAAAAGTAGGATAATAACTTTTTTCCTTATTATAGAGTTGGGTATGAACATAGGTAAAAAACTGTTTGAATTCACTAAATCTTCTTTTAGAACTGGGACAATGAATCAACAAAAACATTTATTGATCATGATGCTGGTTTTGGTTATTTAGTGCTAGCCAATGGAGAATCAAAGACCCGCTGCATGCCAGAAATCATTATTAGAATAATGCACAGTATAATCCAATTTTCCCCAAGTTCCAGTGCCTTCAGAGATATTTTTAAGTAGAAGGGAAAGAAAAGGAAACAACAGACAGCAGGACAAATAAGCCACCACTTCAAAGTCAAATACAAGACTTTCTCAACAAAAATGTTAGCTCTTACCTAAAAGTTTTTTCTTTACATAACAAGTCAATCTTTCCAGTTAGAATATGGAATTTGAAACCATTACAATTTACAACTCCTCCAGTATATTTCAAGGCAACAAGAAAAATACGCTACATCAACTACATTTGTTCTTATGCAACATATATTATCCTCAAAACAGCAATGTAGAGTGTCCTCACCATTGTTCTATCATAAGTAAAAATTTCTATGCATTAGTAACAAGCATGTAAATACTTATCATACAAGACAATGAAAAAAGAAGAGCACGGGGGATGGAACATTGAATAAACCATCCAAATTCAACATATGAAATTCATTAGCAAAGAAAGGATGAGGATAGAGACAGTTTTTGCAAACATTTCCAAGATAATCCCTCATATCGAATACTCTTTCACTACATAAAAAACCTCTCCACACTTCATTAATAAACATGTAATAGTTCTTAAAATTCTAAGCAAAATCCTCTCAATTTTGAGCAGCTTGATACACTATCATAAATATGAACTAGCCCTGCATCATATTTATCCCTTATCTTTTGGTAATGCTATTTGTCTTACACGTTTTTGTTAGATAAAAAATAACAGAAACACAAACATCAAAAAAACAGAATTTAGAAAAAACTAGAATCATTGCCAGTCTCCATATATACATAAATAAATAGACAGACATTGGCAATGAGATATTTTCTGTTCCTTCAAAAAATTCAACTCCTAAAAGAAGTGCTTGATTTCTTAACCCAATTGACCATCCACCAACATCACAAAAAGAACTCTTAAGAACCAAAGATACTAAATGTCGCAAACTTGATAAAGGCTGCAGCCACAAACATGCATGCTAGAGAGAAATAAAAAGACTCCCTAATAGCAAGCAGTGATAAGTATATCATAATTTGAAACCCCTAAAAAGCTCCTGCACGCTTGGCTGTTGTTAGCATTAGCAGGAATTATACAATAAAAACAAAAAACTAATCAAAAATTGCAATTGAACTAATCAATAATTTCATAACCAAAATAAAGATAAATTATTATCCTCCTACAATTACAGATAGGCATCTAGAAAATACTGACATCAATAACTTTAGTAGCATCTTTATTTTTCCCATTTTGACCAAGAGAGAAATAAATAATCCCATTTATAAAGGAGAATAATACCCAGACCAACATTTAAGCAAGACAGGTCACATTAAGTTCATGCCCCATAAAAATTAAAAATTAAAGAATGGATCAATTATCATTTCATTGTTTGGTAACTAGCAAGTGAAAAATTTCCTAATACACCATCGGATGCAGAAATTAACTACATTTTTCATAAGAAATATGAATCAATTTCTTAAAAGAAAAAACGGCCAAAAAATGCAAACAAATAGTCCGCTGGAAACCTTTAATAAAACAGAAAACAAAAATAAAATAACACCTTCAAAAACACGAACTGTCTCGTCCAGATAAATGAAGAAAAGAGTAATTCCTCAAAGCTCATTAGTAGTCAAGGCATCCATAAAGTATTTCATTCGAAAATTATTTTCCTTAATGTTGCGATCATTAAGTCTTCAAATTACAGATGAAAATTAAAAGAATAAAATACAGGGACAAAAAGCTTCCACCAAAAATTTGACTGATTATTGACTTCAGGAACACTGTATGCAGCAGAATCATGACATTACCTCATCAAGGGACTTCTCAAATTGAAGATTCACACTCTCTGCATGTGCCCGCATGACAGGAACTCGTATGCATGTGGCAGTCACTCTAACATCCAAATCATCCTACAACAAGAGTATATAAAAACATTTTACATACAGAATAAACAGACTTGCCACCAGTTCCCATCCATCAAAAAAATTCTCATATATCCCAATCCATCTGGTTAGATACGGAAGATGAAACCAAAAAACCCATTTTTGATACTTACCCAGATTTTCCTAGTCTCATTTACCAGTTTCATTTCTTCTTCATTGTACCCATTCTCAAGAACAGGTGAATTGTGCGAGAACAAATTGAAAGCATACTGCAAAAATTGAAAGTTTTCAGAAGGTTATTCTACATAATTTGATGGCAAGTTAAAGCCACCTTTTGCTCACAAGGTATTAATACCTGTTGTTTAAAGACATTACAAGTTGGTGATTTTCCTTCCAATACCTTAAAAACAAAAATGGTTAAAAGGTTAGCTTCTAAAAGATATAAACAGAAAACGTTAGTCAACTATTAGAGACAATTTAATAGGAAAATTGTATCCAACAAGTTTTTAAGATGGGATAAGACTATAGAAACCTCACGCGTTTGCTGCTTAAGCTCTTCCATTGCAACAGCACCAGCACCACTAGCTGCCTGATATGTACTTACCACCATACGGGTAACCTGTAACATGGCAAGCATAGCATTAAAGTTTCCAATTCTAAAAAAAATACACTTGTAGCTTGAACAAACATAAAAACAAAAACCCATCAAGTAATTCATTTCATTCGACAATAAAGTTCTCAAAGACCTTTTAAAGCATTTAATCTATCAAATTACGTACCTTGGCGCGGCGATGAAGCGGCGTGGCAGCCATCAAGCAAATGATAGTAGAACAATTTGGATTTGCAATCAATGCACCTTTTCCCATTCTAAGTTTAATCCCTTTCATAGCTTCAGGATTGACTTCAGGAATCACGAGCGGCACATTTTCAGCCATCCTAAAAGCGGAACTATTATCCACAACAATCGTTCCTTTCTCCGCCGCAATAGGCCCAAAATGCATGCTAATCGACCCACCAGCACTAAAAAGCGCGATATCAACAGTATCAAAACTATTCTCCGTCAATTCTTCGATCGTGTACGTTTTGTCTTGGAAGTTGAGCTGCTTCCCAGCCGAGCGCTTGGAGGCCAGCATTTTTATCGAACGGTAAGGGAAGTCACGATCGGAGAGGACGGAGAGAAACTCTTGGCCGACAGCGCCAGTCACTCCGACGACCGCCACAGAGGGTGCTGATTCTTGATACGACATGCGGACTCTTGAGAACACGGGTTTTATTCTGGGTTGTTTGTGGGTGGGCAGTTTGGAGAGGAAGTGGGTTTGTGTTTGATGAGACGTGAATGTCGCCATGTCTGAGAACAGTACGGAGGCGGCGGCGGCGGCAGGTTCAGAGATTTCTGAGTTCGACCGTTGGAAATGAAGGGGATTGGATGGAGTTTAGCGAGTTGTAAATTTGTAATCCCTCAAAGTTGTGATTTGCATCTAATATGCTTTGAAAAGATTTTATTGCATATAAATCCTTCTCCTTGTATTGTTTATGACTATACTAAATTGTAACATGAATTTACTACAAAACCCTTTTATTGTTATAACTGTTCTTTTGATAACTGATATTTTAATACATAAGTCTACCGGACACCTACTACAAGTCTAGAGGTGTTTTTTACTCCTACATATAGCGGGGAGAGTTTCCAATAACCCTTTTATTATCTTTATAAAACACAAAACACTCTCCACAAATATTACTAGACCATCGTGCAATATTATTTATATGTTACATAATTATTATGTAATATAATATTTATAAGTTTTTATTATAAAATAAGGTTTCAAAAAATAGATCGAGTAAAAAATGACATTACAACTTAAAGATAATTATAATTTTGTAATAAAAAATGTGAAATAATAATTAATGTGATATTTTAAATAGTTCAAATTTTACTAATAAAACTAACAAATTTTAACTTTATAACATCATAAGCCATCAAAACATACTTCTTTTTGTTAATTTATATAATAAACTCGAGGGAGAATTTAAGACATTTCTCATTTAGTGAATATATTCATGTAAAAAATTTTGAAAGGGTATATTTATGATATTTGTGAATTTTTGAAGGTCATTTAAATAAACAAATAGTTTCAAAGTTGGAGTGTGGGGTCCGATATTTCGGAGTTAAAGGAAATTGAATCGGAGGGTGTTGTGTTTGTTTGGAACGATTAAAGTATGCCGCGGTGTATTAATTTGACTTTGACTAGGTCCGATATTTCGGAGTTAAAGGTGATTGAATCGGAGGGTGTTGTGTTTGTTTAGAACGATTAAAGTATGCTGCGGTGTATTAATTTGACTTTGACTAGGGTTTAGGGTTTACTAATATGATTCAAATTGATAAAATTCTTTTGAGAATATTTATATAAAATAATGGACATAACTTAAAAAAAAAATACAATTATCTATCTGTGTAGGTTAAATCTCCAATTTCAAATATCATATGCCAGCCAGAATCACGTCACTTTGGTTAAAATTAATAATTAATATTGATTTAGTGTAAGGGTCAACATACTCAACGCAGTGGCAGGTCACACCAAGTTGAAACTAGTCATACTTAGAAAATATAAGTTTGTATGAATTATACGTAACATTCTTTAAGAGATGGATTAGAAAGCTGCCTTTCATAAATTTAGGAAGATGCAGCATCCAACGGTGGCACTGTAACATCTTGGAAAGCTACAAGCTTTGCTCGACCACCGTACTCTTCCGGCAGTACTTCTTTGCCAATTTCCTTCACGACATCCTTCATTTCTTCATCATTGGTCACAATCATAATCTGCATTCATCATCGGAAAACAACCCGAATCAAAGAGTTTGAAGAATATAATCCTGCCAACTAACTTCACAATGTAGCTCTGTAAGCAAACTTTTTATGGCATGGTGGAGATAAGTTACATTTTGCTATGCAAAGACACCAAATTTACTACTTGGGGCAATGTTTAATAATAAGAAATACCTTCTCTAGTGTTGCCTTCTCAAGGAAACGACAAACCATCCTCCATACACTGACAAAGAATTGTGGCATATGTACAATGTACAATTTTGCTAAGCGCTCAGGGTAGTAAGCCTGCATGAAAGGAAGCTCGGAACAACATAATATTGATGAAAAGTACAAGAATGTTACACAGAAGATAGATGAGCTCTACTCTACTACCAGGTTCTGACCTTCCAACCAGGACCATAGGATTTTAAAGCAGCTTTTCATCCCAAATGACTTAGTGACTCGTTTTGGCAGTGTTAATTAGCATTATTTAAGTACCAAACTAAAAATACAAGTAGTTATCTATATGCTTACTATTAACTTTATATAAGTGCTTATTAAATTTAATTAGTATTAAAGGTGATTTTTAAATTAGTATATAATTACATACTCATTAAATAGCAATTAATATGTTTTACGGATAACATTAAGAATTTTTTTAAAAAAATTTTAAAAAAAAAAGCTAAAGAAAAGTTTTTAGTGTTTTTTCTTTAACCCTCTCAAACGGACCCTTAATGCCTTGAATTGGATAGCATTAAGCCCATATATCTCCAAGCATACTCAAACTATAAATAATTTATGCAACTCAGAACTTTGTGTTTCAAGTAGGGAAAAAGAGAAATAAACAGGCAAAACAAAGAGAATTATAAGAGCCTGAGCATAAAAAATGAAAAAAGCAAAAGGAAAAGAAATACACAGAAAAAACAAGAAGGAATGGCAAAGAACCTTTCCTCAAATATGTGGAAAAGAATGAAACACCCAAAAATAGATCAGCAGCATCAAATTTGGTCAAATTCAATGCAAACAAGACTCTTGATGTTGGAAAACCAACAATGTTTAGAAAGAAAAAAATTGTCATCATAAAATAGGATTGGGTCATGAAAAAGCTAGAAGTTTAATAAGCTAAAACAATATAAGACCTAGGACTATGTACCATGCCTCAAATTCAGAGTAAGATTGTAAAATCGACAAATTTTGAACAAAGGATGCAGTGCTTTTGACTCTACAGGGTATCATCTTCTAAGAACTACAACAACTTTTGGAATTGATCGACCCCTGAGTAGCACCACAATACAATCACACATAAAACTTACAAAACGATCCAAGGAAACATTCATAAGAGATCTACTAAACTATTTTCCATGCGTCTTATACTGTTTGTTGTTCACTGCACAATTGTCTTATTCTTACATATGCCACATCAACTTATTTCTTGTTGAAAAGGAATAAACAGAGTAACTAATAAAAATAAGAAAAAGAAAGTATTACCTGTAAAAATTGAAATCCAGTGATCAATCCACGTGCATCAATGTTCTTGTATGATATTTGTTGCAGATCAAAAATGCAAACCAACTTTTCATTTCCAATTTCTCTTCCTCTAAAAGAACTGAAACAGACATAAGAACCCCACACGAAATGATTTCTACATTTATATAATAAAGAAAATAAAGCTATGCCTAAAAAGTGAGCAAGTGATAACAAGCTCATTATGCGAAAGAGAATATAAGCTATATAAGACAACAATTCTGGAGCATATATGCTGTATTATCTGTAGATTAACCCAATAAGACTTGGAGAATAGATATAGGCCGGCCCCAATTCAAATATCAATTTCAATTTACTACCAAATGAATCTTAAGTATGCATTTGACAAACATTTAAAAAAAATCATTACATAAACTTCCAAATGTCTCTTCATCAAATGGGCAAAGTGAGTGGCTGACTTAACTTTCAAATCCATTAATCATCCAAATCACTCTCCCCTCTTCTTTCCTTTTCCGTCGACCTTGTATCAGACCTGTGTTTTTTGATAGGAAATGCCAAAACCATGTTTGAAAATATAATTTACTTGCCCTGCATTCTCTGCCCTTTATTCAGTCAAAATGCTTCCAACACTTCCACAAATCCCCCTCTGTTATGCTGGTTAAGCATGTATCAGTCACATACACATATAAATGGTTCAAAAGAACTCCAACAACAGGCATAATTCTCATTTTCTTTCTCATATTCAGATATATAACTATTTTTGGTTAACATAAAATAATGGCCCTAAAAAACCATCTCCTTCAGAGAACAGTTAGTCTGTATTTGGCATGCAAAATAGGATGGGACTTCTTGATCAAACAAGACAAATATAATAAAATAGAATATTGTGGGTGTTGGTTGGTGATACAAGAGGTCTACGGTTTGATTCCCACTCACACCAGGGTTAGTGATGGTTTGGTTTACATTTATATATGTATATATATAAATAAAAAAATAAAAAAAGTTAAATTTAAAAAGAAAATGATAAATATGATAGCAATACTCCATTACTGTGTTTGTGTTCGTTGAAAGGCAGTAATGCTAGCCAGTTTTCAGCAAAGATGCTCGGTTCTGGCAGCCAATAAGTCAACAAAACTTATCTCATGTTATTATCCATGGTCATTGGACTAGAAATCCCACCCCCACCTACTGGATTTCTAAAGACACCATAGTTTAGTCATCTTAACTCATATCAATTTTATATCCAATCTGATAATGCCCCAAACACAGGATAACATTTTCTACAATCTTATCCCACCTTACCTAGCATGCCACACACATCCTTACATGTTCTACAGATGATACATGCCTGCAAATGATCTCAAATTAAGTTAAACTATTTTGCTTAATTTTTTGAAACAATAAAATATTTACTGAATTGAGTGATACCTTGCAATTGTTTTGTCTAGCAGGTGGACCACGAATTCTGCACCAAGAGACAAGAAAAATGAAGAAAATATTAACCAGGTAGTTGTGGTTATGACAATAAATGGGGCAAGGTCAACTTATTTTCATGTCAATCCTTTCAGAAGCCAATTCTCAACATAGTGCCCAATACAGAATAACATAAGCTTAGATCACCCCATAAATTTGTAGATGACAATATTCTTCCTAACGCTAGATTTTGGGGATTCAGTTAATCAGTTGTCATTTCAGATGATAAATTTTTTAAAATATTTCATAACCTTGTAATATATCTAGCCTACCCTACTAGAACACTGGATTTGTTCAATAGGATGACAGCTAATACACTGAGAACCTTCTCGCCATGAGAAACATAGCATTAAGTAGAAAAATAATTTAAAATATAAGCAGAAACGCTTTGCATGTGGATTATTTTGGATTTAAATGACACATCAATTGTTGGCCACCACTTAACATCAAAATGTCCACCAGCTGAGGTTTGATAAACCATCATGAAGTCACTTTTTTCTTGCTTTTCCTTATTCTTGTTTTAGTGGTTACATTTGTCAAAAATATATTTAAAGTGACTTGAACAATTTTTCCGGTAAGAGAAATCCAGGAATTACTTGTTCCCTTAGGTTAAACATATAGCTTGTGGGGAGGATTCGATAACTCAGCAGTAAGGACTTATTGAGGCAATATCAGATAAATTGTTGTGTGAGACAAAATGAGAGTACAGGTTTGGGAGAGTACTGATTGAAGTGGATTTGGAGATGTCACCATTCATTTAAACAATTACAGGATGAACAGAATGAAGAACTATTGTGAGGAAAAACAATCTTAAAACAAACTAGGGAAGAAAAAATTGATTTATCAATGCTAAAATCAGTAGCCTCTAACAGCCAATACGAAGACCTTTCTCTAACAAGTTAACTAAGGTAGGAAATCCATTTTCTTCATCTCAATTTGCAAAAAACAATACAACAGTTAAGAGTAAGAGATAATTAACAAAAAAAAAAAAAAGTAAAAGGCAATAAATGCCGACAATGAGGTTAGTGGATGATGCCCGCCACCTTCCAGAGCAAAGAGGAACAATTAGGCCAACCATGCCATAAATTATTGTCCTACCCTATTATAACCGATAACTCCTTCCTAACCAAAAGAAACTGACTTTTTTTTGTCACATGTCAAACTCCTTACGTATATGGATAGATTCCAAATACCAAACTCCTCCACATAAATAGATTTATAATAAGAAAACAACCCATAGAATAAGGTACCCATGATTTTGATGATGATGACCATTACAACATTATTGCATCTTGTTAGCATATTCCTAAGCTCCTACAGAACTAAACTGCTCAGTGTGAAAATTGCCTAAGAATTAAATACAAAATTTATAAGCAAAATAATAAAACTAATGAGTGACTTCAACCAAGTTATAAAGTCTAAGCTGTCCAACTCAAACTTTTATGTTGGAACTTACTCTGTCATGGCACATTCATGAGATGGCCCAACAGCAAAAGGCACATTTTTTCACATTTTTACCAATCAAATTAGTATCCGATCAACTAAGCATAACCAAATTCACAACTTCTAAAGCAAACGGAAAAGTAATAATAGATTAATCAACTAAAAGAAATAAGAAAGCAGCAAAGGAATCATCAGTTAATTACTCTTAAACTGGAGAGTATCCTTAGAAGGAAAATGTTTTCTGGCTTGCAAAATCATCACTGGAAATCCATCTTTAGATAATCCCTGCAAAAAAATCTTTCTTGACTCCAATTCATCCGGTATTTCGGACTCGGTAATGAACCCGTTTGGTACCATAGTAGTCCTCCATTTCTGGCACTGAACAAACATCTTCGCCGCCTTTTCTGGGTCCATTGATCTTGCAATCAAGAACCTCATCAATGTTAAATCTCCAAATTTCTACAAAAAAAAAAAAAAAACACCCACACGCTCGCACACATTAAAAAGAGAACTAAACACGTTGACTAAGCTAACACGAATGCATTGCGTTGACTCATCACCTCAGTGGAAGAACCCAGGCTTTCAACTGATTTTCTCATCTGGGTCAAGCTAATTTCTTGATCTCTCTCCATAGTTAGCTTTTTTCAGAGATTAAAAATGCTGGGCAAGCTCAAATATGAGAGCAGAGAGAAGAGTTTTTCGACCAAGCAGCAAACAGGGTTGTATATATTACGAGTTCGAAGAGTCGCAACACTTTCGGAACATGTTGTGACGCATCATGTGTGGTAAGGAGAGAAAGAGGTTTGCGTTGACAAGACGGAATAAATCAATGGCAGAAGATAAAAAGGACAAAGGGAGGATAGAGACTGATATGTACTATCCCAGTGCTTTTCTATATAACTTATAATTACTTCTTTTTTATAATTATTCTTTATTATTTATTAATTTATGTATTAAATTTTTTTTCTCATTTTTATAATTATTGTTATAATTAATTAAATTTTAAATTAAATGCATATGGATCCTTTTATTATCTAAAATTTTTTCATATTATATTAATTAATTTTTTTATTTAAAAAAGTTTTAAGAAAAATATAGCATGAATTTTTGAAGTCAATCTCACATCAACCACCACCAACTAAATAGGAAAAAGATGACATTGCATTTATATTTCAATTTATATAATTATTAATAAATGTCACATCAATTTATCGATTATAAATAGATGAGTTAATGAATGTGAGCGAGTCATACGTATATTATATTTTAATTTATAGGATAGATGATATGACACTTATTGACTCATATTATAAAATTATGTGTTTATTACTTAATAATTATTTTAAACATGATTAGTTACCGATAGACATCATATTAATTATTACTAATACACTAGTTTTTATTATTATTATTATTATTATATTA
>JAXCLQ010000009.1:1588119-1603022 GCA_035584115.1 Cedrela odorata
TTTATCCATCAACACTCCAAAGGCAATGCTGTGTACTCATCCACTCTCGGATAAATAAAAATGTAATAATTGATTGTATTGGCCCAATATTTAATGATACTTGTTCATTCAATGTTTGTACACTCATTAAGGACTTGTATGCTTATGCGTATTTAATCAATAAAACATTAAATTGTGTTAGTTTACAATAATGACTTGTTTCCGCTTATTTTCTACTCTTGTAGACAACTAACTCGCTTGAATTTATTACGTGAAATCTTATTTAAACTGACTTACTAATTAAAATGAACTAGTAAGTGTCGCACGAACGTAAATCTTGCCCAACAGAAAATCGACCCGTAATACTATACAAATAAAATATTTGATTAAGACTAACTTTTTTTAAAAAAAAAAAACACTTATTTTTCTACTTATTTTTAACATCGAGCAATTTATTATATCTTCAAAGTCACAGCAAATAATCTAAATTAAAGCCTAAAATACATTTGTTTCCCTCAAACTTATGCTTAATTTTAAAATGTATAAACACAACTAAAATGTTTAATAAACACCCACTTTTACTCTACTATTAATATTTATCCTAACCGCCCATCCACCCGCTTATGCTTGGCTATTACTTAATTCTATTTCCCAGTCAACAAATTTAAGGGTATATGAAATTACCACCCTAAACATCAATGAACAGCCGTTAAGATATCTAGTAAACACTTACTTTTAGAAAAGAAAAAATTTTAAAAAATCATTGATGCAATCCATATAGATATAAATACGTACAAAAGAGAGAGAGGGAGGAATTCTAGATTAATTAGAGAGATGGAAAATAAATGAGCTTTTGGATTCTACCATTAGACAAATAAATAACTACACAGTTACGTCGCATGGAGCCGATCTATTGGGAGTCTTGATATGTATATATATAAAACTTATTTTCCTACCTACAAAGACTAATACCAGACTGAATGCTCATTGAACCTTTACTAGCACTTGATAAAAATAGAACATTTAAAATCAAAGCAGCAGCCTGCAGATGCTGGAAGGCTAACACTGTGCACCTGAGTTTGGTGAAGACAGACTGCCAATTAGACATATAGTAAGTAAGAATAATACAGAGACTTTACTTCAACTAACATTTCATCTTCATACCTATCAAGAGATTTGTGCTCACCCCAGAATACAAGCCTGTCATCAATAAAAACAGTGAATAACCAGATAATATGAACAAAGAATGTATCTACAACTACATGTGAGTTTAGCATTCGATAGCTCTTGTTTGAATGATGCTATTAACATAAAGAAAGTGTAGTTAAAAGTTAAGCAGAGTGCATAAGTATATAAACATATTTCTACTGTATTAGCAGAAACGAGCAAGAGAGTTTGGCTTTGGTGAAGATTACAGTGGTTAATGTACTTGAATATGCTAGTATATATGCAACCATAACCAAAACCAGATGCAGGTGACGACCAGCAGGATCACCCACAACCGCCGGGATCTTTGAATGAGAAACAGATTTCAAGACATGATAATTGACCATTTGCACTGCCGTTTACAAGACACTACCAACCAAGCTATTTCTTAAATTAATGAACACACAACAAGAAAACAAAATACAATTGTGGCAAATGAACAGGTTCAAAATACAAAATTTTAATTACTCAAAGTGCTAATTCTCCACCCTAAATGCTAAAATAAAAACCACCAAATTTATCCTCCACCACATGTTAAGCACAAAACATTCACCAATCAGTCCAGTTACTGCACTAGATGCATAAGGCAGGTAAGCAGCTTTGTTTCATTAGACAAAGGAAATGTTCATAACCAAAAGCAGAGCAAAAATTCTTACATACATGCATTATAAAACAGAAAGAAACCTCATGCAGCACCCAAGAAAATTACTCACCTAATCAGTGAAAACGCTCATGAGATCATTTGAGGTATATTGTGGTAATATTGGGATGCCCACCTTTGCATTTTCCACAAATTCCAAATTCGGCTCCTCCTTCACTCTGCTACCATTGGTATCCAAATACATCTTTCCACGGTTCAAATTCATAGGAGATTCAAATTCATCTATTGCAAGCCGGCTTGGAATGCAAGTCCCTTTGCCGAAGAATCCAAGATTTCTTAGTGGCCCTTGATCAAGCATTTCACCTGATTTAGCACCATATGAACCCTGGATATCAGCAAGATTAGGAACAAGCCCAGGTAATTGTCCAGCAGCTCTAAATGCTATGGTCGAGTTTTGAACGTGCTGACTTGTGTTATTGTCAGCAGTTACTGAACAAGATGATGCTGAAGGAGAAATGGAACCTGGGGCTGAGTAACCACAAGGAATACCAGTAGTTTTGATGTCAACATCAGAAATTTGCCCCATATTCAATGAGGAATTATTTGACCGACTTGAGAGAAGACTATAATCAATGATAGCACTCCTATTAACACTACAACTCTGATTTACAGAAGCAGGACTATTTCCTGCCTGAAAACTGGCTGATGACCGTGAGGGGACTACAAGGCAAGATGGCTGCACATTAATTGAACGGCTGGGCTCAGATACCGTAGACTGCTGCTGAGGTTGTTGGTACTGTTGTTTTTGCTGCGGTTGATGTTGCTGCTGATGCATTATGTCCATCAGCAAGTTACCGTTTTGGGGATTCAACCCTCCAAGATTGCTACTGGGTGCCACGCCACCAAGACCATTAGATGCCCATACTCCAAAACCTGTAGATGCATCATCAACAGATGTTATGGATTGAGGTAAATGTTTTGAAACATTGGATTGGTATTTTGCTAATGACTGGCCGAAATCCATACCATGTTCAGAAGGAATACACTTGGGTCCCTGTAAGGATGATTGTAGAAGAGCTGGCTGGTCCATTGCTGTAAGTAGGTTACCTGTTGGACGACCAAAAAGTTCAGCCTGCAGAGCTGCTAATGTTTGGGGAGGAATTTGGCCAGAGGCAGCTAAAGCTTGGATGTCAAATCTTCCAAGTGTACCAAGTTTCACATTTGTTTCAACAGGAGCACAGAAAGCATTAGAAATTCCACCTTGCACTCCACTTATTCTTTTTAAATATAGCCTGAATTTCTGCAAATTGACTTCCTGATAAGTCAAGTCTATTCAATATTAACATAAAAAAGCCACAATAATACAGCTGAGCAACTAAAATATAACTCTCATCCATATTATTAGACACATCATGTATTAACTGAACTCTCAGATGACTGCAATTATAGATTGACAATTCTGCCCATCGCTCAATCATAGTTCACAAGTTTCAGCACAAGCAAATGCGCACGCACACAAAAAAGAAAAATAAAATGAACAATGAAGAAATGTAAGACTTGAGACGCATTTAACAAAACATATACATATATGTTATGATAACAATAATCATGAACACAGAATTGATGAGAAAGGGGAAAATACTGCTAGCTTCTTTAAAAATGCAGTCTAAATGCAAACGGATTGCATGGTTTTATAAAAATATCAATAACTGTCCGGGGCAGGGGAAGATTTTGACAAATTCCAGGGGACATATCCATTGGGTATCAAACCAATTTTCTTATAAAAATGGAATGCAATTAGTTATGTCATAATTCTCTAAACTAACATACTACTGTCTTCATATTATAGCTTTATCAATTGGTCATGCTTTCACACATATTGGGAAGAATATTCTTATCATTATAGGTGTTGACTTGTCAAACCCCCAATGATATTGAGGAGTGTGAAGACCTATCTTAATAAGTAGACTATGGAAATCTGTAATAAGGAATAAAGCTAGGTGCAAGGATAATCTATTAACTTTTCCCAAGTTAGTGGGATAGAATAAGGATCCATGCACATGATAAAAAATGCATGTGGGTACATGTAGAAGTTGCTGGTATATCAAGGTGAACAACAAATTTTGTGCATCATACCTGCCACAGAAAGATGATCGTCTTTTGAAAAGGCAACCATGGATCAAGACACTTAACTACCCAAAAAACTTGCAGATGGTTGCAGTAAGCTATTGATATTTATTTGTCTTGATAAAACAAAAGTGGTTGTCTTGGAGCCTTTGATTGTTGATAGTTATTTGTATAGATAAACAAAAGTGGTTGTCTTGAGGCCTATAAAAAGGTTTACAGCCCTAATGAAACATATGGATCTGCCCGCATTGAAGTCGTACTATATGGAGGTCAACGATATTCACCCTAAGAATTAACTTTCAGAAAGAGAACAATGCCTTATGGACTATATGAGAATAATTTCATGCACATAATCCAATTTTAGACATATTTATTTCCATGATATTGGTAGCAAATGCCCAGTTTTACAATTTCCCTTCCCTGTTTGCCTTTAAAATGCAAAACCTTGGTTATTCAGTCACCTATTTGATCTTCAGCTCATGCTCATGGAAAGTATGCTCTCCTTCATTTCATTTATTTAATATCATCCAATTCATGTTTATTCCTTGATGATGATAGAGAAAGAAAAAGAAAGATGCACAATGGTAAATTTAAGGGAATATAAGAATCATACCTGCAGATGACTTGCAACGTTTTCTCTCGTCAAACCAGGTACATTCATCAATTCAAGAATTCTCTTCGGTACAGCTTCTGACATTGCAGCCATAATATTTTAATCAGAAACACTAAATTGATGCAACAAACATTCACAAACATATTTCAGAGACAGGCAAGAGACACATAGCATCTCTCATTCCTATAAAAAAATATAATGAATCAATCAAAAGAAAGACACTATAAGAGATCATACTGTCAATCCCAAGTTGATTTACAGCACTGACAAATTGCTGATGTAGCTCCACAGACCATACTACACGTGGTTTCTTTGTCGTGGAAGGATCATCATTTTCCAGTTCACCATCATCTTCTTCTTTAGCACAGATTCTCTTTTTCTGAGCTTTTAATGTACATTCTGTTCCTTCATTAACAGAAGAAGCATATTCAATTTCATCACTTCCTCTTTTATGGCGATCGTTATCTTCGATGCTGCCAGAATGTTCAAGTTCTTTATTTTCATTCCACTTCTTCCGAACAACATGCTGCCAGATATTCTTAAGCTCCTCTTCACGTATGGGCTTAATCAAGTAATCACAAGCTCCATGTCTGATTCCCCTCATAACAGCAGATACTCTTCCATCAGCAGACATCACTGGACCATAAACAATCACGTTATCATCAAGAAGAAAAATCAAGATTTTACACACATAACAATTAAAACAGAACTTACTGATAACAGGAAGATCCATTTCAAGTCCAATACATTCAAGAAGCTTATAACCATCCATATCAGGCATGTGAACATCACTTAGCACTACATCAAAACAGCCTTTCTTCTTCCGTAGAATGTTCAAAGCAATGGTAGCCTGAGAACATGTCGTAACTGCAGCCAATCAAACCAAAAAAACTTCAATAAAACGGCCAAAACCCACAAACAGCTTGCATTACATCTGGGGGCAGTTGAAACTAATAAAACTAGCATAAATTCTTAAGACCAGCAAATAAGTCACAATCACCCACATATGGTAGATAATGTCTCCGGCAACAAATGTTTCCTACAAACATAAACCAAATCAACAAGCAAAAAGAAAATCCCACATTAATTGACACTTAAGCTCCACCAAATTAAACTAAAACAATCTTAAGCGCCTTTTCACACAATATTTAAAAAAAAAAAACAGACTAATTCAAGCAATTATATCATGATTAAGATCATGTTTGGACGTACAATGAAAACGAAACTGATATATTTTATTTCATACGTGATTCTACGCGTAATTTCATCAACCCAAACAAGAACATATGTAACAAGTTCCCGCTGACCACAATTAATTAAGACTAATTTCTTTCCAAGGAAAATAAACCCTTCATAAACTACCAAAATAAACAAAAAAAAAATGGAGTTAAAAAAAGAAAAGAAGAAAACCAACCGTTGTAGAGACAACGGCGAAGCATCTGCTCGAGAATTGTCAAACAAGTAATGTCATCGTCAACCACAAGAACTCTTAAACCAGCAGGAAACTGATCAGGTACTGGCACTTCAGCTGCGGAGCTAGACCCATAGCTAGTAGCACAGGGCTGCCCTAATCTCTGCAAATGAGCCATTTTTCAACATCAACACCAGCTGTTTTCACTTCAAGCAACTGAAATTCAGCATTTGCGGTGGTCAAATGTTCCAATTAAGCTAAAGTAAAGTTAGATCTACGAAGAACCCAAAAGTAAAGGAAAAACCCTAAAATCTGGGGTGAAATGGAGAATTTAGAAGATAATTAGGAGAATTTGAAGGATCAAATCCGTTAACAAAATGAGTGAATTGCTCGCTTTCGTTGCTAAAGTTGAGGAAGTTCAGCTTTTTTTTTTTTTTTTTTCTGGGTGAATTATTGAGTGTCGTAAGGTGGAGGGGAAGAAGAGTTATATAGAAGGCGAGAGCGAAACGAAATAATGCAAATGCAATGAAGTTGACCTTGTTTGTAATATTGAGCTTTTTTCAAGGAGATAAGAGGATAGCTAAATATTATTTTCGGAGGAAATAATTTAATTAGTTAATTAATTAAATTATTTATTAAATAAAAATAGTAAAAAGAAAAACGAGGAAGAAGATATAATTGGATGGGCCCCACAAAAGTGGGAAGCAGTTATATGCATGCATTTTAGTGTCCGTACGATTGTGCCGCCTACCGCTCTCAGCAGTGTCAGCGACGAAGGAGAAGTATGCTTTATATCTTTATGCTTGCTCACATGTGCGAGTATTTTTGTCATGCATGACCTATGTATTTTTATTTATGTAGTTTTATGTACTTAATTTAAGGATTATCCTGCGAGACAGCCAATATATTGTATTACTTCTCAATTTTGTTCTAATTTTCCAATTTTACATTATATTTCTTTTTAAGTTTCTTAAATTATGCAACTCATAATTTGGGTTGTTATGGGTTGGTACAAATTCTTCAACTCCTGCAATGCCGACTCATCTTGCTTGGCTTTACTCCACCATACAATACCTACATATCAGCAATTAATGCAAATTTTTAAAAAAGTTTTGAAAATTTGAAAAAGGTTAATAGAATTCTAAATAACCAAATCAATATTAAAAAATTAACCATTGATTCGAAATTTGTAATTAAGTAATTAATTAATGGTATTTCGAAAGAGAACGCCACAAAAGATTATAAAATATTTGATAAGTCTAAGTTTACGAACTCAAGAATAATTATTCACAAATTCTCACGTAATTTCATAATTTTATTTTTTAAGAGTTATTACAAAATAATATCCTAAAATTGTTTAAATATTAAACCCTAATACTACCCTTACACTAATAGGAATACACTAGAACTTCACTAATAGAAATGCACGTCCTAGTTAAACTAGAACTCTACTATTAAAAATGCATGTTCTAGTTGGACTAAAACTCTTAAAATCTAGAAACTTTTATTTCCTTTAAACACTAGGAAACCCTAAAACTATTGTTTCCTTTAAATACTAGAAAACCCTAAAACAAGCTAAAATAAATAATAAAAATAACTATGAGCTATTTAATTAATTGTATCAGCCCATTAACAAACAATAATATAGATTAAAACAATTAAATAAAATTACATCAAGCTTATATGTAGAATACAATATGGCTGCATATATTTTCTTGTCTTCACTATTAAACTTAAGCTTCAATAACTTATAGAACATGTACCAAGGTTGGTTATTCATCTCGTAAGCCAATCTTCCATGATGTAGAACTCTTTATTAATAATTTGATCAACTTATAAAGTATCTTGGATTCCATCATTTCTCCTTTCCTCATAAGGATTCATCCTCAAATCTTGGCCAAAATTTACCCATGGTTGGTTTATATCCATACTCTAATTTTAGCAAAGAAAGCAAATTTCACTCTCTTTTTTTCCACTCTAAGTTTATCTTCCCTTTGTGCTCATGGATTTCTTGGTTTCACTCTCTTTTTATTTTCCTGGAATTCAAAAGAAAGATACACAAGAAACAAGATAGACAAGCAAAAATAAGAAAGACACGCAAGAAACAAGAAAGATGATTTTAAAAAATTGCAAATTGAATTTTTTTTATAAAATTTCATTTTTTTATTTCATTTTTTTATTCATTTTTTTTACTAATAAATAAGAAAGAAGAAAAAAAACGACTTTCCCTATTTCAGAAATGGCCGCAAGTCACCCAAAAGAGAAAATAACTAAAATCCTAAAACTAAATATTGAAAATTAAGAAGACAAATGATAAAAAGATAAAACATGGTTGAAACCTAAGCTCCGATACCAAATATGATGTGAACTTGTAAATAAAGTAGCCTAAAAACTCATGAACAAGTGAATTCTAATCCAAAAAGCCAATATGATTAGATTATAAACCCTAAACCTGTTGAGAAACTTGTCTTAAGAGCCTAGATTGCAAATATATAACTATATTAAATTTGCATAAATTGTATTAAATTAATCAATAATTTTAATAAAAAATAGATTAAGGGGTATTCCCAACCCAAGATCAAAAGAAACCTCAAGAAAGACAACTTCACTATGTCGAAGTTCTCTCGTTCTCTCCCAATTTTTCGCTAGCTTAAGAGTTGCATTCTCATAAATGGAAAATTGAGATTTAAAGTTTCTAAAGTTCCTATCTCATGTGGATTGTCATTCATCATGTACATAGGTTTTTTCGAACCTAGAAGGGATATTGTGATTTGAACTAGACAAGGCACCACTACTAATTGTATCATTGTCAGTCTTAACCTCCATGACATTTTTTTCTTTGTTTCACTCTGTTATCAATTTTTATTCTCTTCTCAACTTGTGTCATTCTTTAATTATCTCTAAAGTTTTTGATCGAGAATATATTTTCTTATAATGAATTTCTTTATAAGTACCAAGAAGATCAGTCTGACTAGCTAAGTCTAGTTTGTTCAAAGCGTCCTAATCAGTTGATGTCTCAGGTGTTGAGGCATTAGAAAAAGTGGCACTACTCATTGCCTGTCTAGAAGACTCTTTAAAGATATCTTAGGAATTTGATTGGTTAGACCTAGTCATGTCACTACTGTCTAATACCCTAAATGAATAAAGATTGAGAAAGATGAGCCAAACACATCAATTATCAAAAATTAAATTTAACAACCCAGAAAACATAACAAAAATCTCACTGGAATACAAATATCACCAAAAATAACACTAAAAAGACAAAATTCATCCTTTAGGAAATAGAGCATTCAAACATTTATACCTTGTAAATCTCTTAAGCATTCACAGATATTCACATAAAAGGATTACTAAATACATTTATCTAAGCATAACAGGTTTTGGTTCCATTCGAAACTGGAACTTACTCTAAATAAATTTGGTTTTTAAATTTTAGAACTGGAACTTACCTTATTTAAAAAGATATCCTATTTTTCAGTTTCGATTCAGTTCTGATTTAATTATAAGGTATCATGTTTGTTAATTATCTTAATTTTTCTCTATCATTTTTGGCGATGCTCGTTAATTTTTCTCTCAAGTCTCAAGAACAATATATGAATAAAATAATTTGAAGACATGAAAGACATATCTAATTCAAAAAGAATTGAAATGCATCAAGAAAGTACAGTTATTGCAATAATAAGAACCGTCAAATGACATAAATTGTCCAAGTTTGTCATATGAAATAAATAGTTTGAGAAATCATACATAAACTGAATTAACAACCTACACAAGCATGTGAACAAAAACCTCAAGTGCTTTGAAAACCAATCTCTCCAGATTAGATGGTTGTTTATATATGTTTTTAACACTAAAAGGAAATAAAGCAAGAAAAAGGATCAGTAATACAACTATAAAGAGAATATTTAAACCAACAAATGAGCATGAAATTTTTCCATAGCTTCATATTGAATGAAAACAATTAAAACTAAATTATAGCAAGATAATTGTGATGTATTTATAAGTTTTTTATGATGTCAAATTCACTTGTAATGTAAATATATGTTATCAAATGTGTTGAACTGAAGGGAGATTGATATGTATATATGTTTTTAATGATATTATATGAATACATGTTGTTAATTATTTGTTAAAAGTGCAAAACAAATATTTTTCGTGAAAAAATTATGTGTATAAGATAACAAATTAATACGTGGAGGTAGGAAGATTGATACATAGAGAAGAGAATGATATATAGAGTACAACAAATTGATATCTTCATGAGAACAAATTAATACATACAAGCGTGAAAATCAATCCTTTCAAGTTAAAGAGTTTTAAAGAAATTACGACTTGGATCAGATTGATACTTTCAAGAAAACAGATTGATACGTTCAAATTAAAAAGTTCAAAAGAAATTATAACTTTTAGCAGATTGATACATAAAAGAAAATATATCAATACATTAAGAAGATAAGAACGATACATTTTGTTGCAAAAAATTATAAATATTTAAAATCGACAAATAGATTGATACTTGAAGTCAGAAAATAAAATGAAAAAAATCTTCAAAATAAACAAATCGATATCTGAGGTTAAACAAATTGATACTTAACGCAAATTTCAAAACGTAACGGCTAGTTTTTGTAAAAAAATTTCTGAATAAAAGTCAAACTATTCATTGAAGAAAATCTTAGAAAATCTTTTACATTATAAATAGAGCTCCTTTGACAGATAAACAAGATATAAAAAAAAACTGATATATATAAAAAATTAACAAGTAAACTACAAATTGTAGAAATCTTTACTTTATTTCATTTTTATTACTAGTTTATTATTTATATTGAGAGAAAATTTGTTATCAGCTTAAATTGTAAAATCAGTTCTTTGAGAGAAAATTTTTTCTATATCCTTTTTAGAATAATTTCTTATTTGAGTTACACTTCACCCATACAAAGAAAGTTGTTCTTTGAATTTCACTTCACCCAATTTAAAACAAATTATTGTGATTGTCGTCACGCATCGTTTTAGAGTTAAAATTGAAAGAAATTGATAGATCAAAGAAGATTCAAATGAGTGAGAGAGATCAATTTGTTGGTACTAGGGTTTGGAGGGTCAATAGAGAGAATAGTCGAGAGAGAGTGTGTTCCCAATGAATGAATTAAGATTAAGTTTTTTTGTTTTATTTTTCTGAGTTAGGTCGAGTTAAATTTGAGTCAAACTGGTCTGGTAAAAATGATTCGGTTCATTAGTTCCCTATTTCTAATATCAAAACTAGACCTAAATAAATTGGTTTGACTTGAAATCTATCCTAACCCCTACATTTGTCCATTCTAAAGCTACTTTTGTGACACTTGGTGATACCATGAAGAAAGAATAAACTTTTAACAAACCAATAGTTGTTCAAGGAGATAACAGAATGACAAATTTAGAGACTAACCTCAAGTAGTTGGCAACAATTAGCAAATTTGAAGAAGATGCATCGAGCAATTCAACAAGGTTTTGTTCTCGAGTTGTGAATTGCTTGAGTTCATGCTTTGTTTCTCTAGAACGTTGTGTTTTTCTCTCTTTATAATTTAAAAGTGGGAAGAAGATGAGATAATAGCAGTTGCGGGAATTTATAAAACCTGAGGTGCTTCTAATCTTAATTGTTCAAACTGTCATCGATTATGATTGTGACACGTGACAAGACATCAATGGACTTATTAAATGTCATGTTGGTAATAGTAATAATGACGCACGTATTCACTAAACATGGGCATCCCGACGTATTCTAATCCTCATGTTCTTGATGAGACACTGTACCTAGAACATGAGGATTAGAAGTTTTCATCCTGTTAATCTCATTTTTTAGGAGATTTATTTGTTGGTATCTTGGATATGAAAATTAGGTGTTAACATCTCTTGTAATTTTTTATTAGTTTCAACATTTTGTACTATTATTTTTATACTGAATATTATATATGGATAAATACACATTTTTAATTTTTAATATAATTATTAATATCAATTTAAAACTGAAACAAAATAACTTGAATGACTTCAAATTTTTACTATAAAATTATATAGATCATTAAAATTTATTTATCAATTTAAGTCAAAATTTTAAAATAAATGAACCTCTCACTCTTAATATTTATATATGACATGGTTTGCTATTAAAGTCCGGTAGCACCAGTTTTTGTTATTAATAAAAATATTAGACGTTGAATATTAATGAAAAAATAAATAGATCCTCTTAAAAGTTGAAATTATCAAAATATTATTTTTAATTTAATTTTCAAAGCACGTATAGTACCACAATTCTAAAGGAAGCCTATGAATCCTATTAGTATAACTTTTTCGTGGAAGTTTTTGGAGTAGATGTTTTACAATTAAGAGTCTTCGGCAAAAAAAATTATTAATTTTTTGTGTTACATATAACTTCTAGTAAAAATTATGTAGTTACTTTAATAGACAAATTTTTACGAGAGAAATGAAGTAAAAATTCTAAAATAAAATAAAGGTATTTTAGATCATTTAACTTTTTTAGAAAATTGAAAAATCTTTATTCTTAAATTTGAGCAAGCAAAACAACTTTTTTAATCCTCCAAAAATTCTTTTATAATGACAACCAATTCATACTAAAAAAAATATAAAGGAAAATTGACATTAAATTTTTTTTTTTTTTAACTCGAAGTAGAAAAATCACACCAAATGAGTACTTAATGTAGATATATATATATATATATATATATTTGTCTTTTGCTCAAGTCTTATTTTAAAATTAACGCTATATATGCACAAATAATAAAAGTAAAACACAAACTGGAAAAATTAAAAGCAAGACTCCAACTAAGGAAATCTCATTAAAAACATTATGATAAAAAAAAATGAAACACAAAGAGGAAATTAATGAATAGAACTGATAAGATCGAAAACATTGAATGGAAAAAAAAATATTAATTAATTAATTAAAATTGATGGAGTGACCAAGCTTTTATCTCAGAGACTTGACTGCCAAATTGTAGGCAAGAAACGTTAATTCCTTACACCCACATTAATCTATATCTTGTTTACTCACATTTAAAAACATCATGAGTTAAATTAAAGCAGGAGACTTCTTCAATGTTGGAAATTTAAAGAAACAAGACAATAGTTTATGGACATGTCATTGAAAATTTATGTTTGTTTCCTATGATTTATCTATTAAGGAAAATAAATTATCTTCTGTTAGACACCATGAATTAAATTAAAAGTAAAGAGACTTCTTTAGTCAGAAAATCATTATGGCAATAAATTGGGAAGCTTTTGAGAACAGTGATTATTGGGAAATTGGAAGCAATGATATTCAATTTCTTCCATTTTCCATGGACATGCTATAATAAATAATATGTGAAGTAAGCAGCCATGGAATAAAGCAAAAAGTAAATGAGAAATTTATGGAGATACATCCTGGTCCTGAAGAAGGATGACAGTATTATTGAACAGTGTATGATAGTACTGCAGGTGGGGATTTGTCTGTAAATTTATCCAAGGAGATGCAGACATTTGTTCTATTATTAAACAGTTATATATCTAATATGTTGTCCAAATATTTATGGAGCATATTAAATTAATAACCATATGCATTCAATATAAAAACATGGCATTCAATTTTTATTTTATTTTGTTTTTCTCTTTACCAATTCTTATCAATATCTTTTTTTTTTTTTTTTTTGTAGTACTCATTAGTCAATTCATAAATCTTAACTTGTTATTAGAATAATTATTGGTAAAAATCTTTAAAAACATTAGAAAGAAAAAAAAATATATATATATATATATAAATAGAGAGAGAGCATAGGATTCTAATATATTAGTGATAGAATTTTACTTTGTCGTGAAACTAAAATTATATAAACAGTTCTTAATTAACATGATACGATAGCATTAAGTTGACAAAAACATGTGACAAAATCAAATTGTACATTTCAAGAAGGTTTGATTTATAAAGTCAAATTCCTTACAAAAGAAGACAATTTTCACTCTTATAAATTTAATTTTTTCCTATTAGCAATTTGTACCTATAAATAGAAAGTTTGTGACTACTTTATATCATTTTATACAATTAATACGATAAAAGAAATTGCTTAATAATTTTGTCATATTTTCTGTCACTTTCTCTTTTACCAAACATGATTTAATCTAAAAGAATAAAAATTATGATAATTCCATAATCATAATTGTCTTCTATTTTATTTTTCTATTAATAGATAATGAGAAATAACATCTGGATCCCTATTTTTTTATATTTTTTAAATAAGAATATAATTTGTCAATTTATAATAAATATATCAATAATCTTTATTGAGATAATTAAAACACCCTTTCGTCTAACTACTAAAATTTCAATATCTCAAAGGTAATTTTGTCATTCCAAAGGGTTTAAGTACCTAAATGTTATAAATAAACAAACCATGTTCTTAATTGTAAAAATATAAAAGATCATGAATTTGGATGTTATTATCCCATACATAGAGAATAATTTTTTTTTTAAAAAAAATTTAAACGAAGATGTGAATAAAATTAATAATAAATAAATATTCACACAATTATGGCATTGGTTGTATAGTCGTGTGGCAAGGATAAAATCAATTATCAAATATGAAAAAGGTAGGTTGAAATGTTGAGTGGTAATGGGTGAGCGAAAAAATTTTAGTTTTGGTGGGGATGGGTAAGCATGCAATGCAATGATACGCGCCTAACTCTGACTCTTGCCTTGTCTATTCATTTTTTAAGAAGCTGGAAAACGATGCCTCCCTGAAAACATTCTTTACTATCTTAGCAATTTGGGAATTTTTTATTTTTTTTTTTATCTCTTTCACAATTATTGA
The DNA here is from genome assembly GCA_035584115.1 of Cedrela odorata. Taxonomy (NCBI): domain Eukaryota; kingdom Viridiplantae; phylum Streptophyta; class Magnoliopsida; order Sapindales; family Meliaceae; genus Cedrela; species Cedrela odorata. The sequence continues at coordinate 1,602,891 of JAXCLQ010000009.1, forward strand.
ACCAAAATATAATTTCGAAGGTACATTATTACATAATTAAGACAAGTAATAAACAAAACGTGTGAAAATAAAGACTAATGTTAAATATAGTGATTCAAATTAATATAATGATGTTAGACATCGTTTAAATGA
>JAXCLQ010000009.1:1611001-1626369 GCA_035584115.1 Cedrela odorata
AAAAAAAAAAAAAAACCCTAGAATGTGGGATGAAATGGAGAATTTGGAAGATAATTAGGAGAATTTGAAGGATCAAATCCGTTAGCAAAGTGAGTGAATTTCTCGCTTTCGTTGCTAAATTTGAGGAAATTCAGAGTTTTTCTTTTTCTTTTTCTTTTTTTAAAAAATAAAAAGTGAATTAAGAGTGTTGAATTATTGAGTGTGGTTGAGGGAAAGAAGAATTATATAGAAGGCGAGAGCTGAACCAAATAATGCAATAAAGTTGTCCTTATTTGTAATATTGAGTTTTTTTTTATAAGGAGATAAAAGGAAAATTTTATTATTAATTTGGGAGGGAATAATTTAATTTAATATATTTATTTATTATAGAAAAATAAAAGAAAATAAGAAAAAGAAAAGTGAAGACGAAGAAGAAGATATAATTGGGGTTGATGAGAGATGGTGGGCCTCACAAAAGTGGGAAGCAGTTATTTGCACGCGTTTAGTATCCGTACGATTGGTTGGGCAGCCATCCCTACGCAGCAGCGTCAGCGACGGTTCAGGAGCTGAAGATTGAAGAAGAAATATGCTTTTATCTTTTATGCTTGCCCACATGAGTGAGTGTATTTTTGTCATGCATGACCTTTGTTTCTTTTTTTTTATTTTATTATTTTTTGATTAAAAATTATCCTACGATACAGTATAAGCCAGCAACTATATTGTATAATTTAAAATATATAATAAAAAATTGAGACTTATAATAAATTTTTTTAAGTAGTATGGTACGTTGAATTGGATCATACAAGCAAAAATTTACAAGAATAATTATACTGTATTATAAATATTACATATCAATAAATTATTTGAGTGACATTAGGTTTCAGTAATTAAATTTAGATTTATAATTTGTGTCTTACATGTTATTTATTTTTTCTTTTTGTAAATATTTTTATTTTGTTTATAAATTAACACTTATGTGTGTGTGTGTGTGTGTGTGTGTGTGTGAAAAATTAAAAGTAAAACAAAAAGTGGACAAATTAAAAGCAAGACTACAACCATGGAAATGTGATTAAAAGCAATACGATAAAAAATAAATAAATAATGGAACCCAAAGAGGAAATTAATGTTATGGAACAGATAAGATGGAAGACATTGAATAAAATTGTAGGCAAGAAACATTTAATTCCTTACACCCACATTAATCCATCTACACCATCTTTACATATCTTGTTTACTCACTTTTAGACATCATGAATTAATGTATGAGACTTCTTCAATGTTTAAAATTTAAAGAAACCATGTCTTATTCCAATTTATAATTTTAATCTATAATACTTGACAGCGTAATCTTTTAATAAAAAAAAATTTATTTACAAAAATTCTATAAATCGATAATAAAATTCCTCTTTTGTGAGTTTAAATTTCAGTGTAATTTTAAAATGAACCATAATGATATTATATAAATTTTCGGTAAAAATTTTATTAATGTATTAGTAATTAAAGGAAAAAAAAATTAAGCTCTGTCCAAAAAATATATACCAAACATATCCTCAATGAATCTTTTATTATAAATTGTAAAATAAAATTATGTCATTAAATTGGCAAGCTGGTCTTCCATGGACATGTAATAATAAATAAATCTGTAAAGTAAGCTGACATGGAAGAAAGCAATATTATTTAACAGTATCTAAGATTATACTGCAGGTGGAATTTGTCTTTAAAGTTATTGATGGAGGGCAGACATTTGTTCTATTAGCAAACAGTTATATATCTAACATGTTGTCCAAATATTTATGGAGCATAATACTTAATAACCATATGCATTCAATCTCATAAAAACATGGCATACAAGTATAAACTCTTAATAATTTTTAATTAACATGACAAGTAGTAGTATTAAGGTGAAAAAATTATGTGATAAAAAATTAAATCAAATTACACATTCATAAATGTGATTCATAAAGTCAAATTTCTTACCAATGAAGATTATTTCCACCTTTATAATTAGGTAAAGATAGTTTTGACTTTAACCCATATTAGCAATTTATACATATAAATAGAAAATTTGTAACTACTTGTTATAATTTCATACAATCAATACAATAATAATAATAATAATAAAATTGCTTAATAATATTCTCTTCCTTTCTGTCACTTTCTCTTTTACCAAACACGATTTAATCTAAAAGAAAAAAAATTATGATGATTTCATAATCATAATAGTCATACATTTATTTTTGTTACTAAGACACACATAATGAGAAATAACATACGGATCCCTAATGTTTAATATTTTGTAAGTAAAGGACAATTTGTCAATTTATAACAAAGAAGTCAATGATCTTTGTTAAAATAATTAAAAACACCCTCTATACTGTCTAAGTTACTTCAATTTTATTATGTCATGGATAATTTTGTTATTTCAAAAGGGATTATGGATCTAGTTGTTATAAATAAAAGAATAATATCGTTAATTGTAAAAATACAAAAATAAATGGGCTTATATGTTATTATCCCATATACACTATATAAGTAATTAAAAAAAATATATAAGATGTGAATCAAATCCAAACCTCAAATATTTTAAATTATTTTTAAAAAATTAAAAGAATCAAATAAATATTAACATAATAAATATTATTATGATATTGGTTGTAGTAATTTAATTTTGTGGCAAGGAACGATAAAATCAAAGAAGAAAAGGGTAGGTTGAAATGTTGAGTGGTAATGGGCGAGACTGAAAATTTTTGGTTTTGGTGGGGGTTAGGAAGGCAGGTAGTGATGGGCCTAACTCTGACTCTTGTCTTGTCTATTCACTTTTTGGATGCTGGAAAACGATGCCACCCTAAGAAACATTCTTTTCTGCCTTGGCAATTTCGGAAAATTTTCTCTCTTTCATAATTATTGAACCAAAATATCATTTCAAAAGTAATATATATATATATATATAATTGATACAACAAATAAACAAAACGTGTGAAATTAAAGAGTAATGATAATCACTTGGTTTAAATTAACATAATAATGTTAGATGTCGTCCAAATGATTTAAGCAAGTGCTATTGTTGTAAGATAAAATCGCTAAATACACTTAATATTTAGAGATAAATTACCGAGTAATAATGAAAGGCATACAATGGTTAATATGAGTGGATATCAATCATATTCATGCAATTATATGCATGCATCTTACAATTTTTATCATATCTCTTCACTAACTTCTTATCTCCCTCCCAACTCTCTCCATTATCTCTTAAATTATAATCTACTTGATAATCGTGCGGCTACAAAAGAAGTTCTTACATAGAATGAATGGGCCAAGTTTAATTGGCCCATGAACCCAAATTAATTTGGGCCTTGTTAGATCCATTAGCAGTACAACTATAATTGAGCGAAGTTGTACAAAGAGTTATTATTAATCTATGTTCTGCGAAAATATGAATATTGAAAAGAAAAATAAAAGGGATTTTAATTGACCTTATCTTTGAACTCCTCCAATTCCATCCACAACTCGAACACTAGTAATTGCTATTATGCTGAAGCAGCTAGGAATAAAATGGACCAGGCTATCGACACTTGCCGCCATGTTACCGGTGTTCGTGGAGCCAAAAAGTACTTCCCCTGTCCGTGCTTTTACTGCTAATTTCGCCATGGATGAAGCTTTGAAGCTCAGACACTATGATAGAGTTGTGATAAGCATTCGCTGTGGCGTGAGGAGGAGAGTGAGAAACGAATACGAGGATGAAGATGAAGAAGAATATGGGCATAACGAGGAGATTGCAATGCTTGAATTGTATAGCCAGTCTGCTAGAGGAGAAGCGCTTCTTGTGCATGCAGTTTTGGATGAGCGGGACGTTGAAGTGCTTATTTTTAAGGTGAGCTTCTTTTTATCCTATGCTTCTTTTGGTGTGATTTTGTTTGGTTGGGCTAATAATATTTTCATTATCCTTAATCACTCCATAAATTGAACTTCAATTTAATTTAATTAATTTTTAATTTTAATTAGTCAGCTAAAGTAAAATTAGTAGTTAATTTTTTCCTCACATTATTAGGAAATTTCTGCTCCAAATATACGTGCGTGTTGTCATTAATGAGAGGTTTATGCCCAAAATTCATTTTATTTTTATAATACATATTCTAAAATTCAACTTCATTTTACAATATAATGTAAATTTGTTACCATTTTTTTTAAACTCAAAATTCTATTTTCACCTCCTGCATATGTGTATATATATTTCAGGGATTCTCTTCAAGCTTGAGCCATGAAACTTCACCGGACCCATCAAAAAGTGTCCTTCCAGCAAGGGCAATAATAAAGTCCATAGACAGAATTAAGGGTCCTTTTGATCCTTCCAATATTCAGTACATTGAGAAAGACCTTCTTTTGGATTCCTTTAAGACCCGTTTTGTTTCTTCCTGAACTATCTTTATCTCTAAGATGTACATAATCGAAAATTTGTATTTCTGTCTTGCTCTCTTAAATCTACTTGGTTGTAAAATTGAATCACGTTTCATAGTTATACGAAATGATTTGTTAAAATTTATCTTTAAATACTATAATTGAATCCTAATTTAATAATTTAAGCTTTTGAATTTAACGATAGTCTAGCACATATTATAAACTTGAATTTTGTATGAAATAATTCCATACAAGGAGAACATTTTGGTTCAAATGAATGAGTTTGTTAAGAATTGTCTATCGTTATATCCTTATCTAATAATTTAAATTTTAGATCTAATAAACAATCTAATACATATTATAAACTTGAATTTTGTTTCAAAATAGTTCATTGAAGAACAAAATTTAGGTCCAATTCATGGTATAATATACTACCCTTTTGATAAGTTATTGTCACATGTATTTAACTTTACTATAATTAATTATTTTAAATATACTTGCATTCATGACAATAACTTATGATTAATCCCTTTGTTAATTTTTTTTTCTTTAATATATGATAACAACATCACACATAAATTATTTTTATCATGTATAAAAGTAAGGCACTTATCATTTAATTTGAATGAAAAATTGAACTAGTTTAGATTTAAAAAAGGGAGTTTCAAAGAAAGAAAACACTACACTCTATTGTAATATTCAATATCTAACATAATTGCGCTATATTTAGCTTTTATTTAATTTAAAATTAAAAATCCATATATAGCCGTTGAATAATACAGAAATAATAAAAGAACAAGGCTAGGCTAAACAACGGTCAGTTATTTATTTTTATATTTCTAACGGTCACTTTTTAAGTCGGTTAACATTGGCGCCGGCGGGATATAATCGCTCTGATCTCTCACTCCTACTCTCACTCTCTCTGTTTCTCTCTTTCTGTATTGAAACCTAGAATCTGAAAACAACTAATGGCGAACGATAATAAGAAGAAAAACCCGAAGAGATTGGAATGTTTGAAGAAGAAGAAGAAAGAATTATCGATTTTGTGCGATGTTGTGAGGCCCTGTTTCTGTGCAAGGAAGATGGTCCATCTTCTAATTCTTTTGATTCGTGGCCTGAAGATCGTAATACTTGTTTGTCTTTGATTGATAAACACAAAAGAAGTTCTGTTACTGCAAAATCCTACAAGAAGAAGACAAATGATGTTCCTTTGTTTCCTGTCTTGGGGAAGATGAAGGAAAGGGGCAATGCCCGGAAGAAATTTTGTGAGAATGCTCAAGAAAATAAGAAATTCCGGATGGGGTGGATTTTGATGATTTTTACCAAAATTTCTGCGAGTCAGTACAAGAAACCCAGACGGTTTTGTGCTATAACGTTGAAGTGAATGAAAAGTTCGAGTTGGATTTTTTTTTATGAAAGTTACAGAAGCTTTTCTGGATTAATTCAGGAAAATCAAGATTTGGGGAAGAGAGTGCAAGAAAGTGAAAAACCGACAGAGTTATGTCAAAATGTGTAAGAAAATAAGAATTTGCAGAAGGGTTTTGTTGATAGGGTGGATTTTGATGATTTTTACGGTAAATTTTGTGAATCAGTTGAAGAAAACACAGATTTGTTCCAGGATTTGCAAAAAGTTGAGGATTCCAACAGGGATTTTTTGATGGGTTAGATTCTGATGAAATTTGCGGCAACTTCTGCGAATTAGTTCTAGAAGACGGAGACTTGTCCTACACCCAAAAGCTTTTGTGCGAGAATTTGGAAAAAATTGAAGGATTCCAGATGGGGTTTCCTGATGAGATGGATTTTGATGAGTTTTCCGGCAAATTCTGTGAAATAATTTCAGAAAACAGTGATTTGGACAAGAAATCAGAACATAAAAAATTTGAGATGCTCCTTTGAAGAGTGTTGATAGTATTATCAAAAAGCTTGGGCAGGGAGATTTAAAAGAAATTTTGAGGTGGATTGATTATGCACCCGCAGGCAAAGAGTGACACTGTTGTCAAAGATCAAGTTATCTAAACTGGATGTTAATTGTTGACCGTCTGCCAGCTGCTAAAATTTTTGAATGGATTTTATGTTCTGCTAGTTCAACTTTTCTTTCATACTTCGTCCCACTTTTTGATGCAAAGCCGTCTTCTCTATGCTTCAATCAACATACAATTTCGCTATTGACATAATGGCGTGAGTTTCTCTGGCTGAACTTCCGTACTGGATTCTGTCTCTAACTGAGTTCAGGTTGATCTTAATCTGACACGAGTTCTCAAGAGCTTGAGGAACTATTCAACCTAGTCCTCTGAACCTTTAACTGCAGAGTAAACGATCTTTGATTGTCGTGGAGATCGATAAACAGGAAAGTTATAACACACTATTTTTCTTTTCCTTTTCATTCACTTTAATCTGTGTTGTAAAGATCTTTGGTTGACGCTCACATTATGACACTAGTACAATAGTCTATGACTAATTCACAGGGTTATGTTGGCTTCATAAATTTGACAAGTATAACAATCTTGTCATGGTTCATATGCTGAAGGAAAAGTTTGGTTCAATGTTGGATGAGCGACTTGGTTCATCACATAGAAAAATTTATGTATGTAGTATTACATTTAGTTTTCTGTTGAACAATTTTATGTTTTAGTTTCCTGTTGAACAATTTTATGTTAATGCATTTGCAATTTGTTCACATACTTGATCTCCAATAATTTATCTAGTACACGATCCCTGACATATTGAACATTAAGTTCAATATGTTTAGTTCTTGAGTAAAACACTGAATTTTAAGTAAGTAAAACAACACTCAGGTTGTCACACCAAAGGATTGGATCTGAAGCAGGTAATATGCGAATTTCATGCAATAAGGAGTGAAGCCAAGGTAGCTCAAATGATGCAGCAGCCAATGCACGATATTCAGATTCAGTACTAGATCGTGCAACAATATTTTGCTTTTTAGAAGACCATGAAATCATATTTGAACCTAAATAGACACAGTAAGCTCCAACTGATTTTCTGTTATCTAAATCACACCTTTAATCAGCATCAGAGAATGAAACAAGTTCATGTCTGCCAATCTTAAAGAATTGAAGACCATAGTTACTAGAATGTTGAAGATACCGAAGTAATCTTTTACAAGCCATCCAATGCAAATCAGTAGGTGAAGTTAGAAACTGACTAAGTCGATTAATTTCATAGGAGATATCAGGTCGAGTGAGTGTTACATATTGCAAGCTTCCAATTATACTTCTGTACAATGAAGGATCTGAGAAGGCATTGTCATTGTCTTTGGAAAGTTTTTAGCTAGAGAGCATAAGAGTATCATTGCCTTTACAATATGCCATATTTGCCTTATGAATAAAATCTTAAATATAGTCTAAGATAGGTGCAATCCTTCAGCTGTTGTTGAGAACTCAATGCCAAGAAAGTAATTGAAGCAACATAAACTCTTAAAGGCAAAAGTTGTATGAAGCTAATTGATGAAAAGTTCAATTTGTTAAGTGCTTGAACCTGTGACTAATATATCATCCACATACACTAAAACCAGTAAGATATCAGTGGTTGATCTTTTGTAAAATAGAAATGTATCAGCCTTTGAGTTGTAGAAGTCCCATGATAGCATAAATTGTCGCAGCTTTTCATAACAAGCCCTAGGTTCTTGTTTAAGGCCATATAATGCTTTATAAAGCCTGCATACATGATTAGGAGATGTTGAACTAATAAAACCTTCAAGTTGATGCATGTAGACGACTTCATTTAAGTCTTCATTTAAGAATGCATTGTTGATGTCTATTTGTCGAATAAACCAACTTCTCATGACTTTTATGCTAAAGATAACTCTGACAATTGATGCTTTAATGACTTGACTAAAGGTATTAGAGAAGTTAATACCAGGAGTTTGGTGAAAATCTTGGCTACCAACTAAGCTTTATACTTAGATATTAATCCATCTGTGTTGTATTTAATCATGAATACCCATTTATAGCCTACAACCATTATATTAGAAGTGAAAGGAACCAAGGTCTATGCGTTGTTTTTCTATAATGCCTTGAATTCATCTTGCATTGCTGCAATCTAGTGAGTTTTAAGCAAGGCTTCTTTTACAGTAGTAGAAACACTTTCAATGTATTGAGCATGATACACTTTTGGCTTAAATATACCACGTTTGGACCTGATTACCATAGAATGTTAGTTTTCTGTGACAGGAGGCAAATTTGTACATAGAGAAGGTTCAAAAACTTGTGGTGCACAAGAAGAAATGAGAGGATTTACCTGAGATTCAGATGATGAAGTTGCAAGAATAAAATGCAAAGAACTTGTATGATTGATGGACACTGGAATATTGGTGATTAGAGGTATAAAAGAAGTGAGACTAGAGAAGAATGTATTATCATATTTTAACTCAAAATTGGACAAAGCATTAGGGAAAGGGAAGGTTGGCTCATCAAAGATTACATGTCTAGCTATAAATACCTTATTTGAAGTAAGATGTAGCCATTTATATCCTTTATGAAGAAGACTATACCCAATAAATATACACTTTGCTGATCTAAAATCAAGTTAATGAGCATTATAACTTCTTAGAATTGGAAAGTAGAAGCAACCAAAGACTTTAAGTAGAGAGTAATCTAGAACAGACTGAAACAATGATTCATGTGGTAATTTGTTATACAAGACAGCACTAGGAAGTCTGTTGATGAGAAAGGCCGAGGTAAGGAAAGCATCCCATTAAAAATTAAAAAGAAGTGAAGCCTGTGAAAGTAATGTCAACCTCAGCTCAACAATGTGTCTATGTTTCTTTTCAACTATTCCATTTTGATGATGTGTATGAAGACATGAATATCTATAAAGAATGTCATGTTTCTTAAGAAATAGAACAAAAGCAATGAACTCTCCACCCTCATTTATATGAAGACATTTTATAGAACATGAGAATTGTTTTTCCACTTGCAGTTTAAAATGAATGAACACTATTAAGGCCTCAGATTTCAGTTTCAAAGGAAGGATCCAAGTGTATCTTATGAAGTTGTCAACAAAGCTAATGTAGTATATGTAGCCTTCTCTGAAAATTGTTGAAGATGGGCCTTAAAGGTCAGCATGTATAAGTTGTAAATGTGTATTTGTTTTAGAGGATGAAACAAGAAAGTGCAACTTATGACTTTTGCCACACTAACAAGCTTCACAAAAAGGAATTACTGTGTTTTATTGAAATTAGAAAAGTATTTACGTGTTTGTAGTACAATGTTAAGGACCTTAATACTAGAAAGACCTAATCTTTGATGAATGATTGCTAAGGAGTTTGCAAGTGTTATATCTGAATTTAGGAAACAAACCAGATTGTGTTCATCACTTGTAGCTTTATTGAGATTTTCACAATTCATAGAACTTGTAGTATTTGAATGTGTTTGAGACAAATTGACTATAGAAAGCATTGACAGAGGCACAGTGTGCTTATTATTTTGAATGACCTGACTTGTGTTAAATGGAAGCAGTAGCCTATGTAGCCCTTTCATAGCTATACCCCTCAATAACATCATCCCCTTCATTTTGTCCTTTATGAAACAAGAATCACTGCAAAACTCAATTGTTAGGTTTTTGGCAATGTTAAGAACACACAACATGTCCTTGAGTATGATTTTGTAGTTTTGGTTAGAATTCAATGATGATTTCAGCCAAAGTGTTATGACTTCAATATGTGAAATTGATAAACCATCACCATTTCCTATGATAAGTTTATCATTATCTCTGAATTTTTCACAAATGGTAAGATTTTGGACATCATTTGTAAGATGATGTGTAGCACCACTATCAATATACTGGCCTTCATCAGCAATCCTTTTTGCATTGGTCATGTAAGCTGCTTTAGCATTATGACTTCCTTGTTGTTTCTGATATGCATGTTGATAAAGTTGCTGAGTATATTAATTTTATGGTGATGCAGGAACATAGTCTTTGTTGAATCGATGAAACCATGCAAAAGCTATGTGACTAGATTTAAAATAGATTTAGCATGTTAACTTGTTATTTCCTCTGCCTCCATTATAAGCTCTTCCTTCTTGATATGTTCTTCCATTTTGAGGACCTCTGAAACCTCAATTTCCTCTACCTTGATTGTCGAATCCTTCATTCTAAAACACTTGTTGTGCTTGTGAGTTTTGATTGAAATTGTAATTGCCTCTATTATCATACCTTCGTGAGTATTGCTTAGCTTGAACATAATTTACAACATAATTCCTTGAGTTTCATTATTAAAAACTAAGTTTTGTTGTTCTAAACGTTTTTACTTTTGTTGTTCTAAACGACATTCGTAAGTAAACAAAATTGAATAAACATCATGAATGCTTACATTTTCACCTTTTCCAGTGATATACACAGTTATTGAATTGTAATCTAATCCTAATCCACCAAGAACATACAAAATAAAATCATCATCATTAACTGGTGTACCTGTAGCAGCTAGATTATCAGTAATTGTTTTCATTTGAGAAAATATTCGGCTATTGATAATTTGAGCTACCAAGTTTGATTGGCACCACAAAAGACAACGTAGTGCTTGCAGATGAACTTGAGTAATATAGATTTGTATTAGCTATTGTTTCTATGCTCTGATACCAAATAAAGTTGAAGAAGATGTTTGTTTGGATAGAATCTTGAAAGAAAATTAAGAAATTTGAAGAGAAAAATAGAGTGTTTTATTATGAAAATTTTATTTTTGATTAATCTCTGTACAACTAACTTTACTTCATATTTATACAAAAATGAATAACAAACTGAATATTCTACAACTGTTACTTGAGAATCTAAAACTATTTTTTTTTAGGATTCCAGAATTGACATATGTATAAGCTCTAGAATAATAACTGTATAGGCTGTAGAACTCTTCCTTCTTAATGAACTTGATATCAGCTTACTTCTTCAAGAAATGCTAACTTTCTTTTCTATTAACAACTCAAAGTATAACTAAACATTACTCACAACAGATCAGCATGCATCAAACCTTAGTTATTTTATGTGGAGTCATCCTGAGCTTCTTTAGCTAAACCATGATTTGTGCTATTTGATGCATGCTGAGAAGAATGATATATTTGCATATGCTTATCCTTAACAAAGACAAAATTATCTTTAGTTTTCTGCCCAATGCTTTTGTATGTTTGGTAACTGTGTATGTGATTATGCTTGATCTAATTGAGTTTCAATATTTTAGTTCTTATTAAAAGAGAATTTGATGTAAGAAAGAGGGGAAAGAAAAGATTATGTTAAATTCACTTTATTTATATTTTTCATTTGTTGTGTTTTGTCAGTCTAACCGCCAAAACATGGATCATCTTGACACCTTTAAAAATCTATTTAAGTTTTAGTCTTATGTACCTTGAGGTGAAGTATAGTATTTACTTATAATACCATGTATGCCATTCTTATTTAAGTCAGTTTCAATTTTAAAATATCAGTGTAACAATAGAAGGACATTGTTGTTGTACAGGGAGATTTTTACTAAGAAAGAATTTTGCCTGTCTAACATTGTCACGCCATTAGATAAATATGTGTTTGTCGAGAGCTTGCCAAAATCGACGTTGGCAAAGCAACTTTAACCCTTTTGAAATGTTCATATAACCTCGATAGACTGTGTTTAGATTCAGGCAATAAAACACTTGTTGAGAATATCAAAAGACTTGAGGGAACTACTCTTTAAACAATGGTAGTAATTTAAAGATTTTAGTAATTACATGTATCCTAATAAATTTTTTGACATGGCACGTAATGTGCATGAGAGAAAGGAAAATCATTTTGTAGTGTCATAATACCTCTATTAATAGTGTGCAAAATTAACTTTGGTTTTGGTTTTTAAATTTTAGAATCGGAACCTACTCTATTTAAGAAGGTACTCTTTTTTTATTTCAATTTAGTTATGATTCGAAAATAGGGTACGCTATTTATCAATAATTTTAGTTTCTCTAATTTTTAACTCCATAAAAAAATTCTTAAAAAAAAAATCAATTAAATTAAATTATAAAAATATTGTATACAGATGAAAAATTGAGTGAATGAAAGTGAAGAAAAATAAGTTATTAAAGAGAATTAATATATGATAAATTATTAAAAAAATATTGTATTATTTCTCGAGTTAATATTACACATTCCTATAAAGATAAATTTATTTATTTATTTTTTTTATAGTAGTACAATTATATATTTAATAATATTAGACTATGTATATATTTATTTATTATATTTGTTAACTTTTTTGACAATTTTAAAATAAATATATACACATGAAGATAAATTAAGTTAAATAAAGCATTATAAATACATTGATTAATTTTTGCTATGTAATTTCATGAATAAAGAGTGTTTTCTTTAATAATATTATTTATTTCGCTTGAAAAATAATTTTTATTTTAAAAATTAAATCAGTTCCAATTCTATAATCTTTAAAACTGGAACCTACTCTAAAAAAATCGATTCTTAATATTTTGAAACCAAAACTTATTTAAAAGAATTTGTTCTCGTTCAAAACTGATTTTTTAGATTCGGTTCTTGACGGTTTTGATCCAACCGAAACTGCTGCACACCCTATCCTCCATTATGCAGTTTGGAGAACAAAGTAATATGGCAGCAATAATATTTTTGGGGCAAGCAAAAATATTATTTGTGAGTGGGTGGTTACCGGAGCTATTATAGGAATTATCTTGAATATTTATGCTTTGTCGGATTAATACTGTTTTGAAGTAATATCTGGTACACATTTTCAATGTGGCAACCAATGGATAACATTCATAGTTCCTACTCAACTTATGGCTTTTGCATATCTAATTCAGCCCAAGTACACACACAGACTGCTCGATGCACATCTATGTTGAAGCAGTAAAATTTCTTACTTTGATTGTGTGAGTTTTCTCAAGAGTATGTAAGTGCAAAATACCTAACACAAATTATGCGGCTTTTAGATGAAAATAGTTTCAGAGATATGTCAAACTGGTCTTTTGCATTTTAGATACTATATATGTGCTTGTGATTTGGAGTCTTGGAGATGACCAAAATTTAGTAGAAATTAGTTCAAGTCGGTACTATTTTGTGGCAACTGCAAAAGCTGAAGCGGTTTCCAACACTTGAATCAGACATAGCTGCTGCAGTAACAGAAGCTCTCAAAGGATTCCGTGAAGAAAGCCAGAAACAATTTTAAGTCTGGTAGATATGGAATCTAGGTACCTCACAGTTAGTCAGTTAATGTTGACCCGCAGAAGAAAATGTCAGAGAGGAAAGCTTCACAGAAGAATGCATCAGAAAAGAATACACCTCTACCAGAACTACAAAATCCAAAAACCTATTCTGCAATCATTTTAGGAGAATTGGAGTGCATTACTTTTTATTAGACATGCTATATGTGTGTGTGTGTGTGTGTGTATATATACATGTGTGTGTGTGAGCTTACCAGCTAAGGTGGCTTTTACCTGCAAATTCTTCTCTTTTTTTATGAGACACTGTAAACCTATATTAAAAGAAAAAAAAAGTTAATGGTATATGTCTGTTGACTAGATGTAGACACAGAAGGCAAAATAAACCAGAAGAGGGGCAATCATTTAACAACTTACCATACAGGGTTTCCATGATTATTTGCCCGAAGCCTCTCACTTCCAAATTCTTCCATCCACTCTAGCTAGTCTCATCGATGTTCATATTTTCAATTAACTATTATGAGAGCTGCTTATATTGGGATCTCTCACTCATTCAAACTCCTTTTGAAATTAAAATTTCTCCTCCGACTTTGCTCATGGGGAGAGAACACCGCACTTGAGGGGATAGAAACATTTTTATTGCAGCATAATCTTAAAGATATAGAAATCTCCAAGCTATTCATCTTCTCACTACTAAATATCCGTTCCATTCAACAAGTGTTTGACAAAGTCTTTACCTTAACTGACAACTTAGAACTTCCTAATACATTTGTTGCTTCTACTTTCCAACATAAGTTGAGTTTTTCAGTTCTCCTTGAAGAATTCCTATCCTCATCTATCTTGTCCAATTGGCTTAAAGACTAATTAGTAATTCTTGGAACTTGAAAGTGGCTGAAAGGCTGAAATTATAGCTAACTTCTTATAGAGCTGAGCCAGTAGTTCTGTACCAACAAAGATCAAGTTATTATGCATAATATCTGAACTGGATGTGCAATCTTGATTATCTACCAGATGCCATAGTCTTTGAATGGCTTTTTTTTTTTTTTTTTTCCTACAAGTTCAACTTTTCTTTCAAACTTCGTCCCACTTTTTGATGAAAAGCCCTGTTCTCCATGCTTCAATACAACAAATGATTTTGCTGTTGACATAATGGCGTGAGTTTCTCAGGCTGAAGTTCCTTACTGGATTCTATCTATAACTGAGCTCCGTTGGTCTTAGTCTGACACGAGTTCTCAAGAGCTTGAGGAACTATCCAACCTAGTCCTCTAAACCTTCCACTGAAGAGTAAAACGATCTTTGATTGTCGTGGAGATGGATAAACAGGAAAGTTGTAAGTTGTAACGCACTAGATTTTCCTTTTCCTTTTCATTCGCTTTAACCAGTGTTGTAAAGATCTTTGGTTGATGCTCACTTGATTAATCCTACGAATTTTTTAATTTATATTAAACACTTTTGCATGCGCGCAATATATCTATATTACTTTTACTAACTTTTATTTATTTATTTTTTATTAATTTTTTTAAAAAATTCTAAATTAAGGGAGAAGTACTGCCAAATAGAGTTTATTTTTTCGACTATAGTTCAATTGTTAACACGGAATTAAAAATAATATATTTTAATTGAGAATTTGTGAGAAATAAAATTACTATTGACATGAACTTCAAATCATAATAAAAAAAAAACTTGAAAATATCGAAGTTTAATAAAGAAATTAGACCACTAGAGTTATTTTTTGATTGGATTTTAATGAAAAAAAGGACAATTAAAGTTATTTTTAAAATTAATCGGGGTTATAATTTTTAAATTTTTTAAAAATATATTTAAATAAATAAA
>JAXCLQ010000009.1:1643904-1661433 GCA_035584115.1 Cedrela odorata
ATTAAATAGTATTGTATATTTAAAATTTATAATTTTAGGTAAATTTTATTATAGTAAATTTTATTGTAAATAAAATTAATTTTATCACTTATTATTTATTATATATATTTAAAAAATAGTTTATAAATAATATATTAATATGATATATTTAAAGTAAAGTAAGTAAAATAGAATAATTTTTATTATTCAAATTAATATTTGTTAATATTTATTTATTATTTTATGTTTTATTATGTTAAGTAGCCTTGTCTTAATTATGTAAAATTGATTCGCTTGGTAAAAATAATTTAGAATTTGTCATAAATGTAAAGAAAGTATAAAATAAAATTATTTTTGAAATTTTCTTTGTATCCTTGTTCACAAATTTGCGTTTTGATAATGACATAATTTTATCTTCATCTAAACTTCATAACAATGAATCTTTGTGCTATGATGATTATTACTTAGTTCAATAGATGAAAATTTATTATGGTACAAGTGATTTGAGGTTAAAATCTCTTGGTACAAGTACTAGAATCATGAGAGAATTTTATACATTTATATAATATTTAAAAATAAGAAAATATTGTTTGAACATATACTTCTTTTTTTCTTTTTTCTTTTTTGGTCTTAGATAGTGAGAATTCTCCAAGACAAATTTTTTTTAAGAGAAGAAAAACAGCCAATTGTTTTTCCCTATTTCAATTAAATATTATAAACATTTAAACACAAAACCAATTTTAGCTATTTTAAAAGAAATGTATATTTTTTTGATGGTGTCAGATAACAAAATTTTGATCTCTTAATCTATTAATCAACTTTCTATCAATGAGAGTTGGCAAAAGAAAGGAAAATTAGTAGAACAAACTCGTTCAATACTCGAGAGAAGAGAAAACATCCAACTGGTTGAAAGCAAAACCACTAAATCTTTGCCATATTTCATACATAACAAAACATAACTGCAAGTTGATATAATATTTCTGAACAAACAAAAGGAACGAGCAGAAGAAAAAATGATATTGACTGCTAATCTCAAGTTCGTAGGTACATTTAGATTTACTTTGATTATTATCAAGTACTAAACGAATGACCAATTAATTATTTCATGAATGTACCAAAACTACTCTGTGACAGTTTGCGCTGAAAAAAATGGGTGCTTGCATGAATTCTCATAGTCATGCAACTAAATTTCAATCATTTCCAAGCTACTGCGTCAATTTCATCTCTGGCAGACTTGTAAAGTTCGAGCCTTTTAGCGATGGTACCTCTCCTCTCCATGAGCTGCGGGTCCTCATCCAACATTGCACCAAGCCGCTCCTTCTGCATATAAACCACGACAAGATTGTTTTCAAATTTGGAAAGCCAAGACAACCTAAATACTTAACATGGACAAACTGAACAAGTTGATATTCTATAAGTATCGTTATGTCAATGTCAACCAAAGATCGTTACAGCACAGATTAAAGAGAATGAGATGAAAGAGAAAAATCTAGTTTATTACTTTTCAGTTTTTCCACTCCATGACAATCACAGATTGTTTTACTCTTCAGTTAAAGGTTCAGAGGACTAGGTTGGAAAACTCCGGAGCTGTTGAGAATTTGTGTCAGACTAAGATGAACCTGAGCTCAGTTAGGGAAAGAATCCAGTATGGAACTTCAGCCAGAGAAGCTTAATGTCAAGAGCACAGTCATTTATAGATTGAAGCATGAAGAAGAGTGCTCTTAATCCAAAAATGGGATGAAGTTTGAAATAAAAAAAAAATGGAACTTGCAGAACAAAAAACCATTCAAAAAC
Organism: Cedrela odorata; assembly: GCA_035584115.1. Classification (NCBI taxonomy): domain Eukaryota; kingdom Viridiplantae; phylum Streptophyta; class Magnoliopsida; order Sapindales; family Meliaceae; genus Cedrela; species Cedrela odorata. The sequence goes on from JAXCLQ010000009.1 coordinate 1,645,678, forward strand.
TTTGGCATCTGGCAGACAATGAAGATTCCCCAACCAGTTCATATTAAAGCATAATGTCTTGATTTTTGTTGGTACAGAACTAATGGTTTGGCTCTATATGAAGTTGGCTAATCTTCAGCCTGTCGGCCACTTTCAAGTTCAAACAATTACTAATTTCTCTTTAAGCCAATTGGACAAGATAGAGGATGATAACAATTCTTCAAAATGAACTGAAAAACTCAACTTATGTTGGAAATTAGAAATGACAAATGTAGTAGGAAGTTCTAAGTTCTTAGCTAAGGTAAACACTTTGTCAAACAATTATTGCCATTATTGATTCTTTCTTGGTCACTAATAAAGAATTTGTAGGTGGGAAATGGAATGGATATTTGGTTGTGAGAAGATGAATGACTTGGAGAATTCTCTTTGGGTGATAGCTTTCCACATCTTTATAGATTATGCTGCAATAAAGATGTTTTCATCCACTCTAGTGCGGCGTTCTGTTCCCTTGAGCAAAGTTGGAGGTGGAATTTTAATTTCAAAAGGAATTTGAATGAGGGAGAGATCCAAGAACAAGCAACTCTCATGGAGTCAATTGAAAATGTGAACACTGATGAGACTAAAGTAGATGGAAGAATTTGAAAGAGGTTTCAGGAAATATTCATGCAAACCCTCTAGGGGAAGTTAAATGATCACCAAGTTGGTGATTTCAAACCTTTTAAGATGATTTAGAAGGCTAAAAATCCAGCCAAAGTCAAAGTCTTTTTATGGACTAATACCAGAGAGGTAAACCAAAAGAAGTATCCAATGATGTTTCTCTCGCCTACATGGTGTATGATCTGCCGTAATAATGAGGAGAATATTCGTGCATTTTAGAAAGGAAAAAAAAAAGTCAAAAACTCTTTGAAAATGTGTTGTTTCAGTTCTTTTATGGGTTTTGGCAAGAGAGAAATAACCGTATTTTTGGGAAGAAGAGGAAAGAAAGTATCCGCAAGTTGCGGGATAGAGTTTTCCTATTTGCATCACTTCGGGCTTAGGTTCCAGAGGACTTTCAAGCTACTTCATTATTTTTATCCATCTCAATTGATAAGGATACCGGGATAGATGAATGCACTTGTTTTTATTGGAGGTGCTTTGTACAAAATTTCCCTCTTCTGCTTTATTTTGCATTGTGTGGGCATCTAGTCCACAATCATAAACCCTTAACTTTGTTTCTCTTTTAATTCCGCCTTGCAACCGAATTAGGGTGGGTGGGGATAAGGTTGCAAATGAGGAAAAAAGAAAAAGAAAATAAAATCAAAGAAACATATTTTCTCTCCTTTTCCTTTTCTTAGTAAAATACAACTAAAATACTTTACCTCTTGTCTCCCAACTCGTGCGTAGAATTGGTTTAGCAATGATCTCTTGGCCGATAGGACTTGACAATACACCACAGCCTTGGGAATAGAATTCTTCAGTGTATCACAAACCATGCCTATATATCCACTGACATTTGACCCTATAAATAGATTACAGAACATATCAGTATCCATCAATCTATTTTATTTACTACTGGAAAAAATTTATTCATTTTACATCATCGCCTTGAGGAACAAGCATTATGGGAACATTAGTATCCAAAGCTTTCCAACATGAAATATGGAATTGATAGTGTATTTAATCCAAACAAGGATTAACAGAGAAAAAAAATGAAGAAATATAGCATGCCTAAAAACAAAAAAATGCATACCAATTCTCCTAAAATGATAGTCAGAATGACGTTCTGGATTTTGTGGTCCTGGTGGGGGTGCATTCTTCTCTGATGCATTCTTGTCTGATGCATTCCTCTCAGGTTCAACACTAAGCTTCCGGAAAAAGTCAACTGTGAGGTAGCTAGACTCCATATCTACCAACCTTAAAACTGTTTTCCGGCTTTCATCACGGAATCTTTCCAAAGCCTCTGTTGCTGCAGCAGCTATGTCTGACTGAAGTGTTGGAAACCGCTTCAACTCCTGCAGTCGCCATGGAATAGTACTGACATGACTAATTTCTACTAAATTTTTTGGTTATCTCCAAGGCTCCAATTCACAAGCACATAAATAGTATCTAAAAAGCAAAAGATCAGTTTAACTCCTCCCTGAACAATGATTTTCACTAGAAAAGAAACTATTTTGATCTCAAAACCACATCATTTATGTTAGTTCTTCAGTATGTATACACACTGAGAAACTCACAAGATTAAAGAAAGAAACAGCACTGCCTTAAATTAGATGTGCATTAAGCTGTTGTGTGTGCACCCGGGCTGAATTAGATATGCAAAAGCCAAAAGTTGAGTAGGAACTAAGGATGCTATCCAAGTGCCACATAGAAAATGACTATTATATATTAATTTCAGACAGCATCAAAGCATTTAATCCAACCAAGCATAAATATTCCAGATAATACCTATGATAGCTCTGGTAACCACCCACTCACAACAATTACCATTCCGCAGGTACATTGCTTTCGCCAAAAATATTATTGCTGCTATATTTTTTTTTCTACAAAGGTGTGGCTCCAAACTTCATAATGGAGGTAGCATGGCAAGATCAGGGCACAATAAAATGATTTTACTCTCTCTCTTATTGCATGCAATGTCAAATTTTTCATTGGGATAATTGTAATTACTAAAATCTTTAAATTGTTATCATTGTTCGAAGAGCAGTTCCCTCAAGTCTTTTTGACAATCTCAACAAGTTCACTCTTGCCAGGATCTAATCGCAGTGGTATCCTATTGAGGTTATATTAACATTTCAAAAGGCTTTAAGTTGCTGCATCAATGTGGATTTAGGTAAGCTCTCATTGAACACATATCTATCATGTGGCTTTAAAACTGTAGAGAGGCAAAATTCTTTTTCTAAAAATCTCACAGGACACCAATCTCTTTCTGTGTTACACTGATATTTCAAACTGGGTTAAGAATGTCATACGTGGTATCATAATTACGTACGATACTTCCCCTCAAGGTACGTAAGTATAAAACTTGGATAGTTTTTTAAAGGAGACAAGATGTCCTATGTTTTGGGGTTAGACTAACAAGATAAACCACATGAAAAATATCAACAAAGACAGTTTAATGTATGTTTCCATTGCCTATTCCTTGCATCAAATTCTCTTTTAAGGGAAAGAACTAAAAATGCTGAAACTCAATGAGATCAAGCACAATTGCATACACAATTACCATGCAAACTTACAAAACCATTGGGATGAGAATCAAAGATAATTTTGCCTCCATAACTCTTAATTCATAATCTAAAGCAAAAAATAGTCTAACGGAAAACTAAATATAATACCACGCACATAAATTTTATTTAATCTAATGCAAAAGTTGTCACCAGCTAAAATTTTCTTACCTCTGTCTCAGCTATTGATTTCCGTACAAGCTCTTTCAGTACAAAGTGCACCTAAAAAGACAAGAATAAACGATATATTCAATAGTGATGATGTGAAAAAAAGTATAAGGGCAAATTCCATAGGTTCCATGAGTTTGACAAAAAGCCAAATAAGTCAGATGTTATATTTTGGAACACTCAAGTCCCTTGGTTAACTGCTGTTACCTCTTGGTAGCAGTGGTAGGGGCATTTATTAATACCTCTCATATAAAGAAAAGGAATGGTCCAGTGGACGATATTGCTCACATTATGGTGAGCAACACTACCGTGTGGCCAATTCGGCTAGTAAAACTTCATTGACAAGACGTTGCAAGATTACAGCATGTATAAAAGTATGCTTCATAAGGCAATATATACATATTGGTTTTGATACCATGTTACATAACCCTAGTCTTGTAAGTTAAAGATGAAAATGCGAAGTGGACCAGCAATCCAGTCAAGCATCAAAAAGAAGCTCTTTATGTGAGATATCAAAAATCTGTACAAAAGCCAAGCAAACCTATGTATCCCCGCAATCTAACTCCATAAATTCTTGTACTTAATAAATCTCCACTTTCAAAAGATTTCCAATGTAAAAATAATAATAATAAGCACTGCCTATTTTTCATAATAGCTATGGACTGATTTTACCCCAGACATAGTTGGAGCTAAGATTTCTGAAGATTGAGGACAAATGTAGGAAAATCCTTAAATACAAAGAATGTTAAAGAGTTTTGGAGAAAAGCTTTCACAGCTGAAAACTGATTACATTAAATAATTTCTCCTTCCTTTTAAAAAACCAGCTCTCAACTACCACTTAATAAGATTTTATTATTTATAGGATGTATTTGATAACTCTTCCATTTCCTAGACTGCTATTACTATTGCTTTAATTTAAGAGCAAAGCTCTTTCTGATGTAATTTGACTCAACTCTTTGACCATTAATTCACCTACAAAATTATTTCCCAATGCATTTCTAAACACCTGCATCAATAGAGCAGCTTAGGGTCTAATACAATAAATTTCATTGAACTTATATAAGCATATGGTAAATATTATATACCATGATCTAATATCAGCTATTATGCAGGGAAAAAAACTACCACAAGTAACCATAAAGATTCAAAATCATAAACTTTGATACAGAAAAAGTAAGAACATTACAGCATCCACAGAAGCTTCAGCTGGGCCTTTGAAGAAGCTGATAGATCCATCAATGAGTCTTCTGTAACCTTGTTCTGGAGCAATTAAATGTGGCTGGTAACCATCAGCCTCTGAAACAACCTTTTGGACATTTCTTGTTGAGAGATGGCGATCAAAGGGGAGCTTTTTTAAAGCAGCTGGCAGTTGATGGTCAAAAACTCCGTATATACGGTCACCACCAGGCCGCCTGAAATAGTAATTTATGACATTGTCAAGAGACACTAGAATATGCTATAACAGATTGGATAGCTAGTACAAAACATCTTTCACAATCTTTAAATAGTTTGATGTTACAAATAATGCACTTTTGTAAAAGTGTTATTTCTTCTTTTGCTAAATACAGAAAAAGAAACAAATTTGGCTCTGATATATAGTTAATAAATCCTTCTTAACAGTGTAAGCTACTACATGGAGAGTCCTAGCTGTCCAGCCAGAGTACAAGCAGCCATATCGAATTCTAAACCAATGCAAAATACTTTTACAATATATTTTAGCACCTATATATATTTTCAGGATTTTTTTATCAAAGTTAACAACTGTGTTCAAGACAAAGTAACTGCTTTAAATGCGACCACTGTTTCAACATGTCTACATTATAAATTCACTAAAAAATTGTTAAATAGCACAGTCTATAACAAAACAGCCAAGCACTCCTATCCACAAGTCTTACATTTAGTTCGGCTTTTGCAAGAGACTACTATAATTCAAATTTAATATTTGCAAATTATTCAACTATAGTATTGGCAAAAGAAATAGTTATCTCTTTATCCCATATTTTCACTCAATGATGATAAATATGTAAAGTAAAAGCCAACTAAAAACGTTATGTGTTCATATTTTCAAAAGATTATATTTCCAGAGATATGGCTGTTATTGAAAGTTAAGATTCTAAAGAAGAGATATCATCTTAACTGAGAATGATCTTAATTGATGCATCTAGATCTCCAAGGTCATTACTGGGTAGGTGGTATCCCAATTTTCACGATTCTTGTGCAAATTTTTACTGTACCCCTTCTCAGAGAAAATTAAATGTTAATCATATCTGATAGATTATAACTGAAGATGTTCATCATATAATGTAGCATTTGGACAAATTAGTAGACTTCCTAGATTGACACGTACCATGATGGCTTGGCTCGATAACCTTTCTTCACAAGTTAGGTCAAAAAATTGAATGATATATTGCATGAAGTGCAACTCTTCACTAAATGAATCTCAACATATCAACGTACTACACAAACAGATTATTATTGCAAAATCTTGGACGGAAAGGTATTTTATCCTTTTGAGCATTAAATATCATCAACCTTAGTTGCATATTCTTTCATAAGACATCATTCTTCTGATTTTTACCAAAAAATCAAAACTGGACTATACTTTGAAATGGAAACAAAGCATTCATTTGAATGTCAGAAAGATATTCTTCAATGTTGATCAATCAGACATATTTCAGAAGACGACCTATGCAGAATTATTCAATAATGAAAACTGACAAGGGTGGAAAAAGGTTATGTGATTTACCCTCCATCCAGGTGTTCCTTGAATACACGCTCAAATGCACGGCACATTTCTAAGATTGTGTACAACTGGGCCTGCACAGACAGATTAGGTTATTTATACAATTAAACCGGAACCTTGAACCAATTTTCTTTATAGCTAAGTAAACTAGTTTCCTCATAAGTCTAAGTCATTACCCCAGAGTCTACTGCAATTGGCCTACCAATCCGGTCCAGCTCTGCATTAAGCTCGTCAATCGTCTTATTTATTAAAGCAATAATACTTGGTATCCGCTGCCTGATAACAGTTTCTAAATGCTGATGAGGAAGAAAAAATAAAAAATTAATTCAACATGAGAACATTTTCATGGTTTCAGTGAATAGAACAATAGAGCACTTTACGGCAAACATATGGAAGACAAGGTGGACGGGGAAAGACCTGAGATAATAGTTTTGCTAAATACTCGGAGCCCATTTTACTTGCCAAATGTCCATAGTCAGGGCTACTTTCAAAATATTCACGCTCCTTCTGACGAGCATAAATCATGTCAACATTTTTATTGATATCAGCTTGTGAACGATTCACAATTCCAACCCAGGGATGTTGCAGCCTGTATGACCTTCCTTCAAGTACCTAAATTGTTCGTGCAAAGTAACATGTGTTTATATTTAATGCAAGTAAAATTATGGTCTAAGCAACCGATGAATTAAGTAAAAAGAATCCATACTTCTACAGCATTGGTTCCCTTGTCCATCAGATCAAGCTTCGTTAGCACCCCAAACGTTCTTTCACCTAAATATATGAAATATAATACAATCATGAACATATTCAATGGTTATTAGTTGGAAGCAGCCAACTATTCTAGCCTTAAATATAAGTGGTCTAATCTGCAATACCTGATGGATCAACATCTCTTGCCAGCTTTATAGCATCCGAAGTGGCAATATCTTGATTCGCAGGAGAAATAGCTAATATAATGCAGTTAGGCTACAAAATCCAAAGTGGAAATATCTTTATTAGCATGAGAAACAGCCCATATAATGCAGTTACGCTATTAAAAGAAGCAAGAATAAGAAGATAGTAAGAAAAAGAAGACAGAATGAGATATATCATCCAAAGAATTGCCTATTTGCCTACACTAATAACCATAGTCTCTACAGTGATGTCATCCAAAATGAACTTAAGGCTAACTCATTTTTTGACTAAAAGAAAATTGAGTGATCCCAAAAGAAGTGAGACAGATAACCAACAGAGGAAAAAAGGACTTTGAAGCACGTGCTTTCTATGGTGAGACTAAATCCCTGGATTCCCCTCTTACCTTTAGAATCCACTCCAACACCATTATGATAGCACAAATTTTGAAAAAGAGGAAAACTAAGTCAAATTATTAAAAAAGTGAAAATCTTAGGCCGTCATTGCACATCCAAAAATGCACTTCAGCATCACAGAACAAAACAATAGTGCCCATCTGCATGTTATCTTTTTTTCTTTTTGGAAAATTGCATACCATTCATCAAATGTAACTTATTCTCACCTTCTCAACATAAGAGCGAACCATATTCTCAATATCTTCAACTATAGTCTCTGACTGCCCCTCTACAAAAGCCAAAATTACATTATTGCATAATTGAAAATTGTATTTATAGTATTGTGAATCAAGCCAAGAATTCATTGCCAAAAGTGCAGATTCAGACTAAAAAGTGTTGAAGAACTTACCTGTAGCAACCTTCGTCAACCCAGGAAGATCTATGAGAGTTAAGTTAACAACTGCCAGAAAAAAAATGAAAAAACTACAAACTTAATGGACATCCAATCCAAACCAGGAAAGAGACCAGGAAATAAACCCTTAGATTCAGATAACAGAGCAAATGAGAATTCATAAAAAGGGCATCTCCTAACCGCAATTATAAAAGGATAAAATTGACAAGGGTACTACAAATGAAAAGCTAAGAAGAAAGTGCCAGAGTAAATAGAAAAGAAACTTCAGAATGATTATGAGAAATAAATCACAGCTCAAGCATTTCACAGACATAAATAACATGCAATATGAACATTAATCAGTCTATGCTGAACAGCAAAAAAGAAAACCAAGATATATCAGGTTTGGTGATGATAAGTGAAATCTAGGTCCCATCTCAATTTCATTAACTAACAGAATATCGCAAGTCCAAGAATCGCTCTTCCTATAGCCACTTTTGACAAGGTTACAAACATAATAGCTTGAATGCCTGGAGCAATAATGATGACAATGATACAAAATAGACTTGATCCAGGACCTAAGAGACTTAAACCGTGACAAACTGGATCTCAAAATCAATAGGGAAAACCTCTCCTTTCTCCTATAAATTTCATTATGATCCTCCATTCAATATGTAAGGAAAAATGAAAAATCAACCTATTCCTTTCTCAAGGAGAAAAACTTGTATACTACTATGAGTGTTGTCACATGTAATTTTCATCATTGCACTTACCCAGGCCTACTTTCCAGAACTTGAAGTACTATTTGGTAGTGATCACATAATAGGTCATATTTCCTGCATAATATGCACAAACTACCTTTTTGATATAAATCATATCCCAGCATCTACCACCTTTGGCATTCCTAGTAATTCCAAGTTGTATCTGCATCATCACTTAAAAGGACTATGGTTTAGGCACCGGTACCATAACAATTCAGTTTCCTGCTTAACTAGATATTGCAGGTTCGTCCTCAAGATAACAATGTATTAGCTAAATTTTTTCCAACAAAGTGTAATTCTTTTTTACAAGTAAATTTGAACCTCGCCATCATCAGTTATTGTTCTTCAAAGAGACCAATCACTTTCTGTGAAAAGCATGGAAGACTGATTCCTAGACAGTCAAGCAAATTTGTAAATACATGGCATTGACCAGGTAAATCCTTGCATGTTTCACAAACTCCCATTGTCCCAAATAAAACTATTTGCTATAATTAGTAATAGTGACATATTCCACTGCCTACTTTAAGACAAAAAGTTCCATAGTCCAAAAGAGAATAACAAAATCAGGAACTCAGGAAATTTTAGTACTTAATATCTTTTTAAGCGAGTAAGAAAGCAACTGAAACAAAGAAACAGATAAAACCTGTGCTTAAATAGACTAATACTACATATAGAAATATGCAAGAGAGGCAAACTAGTGCATTTTGTAGATGAGCAAGGAAAATTAATGAATCTTCTAAAACCTAAAAAAAAAATTGTGGTTTCTTAGTCTTTAACAACTCAGGCAAACAAGAAACATGAAAAACTAAAGGTTCAGGACATTGTTCCAAAACATTAGAAAACTGGTTATAAAAGTAAAATATAAAACCTTAAATGGAGGGGTAAAGCAAGCAATATAGGAAAGGGAAGAATAAAGCAACAATTTGCAAATATGCAAGGCATTTGCAAATGTTAATATGGCCATAATGATTCTGGTTGAGCACAATTTTTTTATATCCGTTTGCTACAATTAGATAAATGTAGGTCAGGAAATAGTCCTACACCCAACAAAAAAACCATATAGACTCTATTGACCGTTCTCTGTTTTGAAAAACGATCTTACAAATCAAGGATCACATATTATGTTTAAGCGTATACAGGATAGTTAACAGACATCTTTCGGTTAAAAACTGGGAGAGAGCATTTACATACAGATCGGTACAAGCATCACAAGAATATTTAAGAAGAAAACAAATTATTTCACTTGTCTTAAGCTTTTTCTTTTTTCTTCATATTTAGCATGTTTTTAATAGGAAAATACATATACAAACCATTTGGAGAATATATGCTCAGATGAATTGGAATGTTAGAGATCTGCTTTGTCTTTCCAGTTATGCGATCTGTTTCATCTTGAATCTCCTTACGCACAGAAGCTGCACACAGAAAAAACGAAATGCTCATAGCTTGTTATATATACAAAAATATAATTAAAAAAAAAAACTTATATTTTGTTAATGGAGTGGACATATAGTTATTCTGTGAATAGAAATCATAAAAAACATGAGAAAGAGAATAATAGGAAATGACAATCAGCATATATACAGTCTGACGTGCTAATTGCACCTACTCACATTTGGCGTACATTATACAACTTTCCTACTATGGAAGCCAGGCAACTGATAGTTTTCATTGCAAAGAAAAGGAAAAGACAGGACAAATCAATGCACAATGTCAACAACCTCAAAATATTGCAATTCAATGTCTTAATGCCCCATCATAGCACATTTGCAGAAACGACTATTTCAAGAAAACAAAATGTACTGAGAAAAACCAATAACGGCAAAATTAGAGATAACAAAGACCCTCAAATGTTTTTATGGCCATGGCACATGGACAATTAGATGATCAGATAATCAATTTGCTTTTTAGAAAGAATATGATAAAGGGGAATGTGATAGTAAAGGCACGTTTGGTACGCAGGATAGGATAGGATAAGATAGGATAAAATTAATAAATTATAATATAATAGGATTATGTGTAATATTATATTAAGTTTGACATATAACAAGATAAGATAAAATTATATATATAATTTTATTTTTAGAATTATTAAAAATTAAATAAAATAATTAATTATTTAAAATAAAATAATAAGTTAATATTTTAAAATATTAATTTAAATTATTTATAAATTATTTTTTGACTTCAAATACTTTTCTTATCCTATCTTATATTATCCCAAGGGTTACCATAGTATAAAATTTTTTATCATTTCCTTACCAAAGATGTGAGCCCAGTATAATTTATATGGACCCCATATATTTTATCATATCCTAATGTTGCTCCCAAACATGGGATTGGACTATTTTTTGCCCAATCTCATCCTTATTTACTTATTATTTTCTTGCATTGGAGAGATCCACCACCCCATGTTACCGTTACCATTAAAAGAAAAAAGATAAAGAAAATGTAATAATTTATAACAACCAACTGATAAATGTTGGAGGAAAATCAATATATCCCAATCAACTATTGTTTTATCAAGATTCAAAACCATTGTCAACAGTTTATGCAATGTTAATAACTTGTTGAAAAGATTACGTCATTTAGAATTTGAGTAACAGTATAAGTTTTATCCGAAGTTTTTTTTTATTATTATTATTATCTTTTATATTTTTGAACAAGTTCCTTAAATTTAGGATCAGCTAGTTGTTAGGTGACGTTTCTTGATAGGATTGCTCTTCCTAGTTTGTAGATCTTATTTCTATGGGATGCAACCATGTATTAACCTCTATTTAATAAAGGCTTCAATTTAATAAAGATTAACTTATTTAATCCAAATAATATGGTATCAGAGCCAAGTTTATTACCCTTGAAAATTTAAAAATAAAAATGGCAAAAACTGCCACAATTTGTGTTACCCGAGATAGAAGTTTTGAGGTATTTGCCGAGTCTTCACAACAAGCTGTTTATGCAGAAGGGTGTCATCAACTATGTCGAGTCTCATTCTCTGTAGATTACGCAAAACAAATTCAATGATTCAAACAGCATGAATTGGTCCTAGTCAATTTTGTTGATCATTCGCTACAAGGGGAGGATCGATTACATCACTGGCTAAACAATTGGATATCCTATCTGGGAATTAGAAAATTCCATGGTGACTGCATGGCTTGTCAACTCCCATGGAACCAAAAATTGATAGAAATTATTTATCTTACAAATCTACCAAAGAGGCATGAGATCTTGCTAAAGCTACGTATTCATATTTTGGTAATTCTTGTCAAATGTTTGAACTAAAATCTATTTTGAGAGATATGAGGCAAGGAGAGTTCAATGTAATGAATTATTACAATATCTTAATGGGCCTTTGGCAAGAACTTGACATGTTTGATGATGTAAATTGGTCTTGCATTGACAGTCTAAAATATGCACAGAAGGTGGAAAAAGAAAGATTGTTCGATTTTCTTCATGGCTTGAAAAAAGACTTGGAGGAGTTTAGTGGAAAGATTCTGGGAATGAAACCACTGCAGCCAATACAAGATGCTTTTGCTGAAGTTTGACTCAAGGAGAGCAAGAGAAGAGTTATGCTAAAGTCTGATTCGGTGGAGAGTCCTATGCAGAATTCAGCACTTGCAACAAAGAGATATAAAGGAGCTTATAGTAAGCCACGGCTCAACTACGACCAGCAATCAACCCAAGAGCAACGGAGTGGAAAAAGTGTTGTGTGACTACTGTAACAAGCCTAATAACACTAGTAAAGTTGTTGGAAATTACACAAAAAATAGACTAACTGGAAGTCTAGACGGGGAGCATATTATAGAAGAGACAAGCAATGGTTTCACGAAGCTGTGGACGACATAACCAATAAGTAAAATTAGCTTTTATTCCAGAACAAATCTCGGAATTGTAAAGTCTATTACAACAGAATCTTTTGTATTCAAATTCGAATATTTCTCATCAGCCATAGCAAGGTCTTTAGTCAAATAATATTGCCTCTCATCCGAATATTATCCTTCTTGCAACATAACTCAGAAAGGTAGTTTCTCTATTGCTTTGAACACAAGGACAAAAGCAAATGATGTTTATATAATTGACTCAGGGGTTTCAAATCACATGACAGAAAATCTTAAACTATTTAACAATTATACACCTTGTTATAGATCACTTAAAATTAAAATTGCTAATAGTTCTTTGTCCTCAATTGTAGGAAAAGGGATTGTTGTGGTCTCATCATATATTACTTTTTATTCAGTTTTACATGCTCCCAATCTTTCATGTAATCTAGTCTCATAAGTAAACTAACTAAAGATTTGAATTGTGAAGCTAATTTTTTCCCATATATTTGTAAATTTCAGGATTTGTATTCAGAGAAGATGATTGGCAGTGCTACGGGAAGCAATAGTTTGTATTACCTTGAAAACTACAAGGGAATCGAGAATAATCAAGTTCAAGCTTATGGTGGTGAAAGTATTTCTATTTCAAATTCTATTCTTATTTATGTTATAAATAAAGTGATGTTATGGCATAAGAGACTAAGTACATTTGAAAAAGTTGTTTCTTGATTTATTCATAATAAAAATGCAAGTATGTTTCATTGTGATGTATGTCAATTAGCCAAACACACTTAAAGCACTTATCCCATATGACCATAAAGATTGTTTAAGTCATTTTCTATGTTCCATAGTGATATTTGGGGGGCCCTTAAGATTAAGGCTATTATTGAGGCTACATGGTTTATTACATTTATCAATGATTACGATAGGGTCTGTTGGGCATTCTTATTGAAAGAAAAATCAAAAGCAGAGAATAACTTTCAAAACTTCCATAAATTAATTAAAACTCAATTCCAAACACAAATACAAATACTTCAAATCAAAAGTGGCAAAGAGTACTTTAATCAAATTTTGGGAAAGTATCTTAGTGATTAGAGGATTATTCATCAAAGTATTTGCATAGGTACACCGCAACAAAACGATATTGATAAAAAGAAAAAATAGGCATTTGTTAGAAGTTGCTAGAGCCTTGCTTTTTAGAAATAATGTGCCTAAGATGTTTTTGGGAGAAACTGTTCTTACAGCATCATATGTAATAAATCGTTTATCATGTGTTCTAAACATTCAAACTCCTCTTTAGAAACTCTTACAATTTTATTCTCCCGACATATTATTCCAAAATCTTCCTTTTAAAGTTTTTGGTTGCACTGTATTTGTTTACTCATTGACAAAATCAAAATTAGATCCTAGGGCAATACAATGCATTTTCTTGGGTTATTCATAGTGTCAAATGTGATATAAGTGTTTTGTCTTAGAACTAAAATGTTATTTGTTACTATGGATGTAACTTTTCTAAGGATACGTCCTATTTTCAGCAGAATCCACTTCAAGGGGAGATATAAAGGAAGAGGATCTGCAGCAACCTCCTCTAATTTTCAGCAACTCGGATAATAAATCTGATCGACAGAATGCAACAGATTTGCGTATTGCATTTAGCAACTTGTCAAATTCCTATCGAGCCTTCTTTCTGAAAGTATCAGCCAACACTATTCTTACAAAAATACATGATGCTCTTAGAGAACTTAAATAGAAGAATGTTGTTTTAGAGCAAATGAATGCCTTAAAGAAGAATAGTATATAAGATATAGTGAAACTTCCACAAGGAAAATACTAGATTGGTTGTAAATGGTTATTCGACATTAAATATAAAGCTTATGGGAACATTGAAAGGTATAAGGCACGATTAGTTGCTATGGGATTTACTCAAACCATTGGCATAGACTATAATAAAACATTTGCACCTGTAGCCAAGCTGAATACCATCAAGGTCTTTATATCTGTTGCTGCAAATCTTGATTGGTCACTTTATCATAAGGATGTGAAGAACGTTTTCCTAAACGAAGATTTAGAAGAAGAGGGTTACATGGAACCACCACCCGGTTTTGAAAATAAGTTTGGGAACAATAATATTTGTTGATTGCAGAAATTACTCTATAGCTTAAAGTAGTCATCGAGGGCATGATTTGATTGCTTCACCAAATCTGTTTAGAAGTTTGAGTATTGTTAAGATTAGACAGATCGCACACTGTTTACTAAGCACTCTTTAGATGGAAAGATTGCTATCATGATTGTGTATATCAATGACATTATTTTCACAGGTAATAATCTAGAACAACTTGCTTGTCTTAAGAAGTTTCTTGTCAAAGAATTTGACATCAAAGACTTAGGACAACTATGATACTTTTTGGGAATGGAAATATCAAGGAGTAAGAGAGAAATTATCATTTCTCAAAGAAAATATACAATAGATTTGCTTAAGGAAACCGATATGCTAGGTTGTAAACCTTGTGGTACTCCAGTTGAACTCAATTGAAAACTGGGTAAGGAAGTAGGGGATCCAATAGACAACGGGAGATACTAGAGATTAGTTAGAAAATTAATTTATTTGTCTCACACCAGACTAGACATAGCCTTTGCAGTCAGCTTGGTTACTCAATATATGCATTGTCCTTTTAAGGGGCATTTGGATGTTCTCTATAGGATTTTAAGATAATCAAAATCCTCACCTGGGAAAGGATTATTCTTTGAAAAAAATGAGAAAAAAGTGTGGAGATTTATACGGATATTGATTGGGCAGGCTTAATTGATGACAAAAAGTCCACTAAGTACATTTGTCTGGGGGAATTTACCTACATGGAGGAGTAAGAAACAAAACGTTGTAGCAAGAAGTAGTACAGAAGCAAAACTCAGAGTATTGGCTCATGGAACATATGAGATAATTTGGAAAAGAAGACTCTTAGAAGAACTCAAGCTACTACGTAAAAAGCCAATGAAGATTCTATGCAATAATAAAGCAGCAATAAGCATAGCTCATAATCCTGTCCATCATGATCGCACCAAACATGTAGAAATTGATAAACACTTCATAAAAGAAAAGATTGATAGTGGTGAGATTTATGTATTATTTGTTTCATCCAAAGAGCAAGCGGCAAATATTCTTGCAAAAGGTGTTGGAAGACAAATTTTTGAAGATTGTATAGACAAGCAGGGAATGTTGAATATCTTTGCACTAGCTTGAGAGGAAGTGTTGTAAAGATTAAGTTATTTAGATTTTGAATAATAGGATAAGTTTTATCAGAAGTTTTTTATTATTATTATTATCTTTAATGTTTTTGAATAAGTTCCTTAATTCCTGGTTTGTAGATCCTATTTCTATGGGATGCAACCATGTATTAACCTCTATTTAATAGAGGCTT
>JAXCLQ010000009.1:1673790-1701150 GCA_035584115.1 Cedrela odorata
TTAAGGAAAAAAAATTGAATGATTCTTAATTGAAGTGGTTACAATAATTGAGAGGGGAAATAGATAGAAGGGTGTTCTTGCATGCCCTCTTTGGAGGATGAGGATTAGAAAATCAAGTTTTAGAATTCATAATAGTTAAATATAGGTAGGTGGGTGATTGGTAAATCTGGGTTCCTAAAATTAAAAGAAGTGTTCATGAAATATTTTAACTCTTATATATATATTTTTTAATTTAAGTAGAAATATGCAATAACATGTCATAAATCAATCTAATTAATTGTTGGATTTCTTTTGCAAAAATTTCATTTAAATACAACCAATCACATGTTACACATTTATTAGATGAGTTGATGTTATAAATTTAATTTACTCTACTATTTATTATGTAATAAAGTCAGAATTTAGATTGTTATTTTTTTTTATAATAATAATAAATTACCATGATCTACTCTCATTTAATATGACATTTATACTTTTTAATATGATATGTACAATCTTATTTCTATCACTCAAAAAAGACAAATTGCACATCTCACGAGTCTTTTCAATCACACAATACAAGATTTTCTTACTTCATTTTTTTCAATCTTCCTTAAAACTCTTTTGGCGTGCGATTATAAAAAAGTTAAATCTTAGGTGTGACAACAACATGTAATTTAATATATGGGTTGGAAAACATTTATGTTGAGATTGGTGAAAGCAGTTCACTAGGCCAACATACCAAAAGAAAACCAATCAAATGCTCAATCAATAAATATCCTATCATATAATCCAAGTCACAAACAATATGTACCAATGTTAACTAAAAGCAAAGTTTGAAATGCACACCTAGCAAATAAATTTCAACAAATTAAAGATAACTAGTTAAGCCAAACCATGAAAAATCAACCTTTGAAACACTTGATATATCTAATCTACCTAAAAGACAACATGCTTGTTGCTCAAAACCCATTCCATTTCATCTATTTCTCTATAATGTTTGCTCTTCCAAGTTTTGACAGGATAAAAAAAAAAAAAAAGCAAACCCTAATTTGTAATTTCAAGTTTTGTAAAGGGATTTTAATTAATTTTTTTCCTTGTATATTATTTAAAAAAAAGCCAAATGGAATATAATTATTGAAAAATTTGAAACAATTTTCTTGTGGGTTCAACTCAACAAATAATGATTTTTGATGGGCTTCCACTCAGCATGCTTGCTGGGACCTATGAAACCAAATCCATAAACACAGTACTCTAATAATTTTCTTTCTTTTAAAAAATATCTAGACCCCTCTTTTGCATGTATACATTATGTATATATATATATATATATATTTCGAATTTTATTTATTTTACTCAATTCATTACTCCATAAATGTACATCCAAATACATACAATTTCATAAAATGATAATATTATGAAAAAGGGGCTAAAATCATGTTAATAAAAACAAAGAAATTAAATTGAGAGGATTTTTATATTTTCCTAAATTGGTGGAAGAAATGGAATAGGAATGACATATTTTCTTTACTATGGAATGGAATGGAATGGAGTGGAGTGGACCACTCTTCAAAATTCTCTCAAATTTTGTGCACTTACAGAAGGAAATGAAATCAGTGGATAAATTAAAGATACTGAAAAAGAGCAAAGCAAAAGTAGATGCCTTGCCCTTGGCCTTTTGATATGCTTGCTATCCCTTCAAGAATCAACATCTACAAAAAGACAAGAGGAAACAAGTTTTTCAAAGTAAGTTTGCATTTGCTACTACTTGCTACTAACTTTTAAAACTCTTTTGAAAAATAATAATAATAATAATAATAATAATAATAATAATAATTTATATTATTATTATTGTTTATGGTGTATTAAACTTGTTTTTTAAAAATAAAAATAAAAATAAAAAAATATTTTAAAAAATAATACAAAACACTCCCTTAAACATTCAAAATATATATATATATATATATATTTAATGATTGAAAGGGAGTGATAGAATTTTGTTCCCTCAACAACTTCAAACTCATAATTTTATTATTCGAAGTTAAAATTCAAAACTCAAATTCATTAACCAATAATAATAATAATACAAAGAAACAAATAGAGACATATGCTGCTTGGCGTTCAAACGGCACCGTGTCCATGATGTAGACACTCTACCTTTCTTGCCTCTTTTGCTTTTCTTTACACGATGACGACTTGTCTTATTATTATATTAAATAATTTAACGTTAAACATGGATTCAAGTTCAAGCTCAGTCTATTCTTTTTGGCATCATCACTATCTTATTGCATGTATGGCTCAGTAATCATATAATACTAATACTAACTTGTTTTGAGAATATAGCCTTTTTAAACTTTTTTTTTAATTCTTATTTTTTTTATAATACCATTAATTACACAATTTTTATTAAAAGATATAATTGACAACTAAACAATTAATTAATTTTTTTGTCAAAAATTCTACTAAGATCTATTCTAAAAAATTCTACTTGAAATATCAAACAAACGCTTAATCTACCAAAATCTCGGATACCTAATTAGTTGTTGCACTATTTTTAAATAGGATTCTATTTAAAGGTTAAAAATCATAAAAATTTAATTTTGTAAAAAAAGTTTTTTGTTTTCTTTATTAATCCCATTCTACAAACAAATAACGTTCAACATGTTTTAGTCTATATTTTAGTTGTAAAACAGAAAATAATTTTTGAAAACAATATCAACAAACCTTGAATATTGTACTTTTAAAATGTGCTCCAAGTTTCCTTTGATAAACAATTGAAAAACATCACTTTCATGCTTAAATAAAAAAAAATAATAATAAACACAGTTTGATTATCTAGAGTCAAACTCAAGAAATTACCTATTAATTATAATAATGAATATATTATTCTTCACATTGTTTAACATTGAATATATTTTCCCATGTAATATTTCATCCAAAATTTAAAATATTGTCAATAAGAATTTTATTAAAAGTTGTCGTCTAGATAAATTAAATTTAGTAGGGTATAACAGGATACAATATATATATATATATATATTTATATATTTATATATATATATATATGTTACTGTAGGGTTAAATTCGGACAAGGAAGAAGCATTTCGGCCGCTTAATGTCATCCTATATCCGGTTTTTAATCCGGTTTTTCGGGGTTTTATCGAAACGATGAGAAAATTTATTTAAATATATAGGCTTCTTTTGTAGACAATATTTGAAGTAATTTGGGGTAAATACAATAAATAAATAAAAATCAAACAACTATAAACTTTATTTTGAGACTGGAATTATATCATTTTTAATATATAATTATTATAAATAAAATAAATAATAATAATAATTTTTTAAATAATAATAATAATAAAGATATTGTGACTTTAAAATTACAATTGTTGTGAGATAAAAGTACGAAATATTAAATATTAATTAAAAAAATTAAATTTTAATAAAAATTATTATTATTAAATATTATTTTTAAAATACAATAAAAGGAAGAGAATCTCAAACGATGGCTAATTGCAATAGATGAGTGATTCGAATTTCTAAAAGTTGACATTCAAAACATTTTCTATGTTGTATATATTTATTTTATTCTCTTCGTTGACAATTATTTATTTGTTTATTTGTTTTTTCCATCAACAAGTTTTCAACTAGTTTGATGATGATGACATTCCAAACAAAAATCTTGTTGTGTTATCTATTGACAATCTTTGTTTTTGAGCTGGATTTAGGCTAATCATTGTGGATTAGAATCATAATCAAAGTAATTGTCAGTAGTCAAACTATTGCATTACCCATGGCTAAGTAAATGGGATTCTGTCATTCAAGTCCCTAATTCATCATATTTTATTAAATAAATACATAATTCGTACATTTACTAAATAAATTCCAACAACTAATTTTAACCATAAATTATTAACCAACAAAGAAATATATATACAATTTAGGCTATTTAGTGTTAGTTTGGTATATGAATTCTCTATTGATCAAAAGAATATTTTTTTAATTTTTTATTTATATCATTTTGTGTCATTTAGTTGTATCGACTTCTCTACTATTCAAAAGAGTTTTCTTAATATCATTTTGTGTGGTTTAGTTATAACGGTGAATAGTTTTTGAAATATTGAAAAAAATTATTTACTTAAGTTAGCACAAGTTGAGATTTTTAATTTTTTTTAAAATATTAAATTATCTGAAATATCTTTATTTTATTTCTTTCATAACACAATTTTTTTAAAAAAAGTCTATTAAAGTAATTATACAATTTTTACCAAAAGATGTACTTAATAATTAAACAACCAATATTTTTTTATTTATTAAAAGCTTTACTCATAAAATTTTTAGCAAGTTCATCTCAAAATAATTGTAGTTTAAAAGTTATATTACCTCAATTTCAATTAAAATCGTAAATTTCAACTAAAAGTAGTTGCCTCAAATTAAAAAGTAGTGAAGAATTTTTTTCAATATAAGCTAGTCACATAAATAGGATTAGAGTACAAATTAATAACACAAAAATTTTATTAAAAATTGTACCTTTTTCTTCTGGTTGTACCAAAAGTTTTTTTTTATTTTTTTTATTTATAAAAATTATTGAATAAGAACCCTTCTATAATTTGACAAGAAAAAGAAAGAAAATAATAGGCTATGATAATTTTTTTTATTTTTTATTTTTTATATATGTGTTACTGTAGGGTTAAATTCAGACAAGGAAGAAGCATTTCTGCTGCTTAATGTCATCCTAAATCCGGTTTTTCTGGGTTTTATCAAAATGATGAGAAGTTTATTTGAACATATAGGCTTCTTTTGTAGAAAATATTTCAAGTAATTTGGTGTAAAAACTTTTGTTTTGGGATATGAATTATATCATTTTTAATATATAATTGTTATAAAAAATAATCATTATTATTTACTTATTATTATTATTATTATTTTATTACAAAAAATAAACTAAATCCCTTCCCCCTTGGTGTGATGATGAGTGGCATTTGAATCCCATACCTTTTATGCCAACACTCACATTTATTATTACTAATTTTTGAACAATAATAATTATTTATCAAACACTATAATTAAATTTTATGAGATTATCTAAGACTTTATATTTTAAATTAAAGTGTTGTTTGTGGTTTTAAAATTATAGTTGTCAGATAAAAATATTAGATATTAAATATTAATAAAAAAATAAGTTGATGTCAATAAAATTAGTGTTATCAAATATTTTTCTAGCTGTCGGCTAGAAAGCTTTGATTCTGATTGATTAATGAGAAAATAATAAAAATAAAGATAAAACTCAAGCTTCTTAGGTTCGCATGGCACTTTAATTTTTTATTTTTTTTATAACACTATCTGATTTAGTGTTGGTTGTTATTGTAATCATGATTTAATGCAGAGTCCGAAAGCATGGGCCTTTTTTTTTTTTTTTTATTTCAATTATAAGGAACATTTTTAAGGAATAAAAAAAGTACATTAAACAATGTAATTAACTATTTAATTAAATATTTAATCCTCATGGGGGTCTGGTTAATGATTTCAAGCTTCTATTCTCTTCTAATCTTTTTTCTTTAGATCTGCTTTTTAGGATTTTGTTAGTAACATTATTGGAAAGACACAAATTTATTGCATAAAAATTATGTTGTAAATTTATTTTCGAAGCTTATAGTTTGTATCTTAATATTAAATAACGTTCAATGTTATTAAAAGATTTATATAGATTCATAAATAATCGTGGACATCGAGCGAGCGTAAAAAATATTGTCCTTATTATTGAGACTCAGTTAAATCTAGTAGCATGGTACAGAACAGAATCAAATAAAAGCGCGGCAAGTTTGATACGTTCGCAGCACGCACCATGGCCATTGAATGTCTCGTCCTCGGTAGCCCATCTATTTTCTTTTACACCCTCTTTCTTGATTATTGATTCTTGATTCTTCATGCGCTGAGAAAATCATATACGTCATCGTTTTACTCATCTTTGATTTTGTACAGGAGCTGGACAAGAAATAGGCAAGAGCTGTGCCGTAGTGACGATCAATGGAAAGCGAATCATGTTCGATTGTGGAATGCACATGGGCTACGACGATCACCGCCGATACCCGGATTTTTCTCTCATATCAAAATCCCGAGATTTTGATAATGCTATTGACTGCGTCATCATCACTCATTTGTATAACTCTAGGCTTCTGTCTTTTTGATTTTGTTGTTTGTTTGTTCTTCATTTAGTTGACTGTGCTTGCAAATTGTACCTCCGTGTTCCTTCAGTCACCTGGATCATGTTGGAGCTCTTGCTTACTTCACTGAAGTGTGCGGATATCACGGACCTATATACATGACTGTAAGTTCTATCACGTGCTCGATGAAATGTTTAGCTCATTTTTTGAAATTACATATAAGATTTTTTATTTTTATGGGGCGAAGTGGTAAAACGTAGTTCATATTTTTCCTTTTTGGCAGCAATTATAGTTGTATCTTGTTGAACCTGTGTAGCATGATGTTGGAAATATAGTTAATCGGATAGATACTTGCTTAGCTTTGCTGTACAAATGTAAGACTAATTTTGGTTTATCTCACCTTGCAATCCATCTTCTTTTGTTTTATTATTTGTTATTTCATGTGAGAACATTGCTTTTGATTTTATTGGGATTATTTTTCATTTAATCTAAAATATATTTTCCTTTCTTATGGACTTACGGTTTGAAGGAAAATCCCAGCCTTTCATTTAAAATTTTTGCCACTCACAACCATCTCCAGCTTGGTCGATGCAATTCAATTTTGTTTATTAAATTGATAGACAAATTTTAGTGGTTGGGAATTGAAGTTGTTAACATGAGCGTGTTTTGTTCTAGTTCGTTGTATTGTATGTCTTTCAGATAAAATTATTCTGCTTCTGCCATTTGGGTCATGCTATTTTCATTTTCTTGCAGTAATTAGTTTAATTTGATTCTGATTGTTTTTTGACTTGTGGGATGGCTTGCATCTGGGCTTCCAATCTCATGATTATAATGTTTTTTTTATTGGACCAATCGTGATTGGCATTGGAACTATATGTCTAGATGTTTTCATTGAAATAATATCTACTGCAGTATCCTACAAAGGCATTGGCTCCTTTAATGTTGGAGGATTATCGAAAAGTTATGGTCGAGAGAAGGGGTGAAGAAGAGCAATTTTCTTCTGATCATATTGCTGAATGCATGAGGAAAGGTACTTGTATTTTCTCATTTTCCTATGTGTAACTTGGACCCAGTCATTTTGTATGTGGTCAGGCATACTTAATTGAAAGATTTTTATGTATAGAAGTTGGCTTTGTCATGTTTGTGGGCTGCATTGTACTGGCTGATTTTGAGTTGCTGCCTTGTTTGTTTTGGTTGAGACCTGTAAGCAATCGTGTTCTTTGACAGACTCAATTCTGTAGTGTCACCTGAATCTTTTTTGAAAGTTAATCTGTATGGTAAATACTAGTTTTATTCCTTCTTACTTGTCAATCTTTGAATGGAGATTGCTACTTCGGTTTACTTTTAACTTCTGATTTCTCAATTTAGTGTATATTGGCATCTTGCCCATTTTCAAGAGAAGGGTGAAGATCTTTTTCTTGCCATAAGTGATGACCTATATATAAAGTAATTTGCTTGCAGTCTCTGTTTTGTACCCTCTATGGTTACTGAAAACGACTTTTGACATTGGTGGAACTAAATAAGCCTTAACATTGGGTGATCTACTTTTTTTAAACTACATATGTTTGTAGATTATGGTTATACTACGGAAATGCATATTTCTTGGCTAATTTTTGTTCTCCTACCTGTCTTAAGCTTTGTTGGTTTGACTAGTTCCATGTTACAGTTATAGCAGTGGACCTGAAGCAGACTGTGCAGGTTGACAAAGACCTTCAGATCCGTGCCTATTATGCAGGGCATGTAAGGTTTTTGAACTTCATATCTAGAAACATGCTTTGTTAGCAGTCTTATCTGTCCAAAAATTGTTTAAGAATTAGTGCTTTCCACACTTTTTTCTGAGTTTATTGCCTTATAAAATTGTTTAAATTATTCTAAAAATGGGCTATGGATCAATGCTCTAGCTTATTTAGATGACACTTGATTAGGCAATGCTAGAGGCATGCAATGGCCCTTGGTAGCTCTGAGCTTGATTGTATGATTTAGGATCAGCTGTGCATACTTGTTGGCCTTTAGTGCTTTATTGATCTATCTAGCTCTTTTCCTATACAAGAAGCATTTGATTGACTTACTGTGAGTTATTGAAGGAGCAACTTGGTTAGGGTCCTTTTTAAAATGATTAGGCTGCATAGCCTGTTACAAGCATCATGAATGACCAGTGAAGTCATGGTGCTGAATAATTTACGGTGTAAAGTACTACTCTTATCATGCATAGCCAGCTCAGAAGTCTTAGAATTTTATTGTAGCATACACTGTAATGTGTATGCATCAAAAGTATATGAACAGTAGAATATATACTGTACGAGAAAGCATGTTTGTCTCCTTTTTTCTTAGATACGCTTGTTAGACACATGTCTATGGTTTTTCGAGACACATTTCTTACCAATTTCAGAGTGTTCATTTCACATGTAGTATTAGAGCTCTTTAAAATATTACTTCCATGGTTAATTCCCTATAATGTTCTTCATCATCAAACTTGAGAATTTAATCTACCTTGTTTGTTTATATACTACGTTTTCCATGTTGTCAATTTTTTATCATTTCTTGTTTATGATGTTTTAGGTTCTTGGAGCAGCGATGTTTTATGCAAAAGTGGGGGACTCTGCTATGGTGTACACTGGAGACTATAATATGACACCAGATAGACATCTTGGAGCTGCTCAAATTGATCGACTACAGCTGGACCTTCTTATAACAGAGTATGGATCCCATGTCTGTAGATTGTTAAGTTGTTTGCGTACTCCCATTTGCAATGGTATGGAAAAAACTTTATGCCACAAGGTGAACTTGAGGAGGAAAACCTTGAATGTATTTGGTGTGGTTTGTCTTACTTCAGTAGAATGATACAGTCTTATGTTATTCACTAACTCTCATGCCATAAAGATGCAGTTTTGGAATTCTTCCAGCCTTGTTGGAATGACCTCTTTCTCAGAAAGCATTACTAGGAGGCGAGTATTGGGCGTAGAGTCCGTTGTATGTTACACAAGATAGTAGTTTTAAGTGGCATTAGATTTTTACAGTGGTTCAGCATCATTTTTAATGTTGCAAAGGATTGAAAATCAAAATTTCAGCAAATCAATTTTTTCAGTTTCCTGTCTAAACAATAAAAGTTGAAAGTGGATAGTTTATATACTCTGTATCCAGAATAATTCTGAAGATCGTGATGGATTGCTACTCTGCATAAGGCCTTCTGTTGTCCTTTTGAACATATCTAGAGTTTCTGCGGTGTTTTTAAAATGCATCAGCAGCCATTAAGGTCTTTGTGCTTGGGTTTTTTGCTTAATGAGATTTGCTGACTCAACTCTGGATTTATGATATTAGAACCTTATTTCTCAGAACTAAACTAACATAAATTTCATTTATGGAACTGTCTTTCCTTAGCTTTTCTTTCCATTGAGTTTGCTTAGTGTTTCAATTTACTTTTTGTCAATGTTATAACTCTTAGATTTACTACCACCATCCGTTATTAATTGATTGGATTATACTGCTATTTGATTTCTGTTTGCAGTAATCCCTTCTATTCTAACCTATCTGTGCACAATGAGTTGAAGACATAATTTGGTATATAGTACTTCAGGTTGTTCATTGGAAGTCTCACATAGGAAAAGTGGTTTCTGTCAGATTCTCAAGGCTCTTCTAAGGGAAACTTCTTTTGATAGAACTCTGAAACTCGATGACTAACTTATCTTCTGCTCTAGGGTTTAGTTTTGACAATATCTTAAGTTCTGTCAGTCATAGGAGATTGGCCCTCTCTTCCTTAGTTGTTCCATCTCAATGTTCTATGGAAATGCTGAGCCTAGTTCCGTACGATGTAGGAGTGTCAGCTGGGACTTCATTACTGTCTGTGTAGAATGAGGAGTCTCTGTGGATCGCATTCTTGGTCATTGTTCGGGTTTTGTAGAAAGTTGTGCAAATGTTTCTGTCTTTATTATTGTTTCCTATCTCATTACAATACCTTGTTCAGAAATGGAAGCTTTGGCATTTGGATTTAGAGGTGTAATATGGTTATGCCTCTTCCTATAGGCCTAAAGCCAGCCGAATTGAAAGAGAACTCTTTTTCTTGAAGCAAAGTTGGCTTTCTAGAGGCTTCTCAAAATGAAACCCTGCTGTTCCCTCTACCGTCCCCACTTCTCTGTCTTTCTCTCCAGACTGGTCTCTTTATGTAGAGTTTAGGGGAGTAAGGACAATGCTGATGCACAATGAACACGGAAGCATTCTGTTTGAAATCTTGACTGAGGAAAAGTTTCTTCTGATGAATCTCCAATAAATATTCCAGTCTAGAAAATTGCTTTTAGAAAAAGTTTAAGCTTCTCATTTCAACATTTTGTGTGTTGGGATGAGAGGATTTTCCTTCTTTATATTAAATGCCATGCCCTATTCAACTGAAAATTTTCTTGATGACCACTGTCTTCTATTGTCCAAGTAAACCAAGTTAAACATCGAGTTTTTATTTTGTATTGGTTTTTATCTCTTTAGTTGTTTAATGTAAAGTTGATTTAAGATGATTTGTGTTAGTGTTATGACGAAAGTATATTATATTCTCAATGATTTGTAAATATTTGATGTGTTTCCTGAAATTATATTCAATTATCAACTTTTTCTTGGTTACAGACAATTGTATAGTCTAGACTATCAAACAGGTTTTGGTGGAATGATGTTTTGATAATCTTCACCTGATAAGATTTCTGCATCAGGTCCACATATGCAACCACTGTACGAGATTCAAAATACGCTCGGGAGAGGGAATTTCTAAAAGCTGTATGTAAATGACATCACTGTCAAATCCTCCATTATTCATTGGTTTCTTGTATTTTCATTGCTTCAGTTCTTGTTTCTTTTTATTTTACCTTTGCCCTGCATAATTTACTTCAGCTGTCTAATAGTAATTTATTTATCCTAGGAATTTTGTTAATATACAGAGAAAAAGTTTAACCTTTGCTGCAGGAAGCTCCTTGAGCTCGTTCTAATGTTCCCTGCCAAATATATGAATTTAAAAATTTAACAATATGGTGTGTTCTACTGCCCCAAAAAGCTTAACTACCCATAAAATTGTAGAATATTAACACACCTCATATATAATAACCTTGTTTTTCTCAATTTTGTGAGATCTTTTTAAAATAATTCAATAATGAATGGATAAAATCTTCAAACAGATGTGGGCTGTATAGTTTATTGAGTTGGCCTCATTAGTCTATGTTTCATACTAATAAGACTTCAAAAGCCAATGGCAGGGATAATCTATAATATCAATCATATAATGGATTAGAGAACTGAATTTTCATGTTGAAGTTCCTTTATCTTATCTTTCTCTCTTTATAGCTCTCTGTGACTCGCTCTCACTCTCTCTCTCTCTGGAGCTATATCCAGCATAACCTTTAAGATTCTTTAGATATAATGGTTATTCTCTTCGGTTATGCATGTGTCCTTGAAAGTCTAGCTTTTGACTGTTAGTTTGTATGTCATGCATTATTCATTTGCTTTTAGTACTACCTCTGACTTGTGGTGTTCTTAATTTCTACATCGTAGTGGAAGCTATTGTTCTTCATTTCTATATCGTAGTGGAAGCTATTATCAGGATCACATTCCATTGTTAATACTTTACTACTCTTTTGAAAAATCTTATTAGGTGCATAAATGTGTCGCAGCTGGAGGAAAGGTGCTTATTCCTACATTCGCTCTTGGAAGAGCTCAGGTGTTCTTATCATGCAAATCTTTTATTTCATTTTGTGGAGCAGCATAATTTGCTTGTATTTGAGTATAACTTTATGGCTTAGTTGGAGATTTTAAGATTAACAAACATGTCTTATCTATGCAATGTGTCGGACAGTTAGTTATATTTGCAATTACAAAAGCAGTGGCATTTGTGAAATTCTGCATAGTTGCTGCCTTCTATCTATATTGCTTGTTATCCTCATATTTAGTTCCCTTCTGCCTAGTGGTGATTAATTTTTTCCTTAGTTTCCGTTTTTCTTCATCTTTTAAGTAGAAAAGGCAGAGAACAGATGAACTTCATGATGTAAACAGAAAACTAGTAGAGTTTACTGTATCTGAAATCTTATAGATAATTTTACTCCAAACACTGTTGGAGCCTAGATTTGGTAAGGATTTTTTTC
The DNA here is from genome assembly GCA_035584115.1 of Cedrela odorata. Lineage (NCBI taxonomy): Eukaryota > Viridiplantae > Streptophyta > Magnoliopsida > Sapindales > Meliaceae > Cedrela > Cedrela odorata. The sequence goes on from JAXCLQ010000009.1 coordinate 1,686,047, forward strand.
ACTCCATCCTGCCCTCTTTTATAGTACTAAACTACAATTGTCTTTAATATTTTCTAGGATGCCTCTACAACTCTTAGTTTTTCTAGACTTTTTTTACCAAGGATTACACAGAACAAGATTGACTCTTGACTATCATTAATTTTCCCTTTGAACTAGGACTTGACTCTTGAGTTTATTAATTACTTCTAAATTAGCTATTAATGCTTGCATCACTTCAATTTGGTTAAAAGTAGGAAAAACAAAAAGTCCATTCATTTTTATGTTTTTGCAGTTGAACTGGCTAGAAATTGATGCTAGGATTTTCCATTTGTGTTTTGTCCTGTTGTTTTTTTTGGTTTTCAAAACTGGTTTATCAGTTTCTCTTGAAGTCAAGAACAGTTTAAAACAATTGAACTATTTTCTCATAGTAGAGTAATACTTGGCTTGCATTTAGGATATGCTAACAAATACCAAGGAAGGATCATCTGTTCCATCTAAAACTAGGTTTGAAGCTTTGTTTCATAAATCTTGAACCGTATACTTCAGTTTTGTTTTCTTGAAATTCATCGAGTGTCCATTAAGTAATCAGAGGGCTTTTTAAGAGGCCTTGGGTCTAGTCCACCTAGCTCTTTACATTTATTTGCAGAAAAATATTATTCACACTGCAGCACCAGTGGCCCCCTGCCTGCATTCTTCTCATTTGCTTTGGTCTTCTTCCTGACATCGCCTTGTAATTAACTGATAAATTCTAGGGCTGTCCTCTAATCAGTCCTGAAAACAACTGCTATTTGCCAGAAATTGTTAGGAGGTGACCCTTGGCCTAGAATTCCGTATACTTGTCAAGGGTAACAAAATAGAGTTGATTTCTACTTTTATGGAATCAATTTTACAATTCTGCAATGCATCTTTTCTATCCAGACATGCTCTTGTTTGGATATCAAGAGAATCGAATTTCATATTTTCCTTGTGAGATTCATTCATGTCCATAAAAACCATAGACGGTTCTACCTTTGTGTCCAGTTAGAGGCTTCAAGAAAAAAAGTGAGTGAAGCTGAAGGATATCGGAGTTAGATACTGTCTCGATTTCCTTCTCTCTCTCTCTTTTCTCCTTTAACTTCATTTCATAAGGAGCTAGGTAATTTACCTTAAGAGAGTTTATGCCTGAGAGTGAAATTCTGTCTCTTTGTAAAATTAGATATAATGGTTTGTCTTAGACACTTACACATGTCTAAGAAGTTCTGGCTCTCCCATTTTTTCTTTTCTCCTTAACTTCTTTTCATAAGGAGCTAGACGTTTTAACTTAGAGAGTTTATGACTTGGACTAACACTCTGTCTCTTTGTAAATCTAGATATACTAGACGGTCTTAGATGCTTTTGCATGTCTAAAGAAGTTATTTTATTGCTATAGATATCATTTACTTATTGATTACCTCTTCAACCTTTTATATTATAATTCTTCTCTACATTCAAGTCTCAACATTAACAATGTTTATGCCTTGCCCTAAGAGAAGTGAAACTTTCTCCCTCAAAATTTATGTTGGACATGGGACCTCATATTGTGTAAGATTTTCTTTGATAGGGTCTAAAACATGCCTTAGCTTTTTGTTTTTCTTCTGTACATCCATACATTATATGACTGTATCCTTGTTAATATATCAAGGGTAGTTGCAGATATATTGGTTATTATACTGAGTGAACTTTTTGCTGTAGAATATTACTATGTAACAGTTGAACAAGACTTTTTCATTTTTCATTTATTCCTTTTTCTTTCTGACAATACTCTTAATTATGATACAGGAACTCTGTATATTGTTGGATGATTACTGGGAGCGCATGAATTTAAAAGTGCCTATTTACTTTTCAGCAGGTTTGGTCCTTATGTTCTTCTATTTGTTTAATAATATGTTTACAAATTATATGTGAACTAGTTATTGTAAAGTACTTGGTTTCTTTGACATATTATCAGGATGTATCCTAATGTGAATTTAACAACTTGCTAAGACCTATACAAGTTTTGATGGATTTTCACAATGAGTTTTTTTTTTTTTTTTTTGTACAAGGCATTAAAAGTTCTATCACTAGGAAGGTTAGCATTTAATTGAAAATATAAAATTAGGAAAATGCTACTAATTCATTATCGAGGAAGAAGTAGCCATAATACCATATTTCACTAGATTGAAATTTGAACATAAAGAACTGCAAAGTTTCCATCAGTATCACTGAGCAGAATCAGTTCAATCTTGGTGAAATACTTGAGCTGCCATCCGCCCTTGTTCCGTTTTTTTGTTAGCTGCTTGAAAGCAGATCTGATCTATTGCAAATGGTCTTTTTACTGATTGTATGCCATCTCAAAGCAAACTTTTCTGAGACTCCAAAGAAAATATATTGTATGTGAAATGAAGCCAATCAATCAGTTAACTCTCAAAATGATTGATGAACATAAGTCTGCATCCATTGAAAGTGGCTAGTTGTTTTATGGTGAAAGTTCACTAGTTTATGAAAAGCTTATCTCGGTTCCTCTGCTGGAGTGGCATTTCTTCTTTTCAAAATATTGGGTAATATTTCAGACTTCAGCTGATACTTTTTTTTTTTTTTTTCAGGTTTGACCATTCAAGCCAATATGTACTATAAAATGCTTATTAGTTGGACTAGCCAGAAGGTCAAAGAGACGTATGCCACGCATAATGCATTTGATTTTAAAAATGGTACGCATATGTTTTTATCATTTTCTTCTGAGCAGATGGAAGCTTAGCATGAACATGGAACATTGTTTTATGGAAATTGTAGTTAGTCGGTAATTTAACTACAAAAGAATCAATTCTTCAAAGCCTCTTAATCTGCTTACGGTGTTGATCTCTTACTCTTTAATTTCATAAGATATTTAGAGATTACATTGAATTTGAAATTCTGAAACTTTTTTGCACCGTTCTCATATTTTATCTCTGATGGCTGATATAGCATATCTGTCAAACGATGCCCTTGTAATAATGATGGTTTAATGTTGCTGTTTTATGTGTGATTAAATTTTATACTTTGCTTGTCAAATTCATGACCTTTGGATAATTATACCCAGTCCTGTTGGTGAATGAGCTTTCTCCCTACTCTAGTTGTATTTGTGAGTTCAAAGTTGTATCTCTACATGTATATCTCTACCACACAGCTAAAGAGGATGTAGGTCTGCTTTTCTACGTCTATTCCTTCATCTCTACTGGTGATGGATTATATTATTTATGTTTAGAATATCAATAATGGTATTGTACCTTAGTTACTTTATTGGGAATGAAGCAGCATTCTGAATGATGCCGAATGCATAGTAGCAACTCTCTGGAATAAATTTAGTTCTGCATAATAGTTATTGCCTGAATTGTTACTTCTATTTCTTATTTGGGTGGCAGTTCGCAATTTTGACCGTTCTCTGATAGAAGCTCCTGGACCCTGTGTTCTCTTTGCCACTCCTGGGATGATTAGTGGAGGTTTTTCACTTGAGGTTTTTAAACATTGGGCTCCTTCCGAAATGAATCTGATTACATTGCCTGGGTACTGACCTTATTACTTATCTATTGTTTTGTCATAACTTATGAAGATAAACATATTGTGATATGTGATTGAAGCCACAAATGTATTCAATGTACAATGCATGAAAGCAAATTCTCTTTTATTTATATAGCTCCTTGTTCTGATTCCTTTTCTTTGTAGTTATTGTGTGGCGGGAACAATAGGACACAAATTGATGTCAGGAAAGCCCACCAAAATTGATTTAGACAAAGACACCCAGATTGATGTGCGATGCCAGGTTCTCATTCATCTCTGACCCCTTTGATATATATTTTCAACATATGTTCTTCCTCATCTCATGAACCTTTTTTTAATTTTATCTTGTCTCCTCTGTTTCCCATGTTAGAATATGTTCAAGTTTTGCTATGATAAATAGCACACAACCCATTTATAGAAACTTTTCCAGTCAATTAGACATAGAAAGGAAAAAATAATTAAAACAACAAAAAGCAGAACCCTGTTGTTTTAGGTGATTTGTGCCAGAGTTGTGGCACTGCAAACATGTTCTTTGTTAGATCTTAAATACTATTGGCTCATACATATCAGCTTAAAATTTTAGGTTTAATGGTAATTGAACATGGTATTAGAGCCAAATTGACTAAGAGGTCTTCTATTTGAATCCTATCATTACTTTAATTAGATTATAATAAGTTGTTATCGTGTTTAATCAAGGGAGCTGTTTGAACTTAAACGCCATCATAAGCTCTTATCTTTCATTTGAAGCTTTTTAGTTTAGTGTTAACTTAGCATTCTTTATACATTTTCCACGTGTCCTCTTAACAGTATCCAGGAAGAAGCTCTTTAGAGGCACAGCATGACCCTGTTCACCAATTATCGTGCATGGTGGTTGTAGTTTTCTTGAGTAAATTGAGCTGCTTTTAAATCCATGGATTGAGGAGTCAAGTCAAAATATCTTTCTCCATTCCCATGGGCCTTTTAATTTATTCACTTTTTCATTCATATGATTGACAGCCAAACCACTGCACTAGATGTAAGATATGACAAAGTTGGACAGAATGACCTATATCAATAACCTAAATCCTTCTCATTTAGGCAATCACTTTACATTTTTGTTTCACTAATTCATATTGCATCACATAAGATATGGAATCCGACAAAGGCATGTGGGATGCACTGAAATATCTGTTGCAACTGAGTCTTTAAAACATATGCAAAACAATGTCGAATTAATAAATGGGATCGTATTAGAATAAACTTGTAACTTGATATGCAATCAAATAGCTTGTTAGCAAGAAGCAGTGATTTGGAAGTACATGTTTTCTCAGAAGAAACTTCTCATAATGATCATATGGACAATTTATGATCCATTTCCTGGGCAAGTCATAGAATAGTGTATTAAATAAGAAAAATCTAATTTCTAACATGTTGCATCTCTGTTAATGTGTCTGCCTATCAAAATTGTCCCTTTCACCCCTCAAATTGGATAAAATAGGCTGTTGCTGCAGATCTTTCTCCTGACAGATCTTGATGTATTTTTGTCTTAATGTATATTCATTCTCTGTGATGTCCTGACTCTGCGTTTTCAATTGCCAGATTCATCAATTATCTTTTAGTCCTCACACAGATGCAAAAGGAATCATGGATCTTGTCAAATTTCTCTCTCCACAGCATGTGATACTAGTACATGGCGAGAAACCGAAGATGGCTTCTCTTAAAGAAAGAATACAGTTTGAATTAGGAATTAAATGTTATCACCCTTCCAATAGTGAATCTGTGTGCATTCCTTCAACTCATTATGTGAAAGCAGGTGCTTCTGACTCATTCATCCGAAGTTGCATGAATCCAAACTTCAAGTATGTAAAAAGTAGTTCAGAAGAAAAATCTGATGCATTCAGCCGAAGTTGCACGAAGGTCTTGTCACCTCTTCAGGTAAGTGATGAAAGAGTTTCTGAAGGGATACTGGTTTTGGAGAAAAGCAAAAGGGCAAAGGTCATTCATCAAGATGAGCTCCTGCTTACGTTGGGAGCAAAGAGACATGAGTTGCAGTTTGCGTATTGTTGCCCTGTAAACATTGAGAAGTTAGAAAAGACAACAACCACAGATCTTACTCCAGCAACTAATGAGTTTTGTATAACTGATAAACGCTCTTTAATTAAAAAATTATTCTCAAAACTGTCGAGCAAATTTTCTGTAGGAGACTTTCAAGACTTAGGTGAACATCTCCAGCTGGAATCATTTCAAGTATCCATTTGTTTGAAGGATAGCTGCCCGTACAGAATAACCGATGGTCTTCAAAATAAATTGAAAGCAGTGTTCTTTTGCTGCACTTGGTCTGGACAGGATGAGAAGCTTGCATGGAAGACGATTTCAATGATGGAGAACTGCGATATAAGTGCAACTTAATGTTTTTCAGGTGTGTTCATCTTGTTATAAAAGATCTCATTGGTTGTTTATGATGAAGAATACTACCATGAGCTTTTCTTTATTGATTTCATGACTTCATTGAGTACAGTGCTGTGGAACCAAAAATAAGATTTAGTGGGGGTTAATCTAAATGATAACAAAATAATCATTGATGATTTGTAGATGTTAAAGAACTGAAAATAAAGATTGAGTTCCCATAAGTTTTTAATTCTTCTTTTCTCTTCTTTGTGTGTGGATTGACTGCCTAGATTTACTTTTTCATTTTTATTTTCTCACATATATAGCAAATCAATGAAAACATTATAACAATTAAATAATAGATAAAGATATAAATACCAAAAAAAAAAAAAAGAAAAGAGAAGAAAAAGTAAAGAGCCATAGCTTGTTGGAGTTAAGAATAAAGGGAAGGAACTAGGAATTGGCTAAACTCATGGTATAACCCTATGACCATCTACACAAAACTTGAAAACTCTGCTACTGAAGTTGAAATTCTGACTTAAATTTCAGTTTAAAAATTGAAACTAAAACTTGAAAACTCTTAACACAAAAATTATACAATCCTTCAAGTAGTTAATTTGTCTATTATTTATGAGTAAGATGGTGTAGGTCGGGTTTTTGTTCAACAGGATTGTAAAATAAGATTATGAATGAAGTTTGTAGGCACTGAAAGATCAGAGACCAGTGTATTAGTTATAATTCATTTCATTAATCAGCTAATCGTCTACGACCCTAATCTTGTGGAGTTTAACAATTCCATGTTCTTCTATGCTGAGAAGATGAAACCATTTGAAGGATTTGTAAAGAATTTAAAGAGAAATACTTTTCATTCTTATTGATTACCTATAACTTGTACGAATATATGTACAAAGAAGAGAGACATAAAAGAGGCAAGATATTATAGGAACATAAGTGTAGGCAATTGCCATATACTCACAAGATCAGTGGCAGAGCCAGGATTTAAGTTCAATGGGGTCAGAATTCAATCTATCTAAATTATGAGAAAAATATATATATCAAAAGAGGTTATAGAATACAACTCAATACAACTCAAAATGTGTTATAAATTCAATGTTTATATCTTACAATCGTTTCCTACGAGGTCTCTTCTTATGAAATCGTTCCTTAATGATCTCATTATCAATATTATCAAAGATTTCCTTCTCAATGTACACAACCAAACTATCATTTATTCATTTGTCACCCATACGGTTCTGCAAACGATTTTTTAACAATTTTCATATTATAAAATACTCTCTCGACTAATGCAGTTGCAACTGGAAGGATCAATGTTAATGTAATGAGTATGAAAACTAAGGGAAATACAAGATTTTTCTTTGTTTCTACCATTTTTATAACTAAGTCTGCAATACCTTTTAAAGTAAAAAACTTCTCATTGCTTCGAACATCAATAATAAAAGTTTGAAGTTGATTATCCAATACCTTAAGATCAATAGAAAAAAATTCCTTCGGATAAAACTGAGTAAGTTCAATTAGACTTTTGTGCTTGAAAACAGTAAATGAGTCTGTTGGGTTTAGACATGTTATGCGAGCAAGCAAGTCTGTAGTTGTCTTAGTAAAATGACCACTTAACTCTTGAGCTTGCATATCAATGATAGTATAGAGTATCTCAATACGATAATGCTATTGGTGATGGTTGGAGTATTTTGTCTTAGACGTCCACAAGCTTTGAACATATCGTCCATGTTTAGAATGTCAATGTCATGTTTCTTGCAAAAAGAAGAAACTTCCATAATCAAAGGCTCCCAACCATCATCCTTTCTCATATCATTCAATCGCTTTTTGGATATCCTTACTAAGTCTATAGCATTTTAAATATCTTGATTATTTCTTTGCAATACTTGAGAGAACTCATTTGTAATCCCCAATATGTGTTGCATAACATGCAGTACAAATACAAAATCAAATGAAAGCATCACCTAAAAAAAAGTTTAAACATATGTTTAGAATTTATAGTGTAAAGACAAAACTAAATAAATTAAATAGTAGCATTACCTGTAACAAAATGTTTATTTCAGTTCTTTGTTCAGAGCTCGAACCATCTTTTCTAACAATCTCAAGTGAATCAAGCACCAAAGAATACATATCAACCAAATGAACCAATGTCAAATAATGCGCGCCCCAATGAGTATCACCATGTCTTTTTAAATTAGTTTCTTGATTTAAGCCTTGTCTACTAACTATCTCCCTTTTCTCGAGCTCTTCAACAATCTTGGCTAGTTATTTTTTTCTAAGTACATCTCTTTTTTTACAAGATGCTCTAACAAGATTTAAGATACTAAAATAAAGTTGAAAAAATCCCTCACTTAATTGTGATTCTTCATAATAGTCACAAGTGCCAACTGAAGCTGATGAGCAAAACAATGAATGTAATATGCATATGGATTATCTTTCAAGGTAATAGCTTTCAAACCATTGAATTTTCCTTGCATATTACTCGCCCCATCATAACCTTGGCCACGTAACCTCGATATACTCAACCCATGTGTGGAAAATAGCCGATCAATACTAACCTTTAGTGAAACGTAACCTCGATATACTCAACCCATGTGTATAAAATAGCCGATCAATACTAACCTTTAGTGAACTAGCTGTAGTTTTAGAAACATGCTGAATGCTAAGAAATCGCTCAACTATTTTCCCTCTTTTGTTCACATATTTTAACACTATTGCTATCTGCTCTTTTATTGATATGTCGCGTGACTTATCAACCATTATAGAAAACAAAGAATCACCAAGATCTTTAATAATCACATTTGTTACCTTTTCTGCAGCAGTTTCAGTAATCTCCTTTTGAATGTCAAGAGACTTTAATTTGTTATGTATAAGAGCTTTATCAAAAATATCTTTGATAGTCACAACATTTTTTGCAAGTAAACTCACGAGCTCTAAATAGTTTCCTTGATTTTTTGAAGCCTCAGATTTATCATGACCACGAAATGACAATCTTTGACGTAGTAAAAATCGAGAGCAATCAACAGACGCATTCAAACGAATTCGATAATCAACTTTACTTTTTGTTGATTGTCTTAAGAATAAAGACATGATACTTTGTTTTTGCATCACCAGATTCTCATATTTTATCTGGGCTTCATTGTGAGCACTATTTGACATTCCAACATGAATATCCAACCTGATAAAAATTACATTGAGATCAAATTCTAATCTACATTTAACATCATAAAAAATATTAAAAAAACAAGAGTATCAAACTTTTCTTTCTTTTTCCAATTAGAAAATCTATCACCAGTGAATGATTCACCACTACGTTGTTCTCTATTTCTATTCTTGATGTTAAAGAGATAATAAAACAAGCAATATGCAACATTCTTCTCTATGCTATACTCTAACCAATTAGGATGTTTGACATACCAAGCTTCCACGAATCTTTGAGGAATTTTTGAAATAATTATTTGAGGAAAATCATGCTTATGAGGTTGACATGGACCCTTTTAAAGGTATGCCCTCTGAACTTCGTCCTTGATATTAGGATGATATTTTTCAATCGGTTTTTGTAGTCCAGTGTTTGCAATAACTTCAAATTCTAGGTCAATCTCTAAATGACTTCGCTTATTCGCTGAATTTAAAGATGACTCATCAGCTATTGATTTTCTCTTCAAATACTTATCCATGTTTTCAAGAATAAACCTACATATATTGGACATTGTAAACAAATAAGTGTAAGCTGCAAGTATATTAGGTGCAAATGCATGATTAATTAATGTAATCTTGCCTAGCTTATATATTTATTTACTTCTATAAAGGCGTAGATTCCATTTCATTTTGGTAGCTTCTCCATGATCATGACTACAAATGAAGCAAACCAACTTCAATATCTTTCTTCAATCCCCTAACGAACCCTATATATATCTAAGTTCTTTATTTGATTGTGGTTGTTAGAGAGTAAAAAATGATTTCTTCACAAGGAATTGTAAGTCCCATGTCATGGTTAAAACCAAACTCCTCTACAAATGAAGCAAACCAACTTCAATATCTTTCTTCAATCCCCTAATGAACCCTATATATATCTAAGTTCTTTATTTGATTGTGGTTGTTAGAGAGTAAAAAATGATTTCTTCACAAGGAATTGTAAGTCCCATGTCATGGTTAAAACCAAACTCCTCTTCAGCTCTTTGAAGCAAGCTTTGAAACTTAAGGTGAGCCAACCATGATATTGGGATTATGCATTTGTTTCTGTTTTCTCTAACATAGGCAGTGTCCTAAGGTAATGGCAATCCGATAATATCAATGTTTGCAAATTATAGAAACTATTTGTGGGCTCGGGTAATTCTTTAATTTGGCTATAAGAGAGATCAAGGAAACGAAGATATTTCAAATCATCTATAAAATCTGGTAACCTAGTTATAGTATAACCACTAAAGGACAATACTACAATCTTAATTTTGGCAACAATTCATACGGTTCCTTGTTACTTAAACTGCATCAGTGAAATCCAAGCAAATGATCTTATGGTAAAAACTAAAAAGGTGTGTATTCAAGATGACTGTATGTAAAAGACATGTAGAGATTCAATCTCAATGGGACTTTAACTTACCTTGTTGCCTCTTTTAAGGATAAACGTGGGTTTATTTTTATTTTTTTTTTGTTTTTCCTTTTTAACTTTTCCACCATTTGTCTCTTCTAAGATATACCTTATTCTATTGCTACGAAAATTCATTATTACTAATACCATAAAACAATGTGTCAATGTCCCTATCACTCTCTTTTACATGATTCAAAAAGTTATGCTTCTTAACTTGCCCATTGGCTTAATCTATTCTATATGAACTAATAAAAGTAACTAAAAAAAGAATAAAATATTATAAGTAAACTACACCACGTCACCACCTTTAATTTTATACTATAATAAAATTTAATGATTTTATGCTATCAGATTTATGTTTTTCTATTAGAGAATGAGTAATAATCTTGGAAAACATGAAACTTGCTAAATAAAATGGGAAAACAAGAAGTAGAAGTTGACCTGGGTGGTGCAAATAAGAGAGGAAAAGAGAGAGAGTATCTTGCTAGTAGTAGTAAGCGACACAAATCAAAGAGGAACAAAAATAAAATATCTTGCTGGTAGTAAGTGGAGTCTTGTGAGGTAAGTTTGTGGGTTTTTAATTGTTTGAATTTTAAAGTTTATTTGGTGGTCCAAAAGTTTTAATAGGGTCAATTTAAAAAGTCAAATAGTTTAGTAAGGTCAAAGAAATTTGATAAATTTATAATAGGGTCAAATTAATATATTTTGTGGGGTCAAAGTGTATTTTAATAATGTATATATATATATATATATATATAATAAGTTAATGAGGTCATCTGACCTCACATTCCACCACATGCCTCCGCCCTTGCACAAGATCAACTAGTCGTTATAGCATGATCTTGGTGTTGCTGAGTTGTTTTTGGTCTGCTGTAATCTTGGTCCACGAATATTGAGTTTTCTTGTTGGATGTATTTTTATCACCGTTCAAAAAGCATACCGAGTTTTAATAAGTTTACTACTTAGCTTAGGCCTTAAAAAAAGGTTTTTAATAACATTATACTTGTAACACATGTCATTTATAAAAATTATCCAATCCATTAGCACAATAATTACATTTTTAATGGTTTTAAGAAAATAGTATTAGTTTCCCTAACCACATAAATAAAAGGCAAAAATGAAAAACGATTTGATTGGAAATGCATAATTGAAGTTCTTTGTTTTGATTATCATGTGTTAGATTGCCTCCTGGAATTTGCTTGTTTCATGATATCGTCAAGTAGAAAAGTAATGTTCAAGTGAGAATATATACCTTCTTGGACAAATTCATTTACCATCTATCCAAGCTCTCTAGCTCTCTCTCTTCTCTCTTTTCCTTCTTTTCCTTCATCCATCAATCTTTCCATTGCATTCTTCACTTCTTCTCTCTTCACCAACATCCCAATTTTTTTTCTCTCTCCCCACTTCATAGGTTTTTCTACCCCCAAACTCACACTAACTTGCAGTATTTACACAACAAGTTTCTCATTCTTAAATTGGTCTTTAAATAGTGGCCATGTTAATAATAGCATACCAGTAGATTCTCTTTCTAGTATTGAATTCCAACCACAATGGGTTAAGAATCCTCCAACTGCATGGTGAGATAGTATTAGTAATTGTGGTGTCTAACCCTAGATGATAAGTCCTCTTCCATTGATCCATTCCTTAAACCCATCCTCTATAACACATTTCTGTAACTATTTTGATGTTTCTCTATCTTTTATAACCCAAATGCATGGTCTATTTGATGCTTCTAACTCTAACCCAAGTTCTATTAATTGCAACAAAATCAAATCACAAACACTTCCAAAATGAGCAAACATTATAGAGCTTGGATGTTGTGAATCAAGCTATTTTCAGCATTGGTGTTCGTCAACTGATGCCTTGTTACCTCTTTAAGCCTTATCCAAGTTGTCTTTGTTGTGTAGTGAAACTGGACCAATACACCAAAATTTGTCATGTTTTGTTTTCTTGAAATAGACCATTCAACTACACAATAAAGATAACTTGGACAGGTAACAAGGCTATTGGTTATTGACTTAATAGTTAAGGGCAGAAACCCCAAATCGGTGGAATTCCAATTTCTCATTAAAATTTTTGGCTTATTAAAAGAAGGCTTCCATTATTATTTTTTATCCCAAGCAAAATATCAATTGAGTTATAATAAAATCTCAATTGAGTCGTTGAGGGCCTAATATCTTATAGCATCTCATAGTTTATATTTTCTCTTTTGGGTTTCTATTTGTTTATAGGTTTTACACTTTCACTGAGTTTTGTAATTAATTTATTTAATAATAGTAAAGTTTTTAGTAATGCTCGAGAACGTAGGTATTTATTCAAAGCTCGTTAAATTTTGTGTTATCATTTTATTATTGTATTTATTGATATTTTGATTTATATTTATTATTTTTCAATAGCTATAGTTAGTAGTTGTGTGTTAATAAAATAGAATGCTTCTGCTGTACAACAAGTGGTATCAGAGCTGTAGGTTTGGTATAGTTTTGGTTGTTTAATAACTATTGAATATAATAGTTACTTTAAAGCTTGAATATTGTGGGAGGATAATTACAATAAAGAGAAATTTTATCTTAAGGAAATTGTCTCTTGAGTACTATTTATTTATATACCAAGCTATAATATAAAGCAGTAATGGCAGAAATGGTAGCATCATCATCTATATCAGTAAAGATGATATCAATGACAAACTCAAAAATTGACGTGGAGAAATTAATAATCGGTGTAAACCCTGTTCTTCGAACATAGGAGCAAGATGGTCATTTCATAACATTCATTATCCCACGTGCATTGTACAAGATTAATTGGCACATTAATGGGACGTAAGTGAATTTAGATTCATGATTAATAAAGAGAATACAATAAAATTGAAAATATAATTTGAAATTTTTCATAAGTTAAGTTTTCGCATATTACCCTACGTTGAAGTATTCGACAATCTCGCTAGCCGGTTAGCAAGTAAGGTTAAGGGACAGTGCCCTTGAGGGGGAATGGGGGGGGAGCCCCCAAAAGGTAAATAAAAATGGTGTTTGGGAATGAAAAGAAAAGGTTAAAATATGTTATGAGCATGAAATATTGATACAAAGAATTAAGAGTATCGATACACATTGATACATAGAATTAAGAGTATCGATACATTGTCTAAATGTATTGATACATTAAGGAAACAGGTTGATACTTGATGAAAAGATCGATACTTATAAAGGAAAGTATCGATACTTTGCAAGTTAGTAGCTTAGGAAGGAATTTCGGATTGAACGAATTGATACATATGAAGAAATGTATCGATACTTAGTAAGTTAAGACTTGAAAAGAAATTATAAGTTGACCAGATCAATACTTATAGAGAAAATATTGATATATTTCAAAACAGAGAGTTCGAAAATATTTACAATGTGAACCAAATCGATACCTTCTTTAAAAGTATCGATACATGTCGAGATAGAGAGTTGGAAATTAATTATATGTTGAACCAGATTGATACCTTCAACAAAGGTATTGATATATTGAAAAGAAAATGATCGATACATAAAGGCTAATGTATCGATACTCGGGATTGAAGGAATTTTTAGAATCGTATTTTTTTAGGAACGGATCAATACCTAGACCAAAAGTATCGATACCAAAGTTAAAAGTATCGATATCTAACCCAAAGGTATAGATACTTTATGTAAATTTGGGCTAGATTCACAGGCAAATAAGTCATTTCACACACTTTTATAAATACCCACAAGGGGAAAACAATTCCAACAGTTCTCATTCATCCATTTACTTCTCTCTCTCTAAAAATACTTCTCTCTTATTCTTTCTCTCGAATTTCCTCATAAATCAAAGTTAATCACCTAAGTTTTGGTTAGATCTTACCTCTCATGTGACTCCTCATCTTTACCCCAACAATGTGATACTGATTTCGGCTTGAAACAATAAGGATGGGTACAAGAATGAGTAAGGGTTTCAAATCAAATTGGGAGTTTCGCGTTTAAATAACACTGTGAGATTTCTAAGGACATTTACAGACTAGAGGTAAGTCTATAAACCCGTTTTAAGTTCAATTTGATAGATTTGACCATGTATGAGTGTTAGGGTTCACTGTTTACTTGAGGGTTTCTGATTAAATTTACGTAAGAAACATAGATTAGTGTTAATTAGCAACATTAGAAAGTATAATATTAAGTAAATAGTAAAATAACATTTGGAATGCATATAACCATTTTAGATGAAATTGAAAACATTGAGATAACTACGACCATGGGATTCCATTATTGGGAATCGGCTAAATAGCCTTCGATAAGAAGCTTAATAAGGTTAAATGTGTCAAACTAATGAAGTTGAGATAAAATGACCATGAACATTGCATATAAGACATAAATGTTAATTGATTAGAATATCGAAGTTATAATATTATACATGTGTAATATAGACGCCGAGCATTCGGAAGAGAGACAAACTAGGCGCAAAAACTAGTGTAAGGAGAGGAGACCTTCCCTATTACGGTGAATAGAACTATTTCTACTTGTTTTCCTTATTTTAAAATATCTTATGGACCTTATTATTTTATGAATTATGAATGCTTTATTTATCGTTGATTTGAATTAAATATGAATGACCTATGGTTTGAATGAATATGTGA
>JAXCLQ010000009.1:1701250-1719230 GCA_035584115.1 Cedrela odorata
GAGGCCATGTTTGATATTGAAAATGCATGGCTTATAATAATGTTGAAAATGAAATGATTATAAATGTTTATGTAAATGAATTTGATTGTAGCTATGTATTGGTGATATGGCCGGAGAGCTAAGTTGGTATGTGACTATAGGTATAGGGTAGTAGCCTAGGGACAGACCTATGAGAGGCCGTCTAGGTGAGTACGCTGCAGGAGGGACAGTTATATGGGTGGATATGATGATATAGAGTTGCCTACCTGTAGGATTGACGAGGATAGTCATGAATATCACCACATGATTACTCGAGGCCAACGTTAGTGGTAGGCCAATCTTAGAAATTGAGCATATATTTTTATACTTAAAGAACTGTTTTAATAAACGAGTATCATTTTTTGTGCATAAAGTCCACTGATGGTCTTAGGGTTATTATAGCCAAGGTAATCACTGGAAAAAAGAGCTAGCTCAATAATTTTGTATAACAGACTATGTTTTATCAATATAAAATTATTTTATGTGCATTAATAAATATTTTATTAAACTATATTTTATCCACTCACGGAGTATATCCCCATATACTTATCCCCCTCACCTCCTAGTTTTCAGTAGATCGAGATTAATAAGTGCATTATGCAGGTAGTGGTAATTAATAAATAGTGTAACGCCCTCAGGTACAGTTGATATTCTTAACTCAGACTTTGACAGATTAGTTTACTGGGTATCTTTTATAAAACTGTTTATGTTTGTAATTATGAATATAAATGATGTATTTTGATAAATATTTTACATGTATCTTAAAATTAAATATATATTTATTGTTGAATGATTTGAAAACCATCTCAGAGAGACGTGTTTATGTGAATGTGTTTATGAATTGTTTTGGAAATTGCTTTTGAGATGTATGTAAATACACAGGGGAGATAGGTACCCAAGCAACCTTATAGGCCTAAGGGACATGTTTAGAGATTAAGAATGTGTCTCGAAGGTCTGTGGCGATTGTCACATATAGAATCCACGAGCGTGGGTGTTTCAATCAAAATAATTTCGACCCATGGTAAAGTGAGATAATGGATGACTTGTGTCAAAAAATAAAATTAGAGGATTTTAGTGTGAGAGATTGTGATAGGCTAAATGTAAAAGCTTGTTGTATAATTCCCTCTTATCTTTATAGAGAACATATCTATTCATAAAAGAGACATTTACTAGTAAATTATGGAAGGAATTAGAAAAAAATATATGAAGAAAAGTAATAAGAATTTGCTTTATTTGTTGAAGAAAATTTATCGGCTTCAGTTGAAATCAGGTTTGGGTATCAGTGATCATATTAATAATTATTGTTTGATAGTCAAGTTGTTGAATTTATATCAAACCTTCAAAGATGAGGAAAAAGTTATGATGTTGATAAAATCTTTTCTTGATGAGTTAGATTATGTGTGTATTACACTTATTCATTGTAAAAAAAAAAAAATTATCCTTTCAAGAAGTGTATGTAGTACTACACAATTATGAAATTTGAAAAAAAAATTAAAAAGAGAATAGGGATGAGTCAACAAAAACACTTACAGTAAATATAAGAAGTCAGAATCATAAACAAGAGAAAAAAGGAAGATTTACGTGCATTTTGTTATGAAAAGAGCATTGGAAGAAAGATTGTCCGAAGTTTCAGAAGAAAAAAAAAAGTAAGGGCAAGACTACTTTTGATGTAAATATAGTTGAGCATGATGAAGATGTAACATATTTTACACTAGTTAATATGTCGTCAACATCTCAGTTTAGTAAGTGGATTTTGGATTTGAGTTGTACTTATCATATATCTTTTTATAATGAGTGGTTCTTTAATTTGAAGAGTTAAACCATGAACATGTTTACAAGGTTAATCATAACTTTTGTAAAATAAATGGGATATGTTTAATCCGGTTGAAAAATAAAGATGAATATACTAGAGTTTTGACAGATGTTCAGTATGTACTAGATTTGAAGAAAAATCTTATATCTTTGAGTGTCTTGAATTCTAAAGGTTAGTCTATGTCTTTTAAAGACAAGATTTTAAAGGTTACTTCAAATTCTCTTGTAATTATGAGAGGTACAAGAAAAAAATAATATTACAATTATAGTATGGTTATCAGATCAACAACAATAGTTTCATATAAAGATGTAGATTCAAAGATGATCATGTTATGATATATGTGTTTGGCATATGCATGTAAAAAAGTCTTATTGAGTTTGATGAAAGAATGCTTATTTAAATATGCAAAGATCTGCAAATTGAATTTATTTTAGCATTGTATTATGAGAAAGCATATGAGAGTGAAGTTTGGTACGACGATTTATAATACTAAAGGTATTTTGGATTATATTCATTGAAATGTGTGGAGACCTACCAAGACAACATCTTTAGGAGCTAAGCACTATTTGTTTACTTTTGTTGATGACTTTTTCAAAAAAGTTCAGGTGTGTGTTATGAAGACTAAGGGTGATGTGCTTAATACTTTCCTTAAATGGAAAAAGATGGTTAAGATACATATTGATAGAAAAATCAAACAACTCAGATCAAATAATGATGGTGAGTATCTCAGTGTTCCTTTTTTAAAAGTGTGTCAAGATGAAAGTATTGTATGATGCTTCATAATAAAAAACACACCACAACAAAATGAGTGACAACTCATGAACCGAACATTATTAGAGAATGTTCGGTGTATGTTGTCCAATGCTAGTTTGGGGCAAGAAATTTTAGGTTGAGGCAATGACTTATGCATATTATCTCATTTATCGATTAATGTTGACAATGGTAGAAGAAAAAACTCCATTTGAGGTATGGTATGAAAAACCTGTAAATGATCATGACAATTTATATGCTTTTAGTTCCATTGCTTATTATCATGTGAAAGAGTCTAAGTAAGATCCTAGAGTCAAGAAAGTTGCTTTTATGTGGATTACTTTGAGGATGAAGAGATACCGCCTTTGTTATTCAAGTTTGAGAAAAATTGTATTTAGTAATGATGTTACTTTTGATGAATATACCATGATGAAGAAAAGAAAACAACAAAAGAATACTAATTATATTGTGAAACAGGTAAAGTATACTCAAAAGTATGTGGAGTTTGAGATAACCATTAGTCGAGCTAAAATTTTTGTAACAGAGGATGATACTCATATGACAAAGGAGGTTAGTGAAAATGAAGAATATGTTTTCACTCAGGAACCTCAACAACAACAAGAATATTGCAGTTAATAGGTAAAGACATGAGATTCGCAAACTTGCTCGATTTGCTGATATGATAGCATATACACTTCTAATTGTAGATGATGATGTTTCTTCCGCTTATAAAGAAACAATAAGATGTCTAAAAATTGGTAAGTGGAACAAAGTTATGAATAAAGAAATACAATCTCTTTGGAAGAATAAAACTTAAGAGCTAGCTCAATTATTGAAGAATAAGAAAGCAATTGGACGCAAATGTGTATATACAAAGAAAGATGGACTTCATAATAAGAATGATGTTCTTTTCAAGGCAATATTGATGGTTAAAGGCTACACTCAGAAAAAAAGGATTGAATATAATGAGGTATTTTTTTCAGTTGTTGAACACTCTTTTTTTAGAATTTTGTTGGCCTTGGTAGCTCAATTGGATTTGGAACTTGTTCAACTCGATATAAAAACTGTATTTTTACATGGTGATTTGGAAGAAAAAATCTATGACTTAGCTAGAAAGATTCAAGGTTGATGGTAAGGAAAATTAGATTTGTAAACTAAATAAACCGTTTTATGGTTTGAAATAATCGTCATGGCAGTGGTACAGACTATTTGATTGGTTCATGATAGGTCATAATACACCAGAAATAGATTTGATAATTGTGTGTATTTTTGCAAGCTAAGAAATGATATGTTAATGGCTTTAAAGAATATTGAAGAAATTAAAAAGTTGAAGGCTTAGTTGAATTAAGAGTTTGAGATGAATGATGGGTATAGAGATTAGTAGAGATAGAGGAAAAGATAAGGTTTGCTTGACTCATAACCAATATCTTAAGAAGATATTATAACATTTGGTATTATTGATAAGTCAAAACATGTAAGTACCCCTCTTGGTCCTCATTTCAAGTTGAGTGCATTGTTAATTTCGAGGACATATAAATAATGAGAATATATATAAAAGATTTTGTATTCTAGTGCAGTTGGTAGCTTGATGTATGCTATGGTGTGTATGAGACTTAACATTTCACATGCAGTTGAAGTTGTGGAAATATATGCATGATCCTGGTAAAGGACATTGATAGGTTGTGAAATGGATTCTACGATATTTGTCAAATGCTATAAAAGTTGAATTGACTTTGGAACAGAATAATATGTGTGATCAATATGTTATTAGGTATGTTGATTCTGATTATGTTGGTGATTTAAATAAATGTAGATCAACTACCACGTATTTATTTACTTTTGTGAATACACTAGTGAGTTGCAATCTATAATTGCTTTGTCTATCACAGAGCCAGAGTATATGACAATTACAGAGGTTGTAAAGGAAGCGATTTAGTTGCAAGGAATACTGAATGAATTAGAAATTGTTGAGAAGAATATTACTATTATTTTAACAGTCAAATTGCTATTTATTTAGCGAAAAATCTAATGTATCATGTTTGGCGAAGTATATGAATGTTCAATATCACTTTATTCATTAGATTATTAGTGAAGGAAGAATTTTAATTAAGAAGATTAAAACTGCTGAGAATCCTTCAGATATGTTAATCAATATGGTGATAACGATCAAGTTCAATTATTATTTGAACTTGATCAATAACTTGCAAATCTGATCGTGCTATTTGCCGCATTTGGAGGTGTTGCTAATTTTGACAAAATATACGAAAAAGTAAAGGAGTTGTATGACTAACTTTGACTAATTAAACTAAGGTAGAGATTTGTTGGTGGTTAGCTTAATAGCCAAAACCAAAATTCCCCCATCGAAAGTATAAAAAAAGCCTTCCTATATTATTCTTGTTGGCGAGGGAGGGCAACAAAGGCGCGATGCCCGGGAACGGTTCCCAATGCAAGATCGTTGCAGAGAAAGACCACGGCTGTCACATATACCGTGCGAAAATGCTCTTAAAGGACCATAGACATGCACATATGCATATTTTAAAATTTAAACAATTTTAAACAAATTATTAACATAAATAAATTACACATACTTTAGATGTTGATTTCCAGAACAAACTCATGTAATTCTAGTCAGCTTTAAAGCGTGTCACACACACCAAATTGATTATGATAGGTTTCGGTTACCCAGATTCGTGTTTGAAAACTTAGAACAATTTTTTCTACTCTTAAAAAACTTATACTTGTTTTTTTAGAAAAGAATGAAACATATGAAACTCTTTCATCTCTTTCCTTTCTCACTCTATTATTTTTTTACTTCCTTATAAATTTTTGTTCAAAACAAAAATCCTTCATCATTCAACAATGGCGTTCTCGGTAAAGGGGAGAAGAAAAAGAATATTGTTTAGGTTTCAATTCACAATTGAAATCTCACTTTTTTAAAACCTAACCCACGTATATACCTTTTCATCCATTCATTTTGTTCAAAACAATATAATCGATTACAAGTATCATGCTCTCATCCATGGATTCTAAAATCTAATGCATTTAATGAAACAAATATATTAACATATATTAATATTAATCATATTAATATATATATATATATATATTCTTAAAATATTTAATGTAAGAGAAGAGAGAGAGAAATACATTTTATTATCTTTATAAAATAACATGTAATGATTACATCTTAATAATATATATATATATATATATAATAAAGTGTAATTATCATTTCTTATTTCAATGTTTAACTTTTAAAAATTAAATGTAAAAGATACTTTGTTTTTTTTTTTTTAATTTCTTTAATCATAATTAAATAATTAATCTTAGCCATTGATTCAAAAATGAATGAAGAAGATTTAATCAACAATTTGATACTTGACAACATCACATGGTGCCATTTATCAATCAATAACTACTTGATCAAATAATAATTATTTAATTATTAATAAATAAATAATTTATTTATTAATTTTCTTATAACAAAATATATATTTTCAAGTTTACATATATTCGTAAATTATATTTACGCAATTCGAATTATTATCGAAATATTTCTCACGCATACATGTACTAGCATGTCTCAACCGGAAAATTAGTTATTTACAATAAAGAATTAAATTGTCATCCGATCAAAGCATTGAAATAATATTATTAATTAACTTAATGAATATTGTACAATGACAATAACCATCATCATCAAGTAACCGGTTAATGTGTGTGACTACCTGGGTTTACCGTGAATTGGACATGAACAGATACGAATCATTTTACATCACTTTGGTACAACTGCTTGTAACCGAAATTCTCATGATCATTAGCAACCTCTAGTAAGATATCATGATCCCCAAACACGAATGAATTAATATTCAAGATAAACATATATAGTTGTATGTGCATGTAATAGAGTTTTTTTTTATTGTCAACTCTCGATTAAGTGCGATTCATAAAATAATGAAACCCCTAACTTAATCATAGGTATATGAACTCAAATCATAGGCAGAATTCGTGTATCTGAAACACCTTCTTGAAAACATACTCTGCCTAGAGATTTCGCTTCCCATGTATGACATTCTTGCTTAAGATCTTAAGTTTTAATATCTGAGTCAGTAGATTCCATTTTAGTCATCACCTGTTTTTACATACTAAAAACACATTGCTAGCAAGCTTCTTTCATCAAGCGTGATTAGCCTAATACGATATATACAAATAAATGATAAGTCTCAGTGTAGATGGCAGTCGTAACACCTCACGTCAAAAAACTAGTGGTATACTAGTACGATTGTGTGACGTATAATTGACTATGGATAATCACCCATGTGATTTTGTCACGTTTAGTAACATGTTCTCTTATGTATTAATTATATTTATGCTCTTATGACATGAGACTCGTCACTCAACTATTAGCATTCAATATTAATTATTGGCATCATCAAACATTCCAGTTATGGAATGTCATACTTCCATATAATATTACCTCAATTGAAAACTATTTTAGATGTATTCAAATAAAAAACTCTGTACTCGTATTTACAACTCTTTGTAGATAAAGTCTTGATATCATAATATATTATGGAATTTCATTCTTCATTATTTATTAATTAAGCAACTGGAAATACAAGATGATATAAATGTCATTTTATTAATCGTAAATAATTTATAATTAGAAATATATTTATATATAAAAAATAATATCTCTAAACCATATAACATGATTGGTTATAGAACATATATCCTACAAATTTGTATCCCAAATCAAATATTAATTGAATATTAATAAAATGTCGAATAAGTCCTTAAAACCCCAATTTCATATATAACCTCATACTTTATATATTTATATTTTTGGGTTTCTATTTGTTTTTAAAATTTATAATTTAGTTTAGTTTTGCAATTATTTTATTTGAAGATGGTGAAGTTTTCAGCAACAAACATAGGTATTTTTACTTCATTTTATTAAATTTTGTATTCTCCTTTTATTATTGCATTTATTGATATCTTGTTTTATATTTATTATATTTCAATAACTATAATTAACAATTGTGTGTTAATAAAATAGAAAGCTTATGTTGGACAATAAAGGCGTGAGTTGATGAACACCAATGCCTAAAATGGTTTGATTTACAACATCCCACTTGTTTGCTTGTCTTGGAAGCAACAAAAATACCATTCATTTGAGTCATAAGAGATGGAGAAACATCAAAAGAGCTGAAGAAATGGATTATAGAAGATGGGTTGAGGAAAGGATCAAAGGAAAAGGACTTGTCATACGAGGTTGGGCACCACAAGTACTAATACTATCCTACCCTGGAATTGGTGGATTCTTAACATATTGCGGTTAGAATTCAACACTAGTAGGACTGTGTGCGGTCGTGCCATTACTTGCATGACAACTATGGGTGACCAATTCATCAATGAGAAACTAGTTGTGCAAATACTGAAAGTTGGTGTGAGTGTTGGGATAAAAAAAACCTATGGAGTGGGGAGAGGAACAGAAAATTGGAGTATTGGTGAAGAGAGAAGAAGTGAAGATTGCTGTGGAAAGATTGATGCGCGAGGGAAAAGAAAAAGAGGAGAAAAAAGAAAGAACTAGAAAGCTTGCAAAGAAAGCAAAAGAAGTTACGCAAGAAGGTGGGTTTTCTCACTTTGACATTACTCTTCTACTTGAAGATATGGTGGAACAAGTAAACTCCATGAGAGAATCGATTACATAAAGAGAAAATGCCAAAGCACGGAAGGAGCAGTAACAAAGATTACAACAGATAATTGAGAAAATAAAGGAAGTTGAAAGTGAATGTTCCCAACAAGATCATGAACAAAATGCCAAACCATTGGGTGAAATGCCAGAACTAAATTTGAGTTCACGCAATCAATACTACTACCTTATTAATCCAAATTCAATAAATATATTTTCTATCACTTAATTAATTAATAAATAGAATATGTGAGTGAGAAGTTACAAGGGTTCAATTTGAATTATTATTATGGCAGAATTTTAAGTTTTAAACTGCAAATTAAATTTTATGGTAAATTATTTTTTGGGTCTTTGAGATGGTAAATTTGAATCAAATTAAAGTCAATTTAATTTAATTTTAATTATTTTTTGATCAGTTGAAGAACATTAATGAAGTTTGTTCTTATAGTTGAACAATGTATATTTAATTAACAATCTAGCTGATTTTCAAGAGTAATAATACATTTTTTAAAAAATTTTATCTTAACTTTTTTTAATTCTATTTAAAATTCAGACTGATAAAAATTTTAGTAAAAAAAAAAAAAAAAAGAACAGTCATAATTTATTTTTTGTTCATGATCTTGCTGACTGTTTAAGGAAAAAATTATCACTTCTATATTGCAAATACCTATTCACTAGAAAATTATCCATTTTACTAATAAAAAGAAGAACACGAAGAAACACGTTGTTCACTTCCTCTCCAACACACGTTTTGTTTTGTTTATTTTTGTTCATTGAATATATAATCTTAAATCATGCTTAGGTTAAGTACGATTATATTATATGTTATATATATAATCTTACTCTTTCTTTTTTTTGGTATTAATTTCTGATTATTCGTTTTCTTTATTCAAAGGGCAAGGAGCATGCATGCTACTTGATTTGATTTCTAAAACAATTTGATAACCCATTTTTAACATCTTACCAACAAGTAATTGATTATGTTAATTGAATTATATTGTAAATTAACACTCTAATTTATTCTTTTCAAAGTGAAAATCAATTCTACTTATCACATAAACTAATTGTGATCTATAGCTATGAATATATTAATTTTATTTTTCTTTTACATAACATAAAATTTGACAGACAATAATAGCAAGTTCACAATTTACTATAATTAAATTGCAAATTTGTTTATTATACTTCAATGTAAACAAATTAAAAAGTTCAAATTAAAGGGTTTGTGTTTTTAAAAGAAATAAATTAAATAATATTAAATCATTAAGATATTTAGAAGCGGTTGTTTTGTTTTTATATTTGTTTTTCTTTTTGTCTTAATACTTAATTTGCTGAATTTAAATATTTTAGATAATCCTACAAAAGCTTTTAACTTATTGAAGAATTAAATTCTCTACTCAAACATCACCACCGTTAATAACAATAACTTTTGTAACGAAGACAAATGAAATGTTTAATTTTTATTATTATTTTATTTAATTTTATTTTTAATATGTTTTAATTTGTCAACATTATTATTCTAGTAATCTTTTATTTTTAAAATAAATTATTTTCTTTTTCACTTTGATATAAACGGAAGTAGAATCTCAAACCCTTTTTGATTGCTGTTAAAAAATTATTTTTAAAATTAAAATAATATTAAATAAAATTTCTTTTATAATTTAATTTATTTTTAACAAATTACGATCATTTCATACATACTACAATATTAATTTTTTGAATTAATGAAAAAAAAATAGTGATTATTTCTTCCTTATATACCTTATACAATTTCAATAATAATTAGAAAGAAGGAAAGAAATGTACCCTCCAGCCCCCATAAATACTACAATTAATTAAGAGGATATTTTACTAACAAATTGTTATACAATATTTATAATTCATCCAACCATAAATTTTGCCGTTCAAGTTTTACAGTTTTCAGTAAAAACGTCAAGTCTCTGACGTGGCAGAGATTGATTAGAATTAATAAAATTATTTAATTATAAAGTAATTTTCATCCGTAAAATTTAGCGCCAAACAAAGAAACCCCAACCGAAAACAAGACAACAAAATCTCCCAAATTACAAAAACCCGAGACAGCCCCCGCCATTTCTCTGTACTGTAAACTTGGTATCTACCGTTCAACTTTCAACTCTCACTCACAGTCTCACACACACACACACACACACACACCAAACCAAAAGTCTTTCTATCTGCGCACTTTTACACTCTTCTATTCAATTCCTTTAATCAATTTCAAATTATGCCCTTCTTCTCTCGCTAAACGCAAAAGAACCCAGTTCGTTTCCATGTCTTCTTCGTCTGAATCTTCTCCCACCGCCAGGACGGAGGCAGCGGCGGCGGCGGATTCTGATCCGCACGCCCCGTTACTCCGTCATCGGGAGAACTCTGTCTCTCCTAACGTTGCTGCTGCTGCTGCCGGTCCTACTACTCTTGCTTTCCTCCTCGGTCGGGCCACGGGCCGTGGCCGTGGGCCTTCTATGCTGGTTCGTGAAACGGCAGCACGTCAGCTCGAGGAACGACGCGCTGATTGGGGATACTCGAAGCCTGTTGTGGCTCTTGACATGCTGTGGAACACGGCGTTCGTGTTGGTTTCAGCTGCGATGTTGATTATTACTGTTGATGAGAAACCTAACACGCCAATTAGGTTATGGATCTGCGGGTAATTTCTTTTCTTTTAGAAATAGTATGAACACACATAAAATATTGAATTATGAAATTCGTCAGGAACTTCCACAGAAAGGGATTTTGAAAAAGATTGAATTTTGAAATCACCCGGGTTCAAATGTATTTAGTCTAAAATTTAGGGTAGTTCTACTATATTATTCACTTCTCTTGTTGTAGTTATTTTGACCTATATTATACTCCCCTGAATTTGGAACATATTTTTTTGATAGGTATGCTCTGCAGTGTCTGGTGCATGTGGTGTTGGTGTGGTTGGAGTACAGGAGGAGGAACACAAGGAGACTTAGGGATGATGAGAGGGGTGGTGTTGATGTTGGGGATGTGAATATTGTTAGTGAGGACGAGGAGGAAGATGCAGGAGGATCCCGAATTTCTACTCGATCAAGGTGAGATTTGGCTCGACTTTA
The DNA here is from genome assembly GCA_035584115.1 of Cedrela odorata. Lineage (NCBI taxonomy): Eukaryota > Viridiplantae > Streptophyta > Magnoliopsida > Sapindales > Meliaceae > Cedrela > Cedrela odorata. The sequence continues at coordinate 1,712,622 of JAXCLQ010000009.1, forward strand.
AGCTATTTTCAGCGTGCAATTTTAGTTTTAGAGCTGAATTGGTTGCGGGTTTATGTTAATTATACTTTCATGATTTGGATTTGATTAATTAAGTTCAGAATTCTAGTGTTTTTTTTTTAATGGAATTTGGGTTATCTTTAATTTGAGCTTTTACTGATTTGGAATTGATTTTTGTTTCGATTTTGATTTTGAATTTCGATATTCTGTTTAGGTTTTTCACGTAACTAGCTATGTGCTTGAGTTCGATTTTACTTTTCGAACTTAAATTTGTGATTCATGGCATTTTCCTAAGCATTCAATGGGATTTGTATTAGACATAGTATATTTCATGATACGAGAAAGAATCTACTTTGTTAACAATCTGTTTTGCTGGGAGCTGAAGTGTCAAAACGTTTGGAATCTTGATGTGTAAAGTTCGGTTGCATAATCGGGGATGCATGTTGATTTCTTTGCTGATATAAATCTATCAACTAGAGGCTCGGTGGACATGTGGGTTTGAGGAATTACTGAGAGGACTAGATTTTGGTATTAGGTGGCAGCAGCAGAATGAAGTCAAAACAATTACTATGGCTTGTCTAGAAGATAGGAAAGCTTGAGGAATTTATACCCAACTTACGTGTAGATGGATGGTCAATTGGATAACAATAAAAGAATGTTGTTAGACTGGATAATGTCTTACAGAGTTTCTGTAGCAAAACAAGCTTATTTGAATGGCAATTGTATTTCTTGCATAATGAATTGTGTTGATATAACAATATAATTAAAGAGCTTGTGACAGATGATACAGCTCTGGCTATGGCATTTGTACGGTGCATGGATGTATGGTTGGATTACTAGGTTCCTGGCAAGAGGAAATTGGGGGATAAGTTTGTGCAGCTGGAGGTTCAAGGATATGAATAAACGCAAGGATAAGAATGATGAGGGCCAAAAAACAAAATAAACTAATATGGGGAGCAAATGGATTAGTGAATTGGATATGGTCTGGATTAGTAAACCCTTTTATAATTTAGATTTATTTTTGAGTCAAGTTGAATTTAACTTTGAAATTTTATACTTTAGAGGGCTTTGTTTGTATAGATAAAATACATTTTTTAAATGCACATAACATTCCAGATGAATTTCTTTCGTGAATTATTTGTTTAAGAATCCATGTGGTTGAGCTGACTTTACAGGCTATTAGTGTTTAGACGTCCTTACTCATATTTCAACTGTTTTAGCCTTTATGTACCTCTTTATGAACTTATTAGAGGTTTGTTAAATCATTGACCTCTTACTGATTTGATGATTGATGGCTCAGTGCCACTAAACGGTGTGAATCAATAAATACAATGGTGTCGTTTCTCTGGTGGATAGTTGGGTTTTACTGGGTAGTCTCTGGTGGTGATCTACTTCTGCAAAATGCTCCTCGTTTGTACTGGTATGCCTTCATAATTTCTGTTTCTTGACAGCTATTTTCCTTTTATTGCATATGCAATTTATTGTCAAGGTTTTTTTTTTTTTTTTTATTTCCATCTTGGCAGAAGTGTAATCCTCTATTTGGATGCCTTTCTTGAATTTCTGTTCTTCCTATTGCACTCTTTTAATTTTCTTATTTATCAGAAAATGACACATCAAGTATTCTTTTGTTCTCTTTCTATAATCAAATTGCAATCATAATACTAACTTAAATGACCATTATCCTGGCAGGTTGATTAGGAATATTATTCTTCTATATTGTAGTATCTTTCTGCTGTTTTCTCTAATTCTTCATATTTGCAGGTTGGCTGTGGTTTTTCTGGCATTTGATGTATTCTTTGCCATCTTTTGTGTTGTTTTGGCTTGTTTGATTGGGATCGCTCTCTGTTGCTGTTTGCCATGCATTATTGCGTTTCTATATGCTGTTGCAGGACAGGTATGAAGGAATAATTATGAACTGTAACTAGCACTAACATTTAAAACTAACTGAGAGCCTTGAAACAGCTTACCAGTGTTTTCTTTTCTTCTATGACTTATTAGGAAGGTGCATCGGAAGCAGATCTTAATATCCTTCCAAAATACAGATTTCAAGTGTTAAACAATGATGAAAAGCCTAGTGCTGGAGCAGGGAAAATGATTCCTGTGGAAATGAATAGTGGATTATTGGCCAATGAGCGTATTCTTTTACCTGAGGATGCAGTAAGCTAATTCTTTTGCCCGAGCATCCAATTTCTAAGTCTTTATTTAATTTAAAATCATTGAGCATTGCTTAGCACTGTTTTATAGAATTTTGTAGAGGTCGCTAAAGGAAGTATTTCTCGTTTGGGCTGATGGCTCTCCTATAAATGGTTGAATCAATAGGTTGGTTTGGTTCCATAAACCCTTCAACCAAAACTAAGGGCAAGTTTGGGATTGTCCTTGGAATGATTAAAAGTGATTTTGATAAATTAAAGTCACTTTAGGTGTTTGGTAAAATATTTTCCAAATCAATTTTGGCAAAATCTCATTTATTATGTTTTCATAATTATCTTAATCTAAATTATACAATTTCAAGTTATTTAATTTTATTATAAATATAAAATACCTATTTAATATCTAGTTTAGTCATTATATACTGTCATTAGCACTTCAACAATGAGATTTACCAAACATATATACTTGTTCCGAAAGTTAAGCCAAACTATATTCTCTTTAAAGTTGATTATTTCAACGCAAATAACAATGATTATTTTTAAAGTCACAACACTACCAAATTGGTAATAAGCCATTACTGTTCTTGCAGAATTAAGTAAAAAAAAAAGGAAATGGAACTAATAAAAACATTTTGGTTTTTCTAAGTGATTTAAGACATTTTTTGTAATTGTTGTACTTCTTTTTTACTTTTAAAGCTTTACCACTTGTACTTTGACATCCAGAAATCTATTCTATAATAGCTCAGATTAAAAGCTACAACACCTCAATCCCAAACATATTTCTATCAGCAAGATAGGCCAGTGAGCATTAGGACTTTCTGGACTATGGAACCTGCTGCTTTAGTGACAGCATCTTGGTATTTGATTTGTCAAATATAATTCAAGCATTTAGCATATGAGATGCTTCAACAAAGTGGTAAAAAAAAAGTTTTTGAGGACCAAATATGGGAATTCTTACAGTAAACTTTTCAAGGGCATTCTACTACCTACTTATTTATGTAAAAGATTGTCCTAGGAGATTGATTTCAGTGTTCTTTTCCCTTGTTCATAGGAGTGCTGTATATGTCTCTGCTCATATGAGGATGCGGCAGAGCTCCATGCTCTACCCTGCAACCATCATTTTCATGCTACATGCATTGTGAAATGGCTTAAGATGAATGCTACGTGTCCTCTCTGCAAGTACAATATTCTCAAGGGAAATGACCAGGTATGAAGAAAGGGGAAAGAGGAACCCCGAAATTCTGTGTTTGTTCCCGAACAACATGGTCTGTATGTACAGAAGAAACCAAGGCAGAAAGAAAGAAGCTTCGCCAAACTCTTTTTAAGAATGAGTTACCATATGTGTCTAACTTTATGTTTCACTTGTCTTTAGGAGTTTGTTTATTCTTCTTGCCTCTGTGTGAATCATTTCAGGAACTTGTGCAAAACTGGAGCAATAGGTCTGCGGGTTTTTCACTTACAGTGTTCCTTTTTTTTTTTCCCTCTTCTTTTCCTCTTCTGTAATTTTTGACATGATGAAAAAGAATGGTTCATGTATTTTTTATGTTGGTATCAATTCTACCATTCTATTATACTGTATACCCCCATATGTTGTGACTAATAGGGCATAATGCATAATGAAACAGGTTCTTTGTAAGTTTGATTGTATAATAGCAATGTATTCTGTGATGCAAATCTTTTTTTTTTTTTTTTATATTGGAATTTGGATGCTCTTTCGTTAGAAAATGCTGGAGCTTTGAAAAATCTTTTAATGCGTACATGTTAAGATTTATTTATTTTATTATATTCTTTTAGCCACAATGACAAATATGTATTTGCTAAGTGAAAAATTTAAATTAGAAGAGAATCTTATTTGTCTCACGGACAACTACGGCTAAGGTAAAACTCGTCTCGAATAATTTGTAAGTTTCAGAGCTTACTCTACATTAGCCATGCTCGTGCTCGGACTTCAGCATTTTTATTTCCCGATTGATTTGATTTTCATGTCAAGTTCAAGACCCATCACTTATTAATACTCGGTTCATTTGCTGCATATTCCAGAATTTAAGTACCTAAACTCTAAAATTCCTACTTTCTTTGGATTGAGGTGCTATTCTAGAACAAAAGTTAATGTTTAAGATTAAACATAGTAGATGGAATCATTGGAAGTTATATACAAGTTTTAAAATGAATTATTTTTATTAAAATTTAGTGTTTTTAAATATTTTAATTATTGTATTTTTAAAATTAACTAAAAATACAGTAGTATTAAAAATAATAAAATCACTAAATATTAAATATTAATAATAAAAAAATAAGTGATTTTTTTATTAAACGATCAAAGTAAAAACACCGCAATGGCAATGTCAATACTAAAGGTGAATAGAGGTCCTAAACAACCTCGTGTACATTGCGCACCTCTCTCCATTCCCATCATCGGGTTGCTTCATTTTTGAAACCCAAACAAAGAAGCTCGTGAGAGCTTATCTAATCCCATCGTAAGTGTATTTTTGGCATATTACTCTATAAATTGCAATGAATAAATATAACATATTTGAGAAGTAAATTATAACATAAACTTGAAAAATATAATGCTACTCGTTTTTTCATCTGCCATCTTAACCAAATGGCATACATACTATTTGTTCTTAATAAAATAAATAAGAAAATGTACTCAATTTTTTTTTTAAATTTAAAATTATCTTTCAAAATTAAGATACTCATATTTTGTTGTTTCAATAACTAATGTCAGCTTGAAATGCTATATTTTCTCAGTAATCTACAATGAATGTTATCAATGTGATGTTATTTATTACAAAAATTTACTTCATCCTTAACTGGAAAGAGGTCGTTCTAGTAATGGTGCCTAGATTGGCAGCGGACGCTAAAGCATCTCCCCATCTCACCAGATGACTGTCTATGAAATGAGATTTAGCCATTACAAGCTGATGAAAAGAAATGGAGCCAGTCCACTTTTCCATAAAGCCAATCACAGCCTAATCTAATTTCTGACATTTCAATTCACTAGTTCCCATATCTGTGGACCCTATCTGATGTGATGACCATGGCGAGGAAGGGACGACATGCCAGAGATTTCCTTCTCAATATCAGTACTGCAACTAGTCAACAACTCACGTTATTAATACTGAAAATTTTCAAAAATATATTTTTTTAACTTCCTTTTTACAATTCTAACAAATCTTAATTAATACTAATTCAAATTTACTATACGATTTAATTTTAAATAATTTTAACAATTTTATCATTATGACCAACTATATTATTCCCACTATAATATACGTACTACAGTATATAACTTCTAAATTCTCAAACCCTAAAATTATAATGTATATTTTAATTTTAATTTTTTTATTTTTTAATATTTATTATTTTTATTTTAAAAAAAATTAAAAAATTAAAAAAATTAATTAAATAAAGATATTAATTATTTTTTTGTTTTTAAAATTTTTGTTATAATAAAAATATTTAAAATAAAGAAATTAAAAAAATTTTAGAAATAAAATTTAGTGTACTTTTAATTTTTTAAAATTATAAAAAAAATTAAATGATAAAAAATATTAAATTTAATTATATAAATTTTATTAAATTGAAACTTATATTAAAAATAAATCAAAAAATAAATTTAAAAATAAATTTAAAAATAAATTTAAAAATAAATAAATTTTAAAAAATTAATATATAGTGTATTAAGTAGTTTTTTAAAATTACAATTTTTTATTATTTAAGCATAAAAAATATTAAATTTAATTATATAAATTTTATTTTAAAAAACTAAAACTTAAAAAGAAATAAAATAAAAAAAACAAATGACTTTATTAATTAGAGAAAAATTTTAAAAATTAATTATTTTAACCTCCTTTTATTTTAATAAAAAAATAAAAAACCATTTTTATATTAAAAAATAAAAAAATCACATAAAATTGTAAATTTTGAAAAATAAAAAATTAATTTCATCATTTATTATTTATTATGTATATTTAAAAATTAAAAAAATTATTTATTATGTAAATTTTATTAAATAAAGAATTAAAAAATTAAAAATTATTGTAACTAAAAATACTGTAGCTACAGTACGACTCATATGTTACTGTAGTTACAATTTGTGCCCACTCGAACAAATGGTCGGGTGTGTGTAGCTACAATAATTTTTAAATTTTTTTTAAAAATAATTTAAGTAAAATTGTAGATTTTAAAAAATAAAAAAACTAATTTTAATACTTATTACTTATTATACATATTTAAAAAATAAAAAATTATTTATTACATAAATTTAATTAAATAAATAATTTAAACTATAATAAATATTTTTTTAATTTTTAAATATACATAATAAATAATAAATTATAAAATTAATTTGTTTTAAAATTTACAATTTAACTGAAACTTAAAAAAATAATTAAAAAAAGAACTAAAAAAAGTTTATTGTTTATATATTTTTTTAATTTTGATAATTTTTTAAATT
>JAXCLQ010000009.1:1719330-1732389 GCA_035584115.1 Cedrela odorata
ATAAATATTAAACGTAAAAATTTTTAAATTTTTAATCTCAAAAAAATATTTTTTAATAAATTGTTCAAAATATTTTTTGATATAAAAATAAATAATTAACTAATTTATTTTGTTTTGTTTTCACTAATAAATTATTTTATTAAAAATAAATTTTATACTTTAAATTTTTTATTAATAAAAAATTTTCAAATATAATATTTATATATTCAACTTTGAATTTTTTATTTAAAAATAAAAATAAAATAAAACAAAAATAATAATAATAAAATTATTTTAATATTTTCAACAAAAAAAATAGAAAGATTGTTTTATATTTATTAATAAAAAAATAAAATTTTTATTATATTCAAAAAAAAATATTTGTAATTTTCATAGATATAACTTTATTTATATTTTGACAATCCTTAAATTAGGTATCGGTTAATTCATAGACAAGTTGTGTTCTAAATGTCACAGAATAACCCTCGTATGAAAACAAACCGCCGACACTAATTTCCATCCTAGCAAATTGTGTAAGGACTAAAACTGTCTTATGTTACTCGCACAATTATGTTTTCACAAAGAAGACACATCAGAAGTCTACAGAAAATTAAGGGCAGTGTCGCTTCTGAAAAATTTGAAAGCTGCTTCAAACTAGATTGCAAGGGCGAAGAAAACCGATGCTTGCTATAATGCTACATAGAACTCACTGTTCTAGTGAATAACGTCATTATCCTCAGCTGTCACCATGATGCAACTGTTTCAACAAAGTAATGGGGAGATATAATGGCAACAGATATCAAACCCATTTTATCACATTAAGAAGCAAACTAAATTAATTGACCCTGGAGATATATAGGTTAGTTTGTAAGAGCAAATTGTGTTAAATATCTGCATCCAATTTTCATCTAGCACTCATCACTTGTCTAAACAGAATCCAAGTTTTCATGTCAGAACAGCCTAATATACACTTCAATAAACATTCAATATAATCCTTGTTGTTACCTGAATCACACAGTGTGATTCCGTTTAAACCAAGCACAAGTTGTAAAACTTTTGAGTTTTACCCACAAGTACACGCATAATTATCTTTTTTTTATATATGAAATGAAAGATTTCCTCCACGAATCAGAACAACCAAGCACCCATGTTTACCTGTATTGGGGCATTACAATAAACAAATTACAATAAATTATTTTCAATGACGTGGATCATGGTTCCCCAAGTTGCTTTGCAGGCCTGGGCTTTGCTGTAGATATGGGAAAGCACTAATCATTCAAGAATCCTCCTTCCTCTACAGTAAAGCACTAATCATTTAAGAATCCTCATTCTTTAGTACGTGGTCATTTTCACGTTCACCAACAGATCATGTTGGGTTCCTGCCAGTGCTCTTGGTTTGCATGCCAGAACCTTTGCTATTATAAATAAACATAGCATCTTACTTACCAACAGACTAAGGGCATTGTCTAATACAACAGTATAGCAATAGCGTCTCGTACAACACATCAAGCTATCTTGAAAGGGTCATATGCCACTGTTGAACAACCATTAATACCAAAATTTTAAGCTGATGAGAAAAGGGCCCAAGTCATAGATGATTGAAGGTGAAGAAGCAGAACATTTTAAGACAAAAAAAAAAAAATGAAAAGTCATTAACAAATTAGATTTTTATGTCACCCTCTCTAAAAATTGATTTGAGTCATGAGGAAACTCCTGAATTCTTTGATAGAAGAGAACTTAGTTTTAAATAGCTTCTTACAATCCATAACTCATCTGCTTTAATGAACTAGCACTTTCAGAAAATAATACAACCAAAAACCAATATCAATACCATTTTCTTTAATCGAATATAAAGAAAAATAAATAATTAAGATCAAAGGTATCCCCTATGAAATTAACAAGGAAACAGCTTCAGAAGCAAAGTGCTACCCATATGGAATGATAATAGGCAATAGCCAAAGAGAAAGAAAAAGACCTCCTCATCCTCATAAATGTAAAAAGATTTTGAAAGCAAACAAATAAACAAAGTACATGCATTGCAAGAGTCATCCAAAGGAGCCGAAGAGAACCATTATGAAAACAAACAAACAAACAATCAAAACAAAAACAAAATTATGGAACAATATAGTTAGGGAGTCTAATGTGATTAGCCATCAAGTTAACAGCAGCAAACATTTGTGGCAAGTGTGTAGGCACATAAAGAACTATTAAAGTAAAATCCCTATAAACAACAAAATCAAAGGATGTCAAATAAAAAGAAATTCAACAAAACTTTCAAACCAATCCTATAGACGATCAAATTACCAATGCAGCAACATACCTTAGGAAAGTCAATTCCATGAGATATGCGAACTTCCCGGGAATGAAAAGCAGCTACAAAAGAATCATTCCTCCACACATATACTAGTTCATTCAAATATGGTGCAACTTTTTCTGCATTGTTTCAATGTAGATCCAAGGCCAATTTTATACCAACTTGTTCTATCGCTTCCACCCATGCACTTGCTGACCCATCAAAAATAGGATCCTGTTTCAGTTAATTGTTGGCATATCTATCAATCTACCTATATTTCATTGAAGCTTAATCAACCAATTGCCCTCATTAAACTCCATAAAGTTCTTTGTGGAGAATAAATAATCTTCACATGTTATATATTCAAATACTAGTTATTCCAACAAACTGACACTCCATTGTCTGGATAGCATGGGAATGATCTTCTTGTCCTCTGTGGCAACTATAATTGAAATTGTATGAGCTAGAAGAAATCTAGTTCGGGTTGAAGACAGCCAACCGGAGGAACCCTTTAATTCACACAAAACTGAAAAAACATTTCCCTTCTCCATTGAAAAAAAAAAGTTTGCGATGAGGCTTGTCAACTTAGTAAAGCATTCAAACCAGAAGAGATGAGGTGGCAAAAGATTGAAGCTAGCAATGACAAAACCAGAGCACCTGAGAAATATCCAGCTCGGATAATAAGTGGATGAGCAGAGAGATGAAGCTTGATTGATGTTAGCAGGAAAAGAAGTAACAAAGAAAGTAAAATAAGAGCGGATGCAAGTTTTAGAATGGGGTATTGATCGAATTGGATGGAAGCATTAACCAAGACTGATAAGGCGCCACTTTGCTGAGATGTTAGCAAAAGAAGGATGAGATTTATTAATGGTGGGATGAAATATCTCAAGTCTATGAAGAAATTCATCATATTGTCTGCTGCAATATTAATTAAAGTTGCTTTTCTGTCCAATAAATGTGAATGTGAAGGAGGAAAGAATTAATGCTACGATATATATAGACACGGAAGAGGATTAGAAAATTGGTTAAGACCTGGATTGCCAAATGGGCAATCCCAGTTTCCCACAACCAAATATTTGATTGCAAATTCTACCCCGTGTGTCTACTACGCCACGATTTTAAGTTATATTTGAAAATGAAAGGCTCTCGGCCCACTTTCTTTTTCCTGCAACAGTTCAGTTCCTTTTTTTTTTTTTTTCTAAAAGATGACATTTTATAATCAAGATTTTGATTGACCTATCATAGAACAACCAAGTTTGTTGACTTCAATTACTGAACACCCAAATTTCTACATCAATGCGTGATGATCTACCCTCCAAATAAAGTGACTGTTGCCCATATAAAGGCTTAAACCACTTCCCTCTTGGAAGGGAAGCGAAATCCATCCAGTTAAGAATGAATTTCAAACTAATTTTAATTTATTGACAGTAGTAATGAAAACTTGAAATATATATTATTATATTATCACATAAAATTCTTTAATCTATTGCCTTGATTGCTTATAAATCTAGAAGCAGGCAGAACAGAAAATACTTTTCTGACAGTTTCTGAATAAACGGGGGTATTGAAGCATTGAACCGCGAAAATATGCTGCTGCCTTGGGGCGCTAGTAGCAAAATGACGAGGTATATTAATGGCGGAAAGAAATACCTCATGTCTATAAAGAAGAGCATATTCGTTGCTGCTGGTGGCAAATGGGAAGAGTAATGTATACTTCAATTTATTGCCAACTATTTTGAATTTGCAGTGGCTATATATACTTGGAGAAAAGATAGTGTGTGAATGGGACCGATTGATTACCTCATCAGACAATTTATGTATACTATCACTGGGCTCTAAATCAGTGGCAAATGGAAGTAAATATCAGTTCTCCCCCCGTTAGTTTAGAGTAATTATCCTTTATTGTCACTTTTTTCTCATTTGATGCTTTTATTATGAAGACATCCTAATCCAAATTGGATCTAATTGTCACTTTTTGTCATTTGTGGTTCAGATATTTTAATAAAAATTAAGTTTAAATTATATATATACATATAAATATAAATTATGCAAGCATGAAGGGTGGAAGACTTGATCATAGGAGTACATTTGTTTTAATTATAATTCCGTAAAATATAAATGTATGTTTAATGCCAACATTAAATGAATGTTTCAACAAAATCTAAATAATAATAAACATGAAGTTATCTAATTAACCTTGAAATTAACTAAAAAAATAAAATTTAAACTTTTTTTTGTAAATATTCGTTATGATTGTATTTTTTTTAAAAAAAATCTATATTTATTTTTAAAAACTTATAATTTGTTTACAATTATGCCGATAATAACAAAAATTAAAAAAATATTTATTTTTATATACATATATTTAACAATAAAGTCAAATATAAGATAAAAAGAATATATATATATATATATATATTGGTAAAAACTCTTTATAAACAAGGCTTTTGTAAATGTTATCATTAATTTTAAAATTTTAAAATCTATTATTTAATCATTATTTTGATGATAAATAATTAAAAATAATTACACTTATTTTAAAATAATAATATTAATTTGAAAATAGAGTTTTTTTTTTAAAAAATTAAGTTTTATTTGTTGCACTTTATTGTTGATTAGATAATTTTATACGTCTTACTATCAACATCTATTTAATATTATTAAAAGTTATTTATCTAATGCTCACAAAAGGTGTATATATTATAGTTTATAAAATAATTATGAAAAAAAAATTGTGATTCAATGCTTAAAGTTATCACATTTTTAATATGACGTAGTCTGCTTAATATTTCTTTTAATTAAAGAAAAAATTCGAATATCTTAATAATAAATGTATCACATGAAATTCGGCTCGGCCGAGTTTAGATTATGATATTGTAAATGTGCCAAATCACAAAAATAATTTCCCCCACCGAAAGCACACCCCTATCTAATTGGGAAAAGCCCATAAATTTTGCAGACCAATCTCTCTTATAAGACTTCCCCGCAAAACCAACTACTGAGTCTTCTCATCTTTTTCTAAAGGCAGATCAACATTTTGGTTAACTATTCAAGCCATTTTAAGGCATCTCTCAGGTCAGATTTTGGTTTACGGAAAAACCACACAGGAACAAACCACAATGCGGAATCCCCTTATCCCACAACCAAATATTTGATTGCCAATTCTAACCCGTGGTCAACTACGCCACAAGGTGAAGTTATACTTGAAAATGAAAGGCTATTGGGATAATTTCATTACCGACCGCTTGGCTCACTTTTTTTTTTTTTTTTTTTTGAGTTTTTATGAAAATGGTCAAGTTTTTAAGTTTATTTATATTTAGAACTCATTAATTTCATTACCGACCGCTTGGCTCACTTTCTTTTTGGGTTTTTACGAAAATGTAAAGTTTTGAAGTTTATTTATATTTATAATCTGAGTTCTAAATTTTTTATATTTTAAATAAAAAATTCAGTATTTGAACAAAATTATCCTTAATTAATGAGTTGATAAATAATATTTTTTGACAAAAATAAGTTAGTAAATAGTACTTTCTCGATGAATTTTATTGAGGACAATAAAACTAAGTTGATAAACAGTATTTTTTTTGACAAATTTCTTCGAGAAAAATTAGTGTAAAAATAGTTTTTTTGACAAAATTTGTTTTGAAGTATTGTTTATCAACCTAATTTGTCCAAATAATTCAAATAAAACAAAATTGTAAGTTGGACTATAAATATAAATAAGCTTAAAATATTGATTATTTTTGTAAAAAAAAAAAACCCTCTTTTTGTCGTCGTACAACTTACTTTCTGTCTTCATTTCTTTTTTCTTTTTTCTAAAATCTGACATTTTATAATCAAGATTTTGATTGATCTATCATGGATCAACCAGTTTCAACATCAATATGTGATGATTTTTCTCCTATTGGCTATTATAGGACAGCCTAGTTTCAACATTAATATGCGATGATGTCAACTCCTATTGGCTATTATAGGATGCCCAAGTTTCAACATTAATATGCGATGGTGCCGACTCCTATTGGCAATTACAGGACACCTAGGTTTCAACATCAATATGCGATTTGTTCTTTTCCCTTGTTCATAGGAATGCTGCACATGTCTCTGCTCATAAGGGGATGCAGCGGAGCTACATGCTCTACCCTGCCACCATCATTTTCATGCTACATGCATTGTCAAATGGCTTAAGATGAATGCAACATGTCCTCTCTGCAATCATAATATCCTCAAGGGAAATGACCAGGTATGAAGAAAGGTAAAGGAGAAATCCCGAAATTGAGTGTTTGTACCCGAACAACATAGTCTGTATGTACAGAAGAAACCAAGGCAGAAAGAAAGAAAGAAAGAAGCTTCTCCAAACTCTTTTTAAGAATGAGTTACCATATGTGGCTACTTGAATGTTTTTCTGGTCTTTAGGAGTTTGTTTATTCTTCAAATATACTATCAAGCAGCATAATAACACATTGTTTATTAAAAAATATTTACTCAAGATTGAACTCAGTATTGAATGACAAACAGTATACTTAACACTAAATTATAATGACTTTCGTCATATAAAATAATATTTAATAATATTAATTTATTATTTAATACAGTTTTAAGTGTAAATAATATGTGGTTGTAAAATTATCTAAATTAATTATTTTAGTAAAATTAAATAAAAAGTGGTCATTTAAGTAAATAAAACCTAAAATAAGATTATTTAAAAAAAAAACTAGTTTTTAAACTAAAACAGTTGTGGGATAAAATTATTAAATATTAATCACAATATATAAAATTATTAATTGTCAAATATAAGTGTAAAAATATGTGATTTTTACTAAAAGAAGGTATTAACAAATATTTCAATTATTGTACATTCAAAATTAAGTAGAAACACAATAATATTAAAGCATAGTTGGTGTTTATCAAACATTTCTAACTATTTTGTTTTCAAATCATAGCAACAGCGTTACAGTACAACTAAATTTAAATAGAGGTCCCAAACAACTAATTTACGTATGAATTGCAAGCCTCCATTCCCATCATCATCATCGAGTAATTTTTTGATAGTTGAGAAAATAAAAACATAAAGAAATCAATATTTGCTTAAACTAAAACTATGTTATTTTATCCGGTCCAAAATTTTTTTTATTATTTTCATAATCGTGCGTACCTAGTTTTCCTTGAATAATTTTTTATAAGTGTAAGTATCTCAAATTTACTATAATTTTATAGAATTTAGAAATAATAATCCTAAACGTATTTATATTTCGAGAATCATGGAAATTCAATTTTGTAAACATCAATTTTCTTGAATTTACAAGATCTTGAGCTCTTCTTGCATAATACATCTACCAGCCAATAGATCTTTTTTATGAAATAAATCCGAAAAGAAATTGAAAAGAAGACGAATATTTTATTGATACACAATTGTTGAGAGGTCTCGAAAGCCTTTACTAGACGAATTTTCATTTATTTGAAATGAACTCAGATTGTATTATATATTTGGGACTTTTGTCATGTTGCATCCGAAACTTTTATAAACAAGGGAGGTCTTGGAATTGATACCCAAACCTGAGATATTTTTATCCGAGTTGGGAAAGTAGTGATGGCTACTGAGCTAGGTTAACCCGCGACCCGACCTGAAAAAAATCAAACCAGCATCGACCTGTGTAAACTATGCATGGACCGGGTCGGTTACGAATTCGTGGACATAGATTAGGCCAGGTCAAAAAAGAAAGAATTGGGAGCCCAAAACTGGACAAGCCCATAAAATTGTTAACCTGACTAGTTTGACCGACAGGTTCGAATCGAACCGGCCTGACACTGTTCATCTATACAGACCGGACCAATTCTGCATTTTAGGAACCGCAATCCAACATGTTACGCCTTCAAATCTGAACACCGACAGAGATAACAGGCTCCTAACCCTGCCTGGATTGGCCCGTACTCGTTGAATTAGGTCTGTTAACCACCATTACTAGAAAATCTCTGCTCTTATTATACCTGAAGTCTTTGTTATCCTCTAGTTTATGTTCCCTAAACTCAATCAACGCTTTTATGCCTATCGTTCTTCACAGGACTTCTCTCGAGTTTCATCTAAAACCGTAGTGTAAATACTTCACATGTAAAATTTGAATCTAAGTGACGTGACTTTCATCTAAAAACTACTAGATAATATTTATCTTAAACTAATGTTGCGTCATTAATGATAGATAGTCAAGATACAAACCATATCATATATATATATATATATATATATATTTTTATTCTTATTACCTCATCAAGGGTCATATAATGTTCATAGGACAATAATCTCGATTACATATACTAGAAAACGAGTTTAGATAACATGTACAGGTATATTTATAACAGTCGCTCTCAGCTTGTAATGCTATATTTTATCAATAATCAACAATGAACGCTATCGACTAATGTTATTTATAACAAAAACTTACGTCATCATTAACTAGAAAGGCATCATTCTAGTAATGGTGCCAAGATTGGCACTAGCCGCTAAAGCATCTCCCCATCTCATCCGTTGACTGTCTATGAAATGAGATTTAGGGTTATGTTTGGTGCTGCAAACTTCCGCTTAATTTTGAAGACAAGGGTGAAAAAGTATTTGGTAAATATCAACTTTTAGTAGGGCTCTCATTTTTTCACTAATACTTGACATTTAGTGCTTCCATCCCACAACAGCTGTGACTTCAAAGCCAAAGCACCTCAATCCAAACATATCCTTAGCCATTACAAGCCGGTGAAAACAAAATGGAGCCAGTCCGTTTTTCCATACAGCCTAATCTGATATCTGACATTTCAATTCACTAGTTCCCACATCTGTGGAGCCTATCTAATGTGATGACCACAGAGTGGGGGGATGGCATGAAAGAGATTTCCTACTCAACAAAAGTATTACTGCAACTATTCAACAACTCACAGAACAAATGTTACAGACATCAAAACCTTTTCACTGTTCTAACATCTCAGTTCTTATTAAGTTAAAGGATGCTTACTGCACAAAAATGAATCAGTATAAGCACCTTCGATCTCCAACTACAGAACTTTAGACTATTCGAAGAGTTCCCTATCAAATAATGCCTGATAATCAACAAGCAAAATCAACATGTAATGCATGCCCCCCCCTGCATTTTGTGCAAAAATATCGTTAGCAACTTGACTGAACTTTTTACAATTGTAATAACTAGAGTTTTAAGTTTGATAATCTTACAGTCTCATACACCTATATTCAAGAACTAATTCTTTCATGTGGTCTATTAAATCATAAAATTGATAGAACTTGAATTGAAAGATTTCACTAACTAGGCTGTATTCTGTTTAGACAGTATTGATAAACAGGTCATGTTTGAAATGTTACATCATAATATCTCTATCTTGACACAATCTACCAACAAGAATTGCCCTCCAAGCAGAGAAAAAGAATTAAAACTGTCTATCTTGCCCACACATTTATGTTTTCAGACAGAGTTAGAAATCTAAAGAGAAATACGGGTAATGCCACTTCTGAAAAATTTGGAAACTGTCGGGAATAAGATTGCAAAAGCGAAGAAACCTGTTTATCATATTAAGTAGCAAGCACAGTGATTGACCCTGCAGGTAGTTGATTCATATTTAGGTAGAGCACACTGTATTAAATATCTGGTTTAGTTTCTGGTCAAAAGCAAGCATAATAGATATTAGTCGTGTCCATTCTCTACATCTGGAATGATCATAAACTAACATCAAATCACCATATTCAAATCATAGCACAATAATTTGTTATATGTTCATACATTATAGATCAAGTATCAACTATTTTCATCCACAAAATTATAATCAATCAATCATAATGCCACAACATGGGAAAGTAGATAAAGCAAAGACACATGCCTTGAAAGCAGCGATGTTGCCACGGGAAGCCCTTGACTACCATTCTGAGCAAACAGTGATATGTCGCCTACAAAATCTAAGAGCTTATGGCGACAAGGTTCATCAGGGAACTGCAAAGGGAGGTTTAACCAACCTTCACTGGATCAAGTATTTACCGAAGGCACTAGGAATATAACTAAGTTTAGGGCTTCTATCATCTTCATGTAAGTTCATAACCTGAAAAAAAATAAAAAAAATCATGTTTGCAAAGTTCTATACAATTTTCTAATGTTTTATCTGAAGCCAGTAGATATTCAACACCCACCTTTATCAATTAAAAAGTAAAGAATTAGAAATTCAACACACTCTCAATCATCTCAATTTAGCACTCATCACTTGCCTATACTGAATCCAAGTTCTCACGTCAGTCCAGCCCAGTATACATTTGCAATAGACATTCTTTGTAATCTTTGTTGTTACCTGAATCGGACAGTATGGTTCAATTTAAACCCGGCACAAGTTGTAAAAATTTGAGTTATATCTATAAGCACACGTTGGGTTATGTTATTTAAATGAAAATGAAAGTTTCCTAAGCAACTCAGAATACCCTGGCACCCATTTTTTTCCTGTATTAGGGCATTAAAATAAACAAATTACAACAAATTATTTCCTAGTTATGGTTAGCAGTCACATTATGACGTACACCATGGTTCGCACAAATTGTTTATAAGGCTTGTGCTTTATAGTAGATATGGTAAAGCACTCCTCATTTAGAAAAAGGTCATTCTTTAGTGCCGTAGGTAGTCATTTTTATATTGTTGACCAACAGATTGTGTTGGGCTCCAGCCAGTCCAACAGATTTTGCATCCAAGAACCTTTACCATTATAAAAAATGAAGCATCTTACTCATCTACAAACTAGAGCATTCTCTAATGAGCCCCATTTAATTAATCCTGCATTGCACATAGACTCCACCAGTAAGGATATTCCCACACATTCACCATTAGCAGAGTAAGATCAGAAGATAGGTCAGTTAGACGTTTAAAAAAAATCATTTAATTTTAACGACTAAACATATTTGGAGAAATTAAATATAGCTAACAGCTAAAACATCTTAATCTTAGAGGATTTCATGGCTTAAGTAGACATTAACAGGCTACCTCCAATACCTGAGCAACCAATTATCATAAATGCTTAAGCTAATGAGAAAGGGCCAATTTATAGTATTTAAGCTCTAGCAGGCTACCTCCAATACTTGAAGGTGAAGAAGCACAACATTTTAAGACCAAAAAAATGAAAAATGATTACCAAATTTAATTTTATGTCCCCTAGCTACTTAAAAAATCAATTTGAGCCATTAGGAAACTTCTGAGTTCTCTGATAGAAGGGAACTTATTTTTGGATAGCTTCTTACCATTCATAACTCAGCTGATTTAATGAACTAGCACTTTTATCACAAATACATATTTAAGAGCAAAGTATCCCCTCATAGATGACCCAAAAAGGAGCAAAGTATCATACTGTAAAATGAGCAAAGTGCTACCCATATGGAATGGAATGATAATAGGCAATAGGTTGAGAGAAAGAAAAGACCTCCTCGTAAATGCAAAATGTTCTTGAAGATGCAATATGCATTGCATAGCAAGACTCATCCAAAGGGGCTGAAGAGAACCATTGGCAGCCAATAGCAGGAACCTGGAACAACAAAAGAGAAATATGTATGGATGACAAGAGAGTCTTGGTAACTTGCATAGTAAAAAAATAAAATAAAATAAAATAAAAAATCCAACAATATAGTTAAAGCATCTAATGTAATCATATAGCCATCAAGTTACCAGCAGCAAACATTTGTAGCAAGTATAGGCACAAAAAGAACTATTAAATTCAAAAAAACTTTCAAACAACCACTGCACGTGATTAAATAACCTATAAAGCAGCATACCTGAGGAAAGTCAATTCAATAAGAAATGTGAACCTTCAGGGAAGGGAAAGCAGCTACAAAAGAATCATTCCTACACACATATATTGGTTCATTCAAATATGGTGCAACTTTTTCTGCATTGTTTCCATGTTGATCCAAGGCCTCCTTTATACAAACTTGTTCTATTGCTTCCACCCATGCACTTGCTGACCCATCAAAAATAGGAACCT
The DNA here is from genome assembly GCA_035584115.1 of Cedrela odorata. NCBI lineage: Eukaryota > Viridiplantae > Streptophyta > Magnoliopsida > Sapindales > Meliaceae > Cedrela > Cedrela odorata. The sequence goes on from JAXCLQ010000009.1 coordinate 1,731,602, forward strand.
GTGTCAGTTAACCGTTGGCATCATCAATCTTCCCATATTAAATTGAAGCATAATCAACCATTTGCCTTCATTGAACTCCTAAAAATTCCATATGGAGAATAGAAAATCTTCACATATTTTATATCAAATACTAGTTCTTCCAACAAATTCACTCTCCATGGTTTAGAAAGAATGGGAAGGATCTTCCTGTCCTCTGTGGAACCTATAATTGAAATTGTATGAACTAAAAGAAATCTAGTCGAGGTTGAAGATAGCTAACTGTAGCAAGCCTCTACTTAACAGGAAACTGAGAAAAAAAATTCCCTTCTCTAAGAAAATGTTTGAGATTAGACTTTTCAATTCAGAAAAGCATTCAAAAAATCAGACGTGCATAGCCATTCATACAACGACAATAAAAAAAATGAAATGCTTACATAAAATCAAGACGATAAAGATAACAATTACCCCAGTTCACAAAAAGATTTTATATATTTTACCAGTTCAAATTTAAATTTATCTTGAGTGTAAAAACAAAATTCAGAAAACCAACCTCTATCTCGTGATCATCATTTTCCAAATTCCTAATCTCAATCTTGCAGTTATCAACAACCTTTGCCTCCAAAGCTGAGAGCAAACGTTCAACAGTGCGAACTCTAACTCCATCTTTACAAAGCATGGTACACAAGGGAGATTCTTTGGCAAAATCAATGGAAGCAGGAATCAACTAGGTTTGAAACTCAAAATACCTTCCTATCCCAGCATACTCCGGCCACAATTTCACCATTGAAGCCTACCCGTCTGTCATCGAA
>JAXCLQ010000009.1:1732489-1750973 GCA_035584115.1 Cedrela odorata
AAACAGTGATAGGTCGCCTACAAAATCTAAGAGCTTATGGCGACAAGGTTCATCAGGGAACCGCAAAGGGGGGTTTAGCCAACCTTCACTGGCACTGCAGAAGGAAAAGAATCAATTAAGTATTTACTGAAGGCACTAGGAATATAACTAAGATTTGGACTTCTATCATTCTCATGTAAATTCGTAACCAGAAAAAAAAAAATTTCATGTTTGCAAAGTTCTATACAATTTTCTAATGTTTTATCTGAAGCCAGTAGATATTCAACACCCATCTTTATCAATTAAAAAAGTAAAGAAGTAGAAATTCAACACACTCTATATCATGTCGATTTAGCACTCATCACTTGCCTATACTGAATCCAAGTTTTCATGTCAATCCAGCCCAGTATACATTTGCAATAGACATTCTTTGTAATCTTTGTTGTTACCTGAATCGGACAGTCAGGTTCAATTTAAACCCGGCACAAGTTGTAAAAATTTGAGTTATATCCATAAGCACATGAGAGGTTATGTTATTTAAATGAAAATGAAAGTTTCCTAAGCAACTCAGAATACCCCGGAGCCCATTTTTTTCCCTTATTAGGGCATTAAAATAAACAAATTACAACAAATTATTTCCTAGTTACTGTTAGAAGTTGCATTCTGACATGCACCATGGTTCCCACAAATTGTTTATAGGGCTTGTGCTTTATAGTAGATATGGTAAAGCACTCCTCATTTAGAAAAAAGATCATTCTTTAGTGCTGTAGGTAGTCATTTTTATATTATTGACCAGCATATCGTGTTGGGCTCCAGCCAGTCCAACAGATTTTGCATCCAAGAACCTTTACCATTATAAAAAATGAAGCATCTTACTCACCTACAAACAAGGGCATTCTCTAATCAGCCCCCTTTAATTAATCCTGCATTGCGCATAGACTCCACCTGTAAGGATATTCCCACACATTCACCATTACCAGAGTAAGATCAGAGGATAGGTCAGTTAGACGTTTTAAAAAAAATCATTTAATTTTAACAAGTAACGACTAAACATATTTGGAGAAATTAAATATGGCTAACAGCTAAACCACCTTAATCTTGGAGGATTTCATAGCTCAAGTAGACATTAACAGGCTACCTCCAATACCTGAGCAACCATTTATCATAAATGCTTAAGCTAATGAGAAAGGGCCAAGTTATAGTATTTAAGCACTAGCAGGCTACCTCCAACACTTGAAGGTGAAGAAGCACAACCTTTTAAGACCACACAAAGGAAAAATGATTACCAAATTTAATTTTATGTCCCCTATCTACTTAAAAAATCAATTTGAGCCATTAGGAAACTTCTGAGTTCTCTGATAGAAGGGAACTTATTTTTGGATAGCTTCTTACCATTCATAACTCAGCTGATTTAATGAACTAGCACTTTTATCACAAGTACATATTTAAGAGCAAAGTATCATACTGTAAAATGAGCAAAGTGCTACCCATATGGAATGGAATGATAATAGGCAATGGCTTGAGAGAAAGAAAAGACCTCCTCATAAATGCAAAATGTTCTTGAAGATGCAATATGCATTGCATAGCAAGACTCATCCAAAGGGGCTGAAGAGAACCATTGGCAGCCAATAGCAGGAACCTGGAACAACAAAAGAGAAATATGTATGGATGACAAGAGAGTCTTGGTAACTTGCATAGTAAAAAAATAAAATAAAATAAAATAAAAAATCCAACAATATAGTTAAAGCATCTAATGTAATCATATAGCCATCAAGTTACCAGCAGCAAACATTTGTAGCAAGTATAGGCACAAAAAGAACAATTAAATTCAACAAAACTTTCAAACAACTACTGCACATGATTAAATAACCTATGAAGCAGCATACCTGAGGAAAGTCAATTCCATAAGATATGTGAACCTTTGGGGAAGGGAAAGCAGCTACAAAAGATTCATTCCTACACACATATATTGGTTCATTCAAATATGGTGCAACTTTTGCTGCATTGTTTCCATGTCGATCCAAGGCCTCCTTTATACCAACTTGTTCTATCGCTTCCACCCATGCACTTGCTGACCCATCAAAAATAGGAACCTGTGTCAGTTAACTGTTGGCATCATCAATCTTCCCATATTACATTGAAGTATAATCAATCATTTGCCTTCATTGAACTCCTAAAAAGTCCCTATGGAGAATAGAAAATCTTCACATATTTTTTATTCAAATACTAGTTCTTCCAACAAATTCACTCTCCATGGTATAGATAGAATGGGAAGGATCTTCATGTCCTCTGTGGAGCCTATAATTGAAATTGTATGAACTAAAAGAAATCTAGTCGAGGTTGAAGATAGCAAACTGTAGCAAGCCGCTACTTAACAGGAAACTGAGAAAAAGTTCCCTTCTCTAAGAAAAAGTTTGAGATTAGACTTTTCAATTCAGAAAAGCATTCAAAAAATCAAACATGCATAGCCATTCATACCATGACAATAAAAAAATGAAATGCTTACATAAAATCAAGACGATAAAGCTAACAATTACCCCAGTTCACAATGTAAAAGATTTTATATATTTTACCAGTTCAAATTTAAATTTATCTTGCAAGACTAAAAACAAAATTCAGAAAACCAACCTCTATCTCGTGATCATCATTGTCCAAATTCCTAATCTCGATCTTGCAGTTATCAACACCCTTTGCCTCCAAAGCTGAGAGCAAATGCTCAGCAGTGCGAACTCTAACTCCATCTTTACAAAGCGTGGTACACAAGGGAGATTCTTTGGCAAAATCAATAGAAGCAGGAATCAACTTGGTTCGAAACTCAAAATACCTTCCTATCCCAGCATATTCCGGCCACAATTTCACCATTGAAACCTTCCCTGAATGCAGAGCCTTACCGCACCTCTCTATGCATCTCGCTAGGGTTTGCTGAAGCCTACCCGTCTGTCATCAAAATACAAATTATACATATATAACCAAAAACTTATGTGTATTGGGTAATATAAGTAATTGATCGATCAAATGTTTAGAAGATTTACTGAATACATGAACAGTAAATTTTCATTCGAGTGTTAAAAAGACAAAAAAAAAAAAAAAAAAAAAAACTCTACTGAACTGAAGTTTGACATATTTAATAGTTTAATTATATATGTTCTTCAATTTTCTCAGCAAACAAACAGAAATAGGAAAAGGGAAAGTGTGAGTACGGATTCCAAGAGACGAGATTGGAGGACTTGACGGCGTTGAAGGTGGTGAAAAGAGTCATTGGAGAGACGAGAGGGGATGAAAGTGGAAACGAAACAATTCGAATTGCCTATGGTTCTGTAATCTGGGTCAGCACAAAAAAACGGCGTCGTACTGAAAAACAGAGAAAAGTATTCCGTGCATTTTGGCGGGAGGTAAGCACAACCATCTATTATTATTATTATCATTTGTAAATAAACTCTGATGGACGGGGACCAGAGTTGAGCCATTTGTTACACTGACGAATAAAGATAATAAAAAATAAATTTGTTAAGTTATTAATAATATTATATATATTTTTCTAAAAATAATAATATGTATATTAATATTATATATACAAATTATAAATATTTATTAACATAAATAAAAAATTCATCAAAACACACGAAAGAAGAACATTGATGATGGACCAAAAGATGTAATCCTTGTAAAGACCATAAAATAAAAGATGATGACTAAAAAGAAACTTCCATTTCGTCAAATCATATATGAAATTTTATTGGTTTGTAGGTAAGTAGGTAGTGCCAAAAGGTTCACAAATATGGTCTTTATACCTTACTTTAACAGTAATGCTTCAAAGTTTAATAAAAGCAAAAATACCTCAAAATGAATAAATACATTATTATATCAAATCCTTAGCAGAATACAGAAAATTCCCTTTCTGCCCCCGACTGCTTAGAGATCTACAACAGAACAAACTCTCTCACGCTTCCTGAGTTTAATGGGGCCATAACTAACATTATACGACAAATGTTTGAAGAGGATTGCAATCCCCGTATTTCAAGTTACAACAAAATCAAAATCAAACACCAAGTACAACAAATTATTGGCTGTAGCTAAGCTAAGCCATCAATCACAATTCACAACTAGAAAATCTTACTACAAATTAACTAGGCAAATTCTGCATGGGGTTTCCTTCAATATCTACAAACTCAACACCAAATATTTCGGGAGGCTGTGATGCTTCTGGGTTATGAGCTTGTTGCTGGGCGCAACCGATAACCAGAGTAGGAATGGATTTTAGGCGGAGAACAATTCTGTTGAAAAAGCACTTGAGCAAATCCCACAGCATCCCATGCCATGGACATGTAATTATGACAATGAAATAAGCAAACCAGAAGAGTTGAGGTGGCAAAAAGATTAAAGCTAGCACTGACAAAGCCAGAGCACGTGAGAAATCTCCGATTCGGATAGTAAGTGGATGAGCAGAGAGATGAAGCTTGATTGACGTTAACAGGAAAAGAAGTAACAAAGAAAGTAAAAAAACAATGGATGCAAGTTTTAGAATGGGGTATTGATCGAATTGGATGGAAGCATTAATCAAGACTGATAGGACGCTGCCTTGCCGAGATGTTAGCAAAAGAAGGATGAGCTTTATTAATGGTAGGATGACATACCTCAAGTCTATGAAGAAATTCATCATATTCTCGGCTGCAATATTAATTAAAGTTGCTTTTCTTGCTAATAGATTTGGATGCGGAGGAAAGAGTTATTGCTCGGAAATATATAGCCTTTTGTTGCAAGGCTATTGGGATAATTTCACAAGAACACAATAGGTTTTTGATTGATTGACCAAGGCGCAGTCTACTAATGAAATGGCAAACTACAGTTGTTACTATTATAGTTTGTCATTTTATTAGTTATTATTGAAGGGAATTTTTTTCTTTTTTTCTAAAATCTGACATTTTATAATCAAGATTTTGATTGACCTAACAGAACACCAGAACACAGAAGTTTCTACAGCAATATGAGATGATGCCTACTATTATAGAACACCCAAGTTTCATCATTAATATGTGAAGATGTCTACTCCCACCAAAAGAGATATCTATCCTCCGAATAGAGTGAGTGTTGCCCATATGAAGGCTTAAACCCATTCCCTCTTGGAAGGGAAGTGAAATCCATCCAGTTTAAGAATGAATTTCAAACTAATTTTAATTTATTGGCAACGTTAAATATTTGTAAAATCTATTAAAATAATACGTTGTTTTATCTTTAAACTGAATATAAATTTTTAAAACTTAGGTGTCGTGAATTATAAAGTGGATTCAACCCATTCAAGGATGGATGATGTTTTGCATTGCACAATAACAATAAATAAATGCATTAGATAAAACTTGGTGTGCAATCGGTGTGTGTGTGTGTGTGTATATATATATATATATGTACATATCTTTTTTTTATATCAAATTTTATAATAATAATAATAATAATAAATGCAATAATTATGATAACTTGAAATAGATAGTAATATATTATTCCATAAAATTCCTTAATGTATTGCCTTGATTGCTTAGAAATGTAGAAGCAGGCAGAACAGAAGACACTTTTCTGACAGTTCCTGAGTAAATGGGGGTATTGAAGCATTGAACCGGGAAATTATGCTGCCGCCTTGGGGCACTAGTAGCAAAATGACGAGGTATATTAATGGCCGAAAGATATACCTCAAGTCTATAAAGAAGAGCATATTCGCTGATGCTGGCAAATGGCAAGAGTAAAGTATCCATGAATTTTTTGCTAATTATTTTGAATTTGCGGTGGCTATATGTACTAGGAGAAAAGATTGTGTGTGAATGGAACCGATTGATTACCTCATCAAACTATGTCCTATCATTGGGCTGTAAATCAGCGGCGAATGGAAGTAAATATCAGTTCTCCGCTTAGTTCGTTTGGAATAATTATCCTTTATTGTCCCTTTTTTTTCTCTTTCGATGCATTTATTACGAAGATATCTATAAGGATGATAAGTTTATCCGCAAATCTATTATTATTCGACCCTCGTCGAACGTATTGGTATACTTCTTAATAAATTTGGATATGAGTATGAGAAAAAAAAAATTCATAATAGGTTTGAGACGGATATGAGTGCGAATATTCGCGAATATATAATTTTTAATTATTTTTTTTAAAGTATCAAAATAACATCATTTTAATGTTAATGTTAAAAAAAAATTAAAATGATGTCTTTTAATATTATTGTTTAAAAATATATCAAAATAACGTCATTTTGATATTATAACCTAAATTTTCAAATCTCCTACTCACAAGATGTCACGCCTCGAATCTGGGATCCACTCATGACAATCGTCACAAACTCTCATGATATACTCTGTATACTCAAAATGTATTAAGAAAGTCTGTAAGGTTTTTCTTTGTCTGGTCAATCATAAAAATCTGTATCCACAGTTTATAAATCAATAATTCTAATCCATAAAATCAAAAATTGATCATCTATTATCAAATCATTCAAAACATATAACAAATAGTAAAACATCATCATCATGAGAATCATTCCCGATCTGGTTGAACTTGCATAGATATTTATATAAACCATTTAGTTTATAAATACTTTACAATATCCAAATAAATATATCTAATAAAACAAAATACATATATGAGTCAAAGAGAAAGTCTATCCAGAGCGCCGAAAACTTTCTATAGCTACTACTAACCTGGCGAGTACTATTGTACCTAACTTAAAAGGTGAAAGGGGTGAGAGGTGAGTATATGATTATACTAAGTGAGTAAATAAATACACACATACATACACACACATTTCTAAATTCTAGATATTGTGATTTTCTTACATTATACTCAAAAGTATATACATATTCATTTAATCAAATAGTTAGAAAATAGTTTATAAGTCTGTAAACAGTTTTAAATAATCAAAACTAGGCTGACTATACTTTCTCAAAAGTTACCTTAGCTAAGATAACTTTGAAGTCATCAGTAAGTTTTTTATACATAAAACTATATATAAATGATTTCTTATCAAATACAAAACTATTTTCAATGCTTTATAAAATCTCTTATTTTTTGTAAAATTTACATTTGTAAAAAATAAGTTCGTCTCATTGATATTGGTCTCGACTAGTCACTTGGTGACACAAGTAACTATTATCGTAATACACATCAAATCCAAAGAAATCTCTATCAAGTTGCCATGACTTTCTACAGGGTATTTATATTCGCACATTCGTGCTTAGCACACTACTGAACTTGTCATGGATATACTCCCTTATACCAGCCCTACTGTGGCTCTACTCACCTATGCGGTCTCTTAATAGGTCCGTTCATAAGCAACCTTCTTGTAACTACAATAAATAATCAGGCCCACTAGCCATATATCAATATCCGAGTTACTGACCTCATCACCAGTATACATGCATTTATAAAATCAATTTCAATCAATAATGTAATCATATAAATCAATCATGCCTTTAAGGTCATTTCAGTATATATATCAAATAAATTTTCAACAGCAGACTAAATAAGCATATTATCCCAATATCAATGCAAAACAAATATAAACTCACTATAAGGGAAAGGTAACCACTCCCACTAATGGTCATGGCTCCCTTTAGGTTCTTCTCCCGAGTTCTCAGAGTCCAGTACCGCACATGCATATAATTATGAATTTCACAATTCAAATGATTAAACATAAATGTACAAAATGAAATGCTTGTAAAAAATGTGGTTAAAGTCCTTAGTTGACAAATTTCACGAAACTTAACTAACAGATACCATTTATCCAATTTTCAACAATAAAATCATATGGCTGACTTATTTCAATTCACATTTTTGTTTAAAACAAATATACGCATTCCGAGCCAACTTCTCATATTATACCAAATGATAAAATCCATATATCAAACGATAATCAACACATATTTAACCATCAAAATATTCCAATTAACAAAAATTAACACAATCTAACATTTTCTACACAAAATATCAATAGAAATCCTGAATAAATAGTAAACCCCAAAGTTCTAACATGTTCAAAATCTCAAAATCAAACTTTTAACGAGTTAATAAGTTTACCAGTATGTAATACCCCAAAATTTAAATTAAGAGTATTTTAGTTATTTTACACACTAAGGGTAATTTGGTCATTTTATAAATTACGTCGGGGTAATGAAAACCGAGTAAATAACTTTGTATTAATGTTTACTTAGCTATTGGGAATGATTTGATAATAATTTACTAAGTTTAGAAAAATTTCTTAAAACTCTATTCGTGCACCTGATCTTAAAACGAAAATTAGAGTTAATAAAAAATTTCGATTGATAAACAGTTTATTTCTACGGAAAGAAAACTTGATAAGGATCGATATGAATTAAATTTGAGTTAAATTCGAGGTTAGATGAGAGAGAATTGAAGCATAGAATATAGTATATGTATATGAAAATTTTAAATAACATATTTGTCCTTATTATTTAATTTCTTTTTAAATTTTTCTAAGGGTAAAATGATAATTTTATGAAATTTTATTTCAAATTTAAGCTGATGAAGAAGCAAATCCAGGCCATCTTCTTCTTCTTTCCAGTACCTTCGTTTGGTTTTGTTTTTTTTTTTAATTTTTCTTAAATTACTTGATTTCTGACTGATTAAAGTTCCGTTTCTTGCTACAAATCACATCTACACGACACGATTTACACTTTAGGAGCTTCGTTTAGACGATTCAATTAACGGTTGAGCCGGAAAAATAATAGTGTTACTATTTACAATTGGAAATTTCTGAAATTACTTACAATCTGGACGTCTTAGGGTTAAATTGACTCATCGGTATGATTCCTATCTTCGTTATTGTCGTATTTATGCATTTTTCGATAATTTACTGTTCATAACAGGCATTGTTCATGCCAAAAAATACTGTTCATGCCAGAAAATACTGTTCATCCCAGACAATTTTTGTAGATTATACTTGTTTTATGCTAGAACTAAACCGATTAGTTGTTAGATTAGAAATTAAATTTTATCAAAAAATATGAATGGTAACAATATGGTTACTCTTATTTAGATTTCAAAATAATGTGTTATAGATACGCCGAGGGAGCGACCATTCAGTCCCCAGTGATCGAGGTTCTATTCCATTCCTGGCAACACTTGTGAGTGAATTTTTACATGTTTTTCATTCCTTTAAAATTATTTTATAAAACTTAATATTTTCCGAAATAAGGAATAATTATATATAAATTGATTTACATTCTGTTTTATATAGAAAATGAGATCTACTTTGAGCTATATTTGTATATTGTTGAAGAGGAGTTGTTGAGATATTGTTTTGAGGCTAGGAGGAGGCCATTGTGTTTTGAATTGTGTTTTATTTTTGTGTTCTGTATTTATGACAGTATACTAACTATTACTTTAATTTTTACTTAACCCTAGCCGGGAGACATAAGGGGAGAAGTTTATGTGCTTTGAAAGCACATTCTGATTTGTGTTATGTGAATGTACCGATACATGTGAGAAGTAGAGGGCGAAGAGTGGTCTGATATATGACCTGAAATTTGTACACATCACTATATATTATTCTATTTTCATTTGACTATTTAAAATTTTAATTCTTAAAATTATTATAATATGCAGTGGATGTCTTGTTAATATGATTTCTGTCTGAAATTAATTTTAAGTTTAAACATATGTTATATCGAAACTAAATTTATTTAAAATTTTCATTTCAGTATCTACTCACTGAGTTTTTTCCAAAATTCACCCCACCACAGTTTCCTGTGAGTGTAGGACGTTCTTCTAGGTGAGGATTCTAAGAGGTATTCGTGAAGAACATTGGGATTCCAGATTCTCCGTGCAGTCACCTAGAAGTTAATGATTGTAGTCTGTTTTGTAAAATTGGGCACGATGCCCAGTTATGTATACAAATTATGAGTGTGTCTTCTATATATTTCTGTGCATATACTTTTTTATTAATGAGTATCATGGTTTATGTCTAGAATTGTGTTGATGGGGATAAAGCCCTTAGTATATGTGTATGAGTTCATGCATATAATTTATATTTCTCTGCATTTGAGTTATATGTACAGGTTTTTGTCTGAGGCTTATAGAGGTAGGATATCCCTACCTCTATGCGATCACGATACCGATTTACCGGTATATGACATAGTAACTTGCAGAAGTCCGTAAAAACCTTTAATCGAAGATTAAATAGAAAAACCTCTAAATCCTTTCGAAAACCTAACTTTCTTCCTTACTCCTTTTTGTTGTTTCTAGTCCAAAAGTTGTACCAAATTAAAGAGGAAATGATGAGTAATTAATTGGCAACAGAAATTTAAAAAAAAAAGTAAAGAATTTAAAGAGATTTTAGAGGTAAAGAAAGAAAGGGAAGCATTTTTAGAAAGAGACGAATGAAGAAGGGTTGGGAGTTGAATTCCCTTCATGGGTAAATATAAAATAGACAAAAAGACTAAAATACTCTTAAAAATTTTAGAAATTTTGAAACTACTTGCCGAATTTTACCTAAATTCGTGTTATCTCTAAAAATCGGTGTAATGTATCCATCCCTTTTGGTTCTAGTATCGATCTATTCATTAAAATTTGAATATGAAAATTTCTTCGACACCGAGTATCGATCCCTTTGTCTTTATATATCGATTTGGTTAAGTTTGTAAATAATTTTAAACTCTCTAACTTGCAATGTATCTTTCTCTTTTATGAAGGTATCAATTTGTTTTAACTTGTAAATATTTTCGAACTCTCTATTTTGCAAAGTGTCGATCCTTTCTATGAAGGTATGATCTCTTTAGTGGGACCGCCATAAGCGTAAGGTGACATACAAAAACACAATTTATGCTAAACCCAAAATACTCGATACACTCGTACCATGAAACTGACTTAAATTTAACTAAGCTTCAATAATATGTTGACTAATTATAAATAATGCATATGAAAAAATGAAAGTCATACAATGACTATTTTAATTGTATGTTCGAAGAACATGGTTTACGCAATACACAACATATGCACTCACTGTCAGTTGCTTTCAAAACTTCTGTTAAGTTTATGTATACATATTGATTTTTTTATCAGCAATAAATATCTATTGATTTATAGTAATATCAAATATGTTAATTTTTTTTGTTAAGAGTAGTGTGTAAAATCAATACGTATATTAATATTACAAAATAATATTTATCATTTCTATCAAATAAATTACATGTATACAAATGAGTTAAGAGTTAGAATGTCTACTGGATAAAAATTATAGAATTGTTAATGATTAATGAAGTTTAAAGTTTATTTTTTAAAAATTATTTTTTATTTTATCCTTAAATTTACATAATTATTCTTAATATAGAAAAAAAAGTGAGTCAAAACATCAATATAATTGAATTAAGTCAGTTGTATTTTGAATTAATATGTATGAATTTTTAAAATAGTTGTGTATTTTTTTTTATAGAATTGTTATGATCAATTTTATTTTATATTGAATGTACTTGATATTTTATATAAGTAGTGTATTTTATTTTGAATTATAGATCAGTTAAAAATCAAATTAAAGATCAGTTAAAATTTTGTGAATATTCAAACGGGTTTGGTAAATGTTAAGTACTCATTTAAGCTGATTTAGAAATAAAATATCAAACTTGCTACGAATTTTGTGCGAATTTGATATTGAATTTTTTAGCGAATTTAAAATATCCGTTACTGTCATGCCTGTATATCATAATCCAAGTATTCACAATACAACCATAATTCCACGTAGCCAAATACTACCACAATTTGTTTTATACACACATTCAACCATTTCAGCAACACAATTTGCATGACACAACACAATCTAATACACAAATATTAGTTAATGTATGCCTAATTAATAAGTTGAACATTTAATCATCATATAACTTACTCAAGCTTGTTGAAATGATCTCTTCTTTGCTGTGTCCTGTTCTTTAGCCTTGCCTCCTCTCAGCCAAACCACTTCCTCACCTAATTCTCCAAGTTTTCCTGCTAGTCCTTGCAATTTCAACGCAATTTTCAGCCATTCTCACAGCCCCTTCACGGTTTCGGCTGCACCTCCACCGTTCTCCTTCTTTTATTGCATCAATTTGCCCAAGGCTTCTCTTCTCCTTCAATTATCAACCAATTTCAGTCACACACAACTAAACTTCCATTCCTTACCACCTGTTTGGCCACTCCCTTCCCTGCCTCACAGAAATTTACCACAACTCCACTTTAATTTTGCAAACTTCTACTCTTTTAGCTTGACAACATTCGGTCCCTTTGCTTAGCTCTCCCTTCGATCATCATCAAGACACTTTTTCTCCATTTTTCCTTCAATCCTGCCCTACTCACTCATGCATGCCACATCAACTTCTCTTACACTTTTGGTCTTACCTTTGATTTGGCCAATTTCAAACTCAATCGGCCAAAACATCACCCACATGCATGGATCCCCTTTGTGATACTCTCGGTTTGCTTTCTATTTCCTCTCCCAATTCTGTTTCAATTGAATTTACTTTACCAAAATGAAGAATTTGCTAAATGGAATTGGATTATAAAGCCTAAGGATTATACCAATTTTGTTTCAATTGAATTTACTTTACCAAAATGAAGAATTTGCTGAATGGAATTGGATTATAAAGCCTAAGGATTATATAATGTATATGTGTGTATATATATATATATATATATATGTATGATAATAACCTATTCACATGGCCTTTGGTTTATGTTTATATATATACACGTGTATGATAACCAATGCAATATGTGTTTTAATTTTGTAAAGTCAAATGTGCCCAAATGAGTGTTAACCGAATGGATAATAAAATAAGGCAAATGGTGCTTTTAAAGCATATGGGTTTTATACATGTATATATACAAATATGGTGTAAGCAAATGAGTTATGCTTATGTATATGCACATGTATTATTTAATTTTCTTAACTTAATATTCCTTTCAAGCTTGAATTATTTATCATAAGTTATTAATATTCCTTAACACAAACTTGTAAATTTTTTTTTTAGGGCCTATAGTAATATTGCATAAACTATTATTTTATGTCTTATTGTTATGTAGAAAATGCGGTCATGACATGATATCACAAAATAACATTCTTCATCTCTGTCAAATAAATTACATGTATAAAAATGAGTTAGGAGTTAGAATGTCTACCGAATAAAAATTATAAAATTATTAATGATTAATAGAGTTTAAAGTTTATTTTTTAAAAATTATTTTTTTTTATCTTTAAATTTGCATAATTATTCTTAATATAAAAAAAAGTAAGTCAAAACATCAAAATAATTTAATTAAGTCAGTTGTATTTCGAATTAATATGTATAAATTTTTAAAATAGTTATGTATTTTTTTTATAGAATTGTTATGATTAATTTTATTTTATATTAAATGTACTTGATATTTTATAAGAGTTATATATTTTATTTTGAATTAATACCGAAAAATTTATAGTTTTAATGCCGAAAATCAAGCTAAAAATCAGTTAAAATTTTGTAGATATACACCTGGGTTTAATAAATGTTAAGTACTCATTTAAGCAGATTTTGTAATAAAATATCAATCTTTCTATAGGTTTAGCACAAATTTAGTATTGAATTTTTTTAACGGGTTTAGAAGTATCCGTCGCTGCCATCCCTATATATCCTAATCCAAGTTGGATCTAATTGTCACTTTTTGTTATTTGTAGTTAAGATATTTTAATAAAAATTAGGTTTAAATTTTATATATAAATATAAATATAAATTATGCAAACATGAAGAGTGGAAGACTTGATCATAGGAGTACATTTGTTTTAATTATAATTCCGTAAATTTGCTTTGCTCTCCAACAATTATAAAAAGAAGGATGAGATTTATTAATGGTGGGATGACATACCTCAACTCTACGGAGAAGTTCATCATATTCTCGGCCGCAATATTAATAAAATTTGCTTTGCTCTCCAATAAATTTGAATGTGAAGGAGGAAACAATTTATGCTAGTATTTATATAGATACGGAAGAGGATTAGAACTTTGACAACCTACTTGTTAAAATCGTTAAGACGCGTGTCTTCCTCTTTAGTTGCATCTCTGGTAGTTTCATGGAAACCTCGTTAAATAATGGAAAGTGTTTCATGGAAACCTCATTAAACTATAGAAAGTGTTTGGTTGAATTTCAATGTTCCGTTGATTTTCAATGTTCCGGCTAAAAAATAATAAGCATGAAGTTATCTAATTAATAATGAAATTAACTAAGAAAATAAAATTTAAACTCTTTTTCTAAATATTCGTTTAATAAATTTTCTATATTTATTTAAAAAAATTATAATTTGTATACAATTATACCGATAATAACACAAATTGAAAAAAATTATTTATTTTCATATACATATATTTAACAATAAAGTAAAATAGAATATAAAAAGGCTATATTTTCTTTTGGGGTAAAAACTCTTTATAAACATGGCTTTTGTAAATTTTATCATTAATTTTAAAATTTTTAAATCTATTATAAATAAGTATTTTGATGATATAAAATTAAAAATAATTAAACTTATTTTAAAATAAAATTATTATTACGAAAATATAGTTTTTTTAAAAAAAATTAAGTTTTATTTGTTTCACTTTATTGTTGACTAGATAATTTTATACATGTTACTATTTAGATGTTTTTTGGAACCAACATCTATTTAATATTATTAAAAGTCATTTATCTAATGGTCACAAAAGGTATATATATATATATATATATATTATAGTTTACAAAATTATTATGAAAAAAAAAAATGATTCAATGCTTAAAGTTATCACCTTTTTAAGTATGAAGTAGTCTACATATTTGCGTAATATATTTTTTAATTAAAGAAGAAAATTTGGGTATTTTAAGAATAAATGTATCAAATGAAATTCAACCGAGTTTGGATTATAATATAAAAAATAGAATTTTTGTATTAATTAATTCAAATATAAAAGGTCTTATAGTTAAATTTATATTTGTGTATAAGGATTTGAGGGGAGGAGGATGAATATTTTTAAAATCTTTAGATGTAATTTGAATATTGTTGAAACATAAAAAAAGATAAATATAAAATTAATCCTAATACATACATAATAAACATCCTTGGAGAAAATAAATATACCCAACAGTTTAATTATTTATTTTCTCAGCATCAAACATAAATAAGAAAAAAGAAAGAGAGACAACGAATATCCAAGAGACGAGATTTAATTTTAGAGGAACTACCGGTGTTGAAAAACAGTCCAAAGAAGATGTTAAAAGTGTATGTTCTTGGGATTTTTGAGGTTTACCAGATACCTCCACTGATATTTATGGTAATTTTATTTTATGATAAGTTTTGCGAAAAAATACATTTTCCTTTTTTCTAATCATGAATTGAATCATCAAATGATAAATATACTCTTAATTTATTTATTCTTCGTAAATGAAATCTTAATTTACTTATACTTATTTAAATTTTAGAGTTTGTTAGGTGTACTTTTCAAAACAAATAAAATAATATTTTATTAAAAAAAATCTTAATCATATATATATATATATTTACACACACAAAGACACATATTAATTCTCTAATAAATTAATTTAGAATTATTTACAACTTTATATAAGATTCATAATCTATATTAAAAAAATAATTTTATTATATAAATATTAAAATAATATTAATTAATAATAATATTAAAATATTCTAATTTTTATTATTTAAAGCATTTTATACTACAATAACTGTATTGTAAAATTTTAGAAATTTAATATAAATTATTTTTAAATAATATGCTAATATATTAGTAGTATTAAATTTAATTTAATTAAAATTTTATATTGTTAAAAATTTAAAATATAAATTAGTACCAAATATAAATAAATTAAAAAATTAAAAAAATTGTTTATAGAAATAAGTAAATTAAGGTTTTACTTATTAAGAATAAATAAATTAAGAGAATATTTGTTTCTCAATTAGTCAATTTATGGTTATAGGAGAAGTAAGTGTATTGTTCTATAAAACTTATCACAAAATAAAATTATTACAAACCTAAGGGAATGTATCCTATAAGACTTCTTTTCTTTTTGAGAGGGTCTACCCACATCTGAAAAAAGATTTAAATTTAAATATAAAATTTACTTAAATTTATATTTATTTATACTTTGGCTCCTGAAGTTTCAAAACTTAGCTGTTAAGTCCAAACTTTGTAATTTTATTTTTTCAAAATTTGGCTGTTAATTTTTATTTTTTAATATTTTAACTCTTAAACTTTGAAAAATAAATATTTAAATCTAAAATGTATAACATTTTCTAAATATTTGATCCGCTAACTTTATTTTCTTAAAATTTTTGCCTCCAGCATTTTATTTCCTTGTAACAACCATTTATTATTCTTACTAAAATTTTAAAAAATAAATATGAAGGATATGACTTGAGCCATTTGTTACATATGAATAAAGATAATAAAAAATAAAATTGTCTAATAAATAATAATTAAATATAAATTTATATTTATATTTCTAAAAAATATAAATATCAAAACTCCACGTAACATTGATGGACCAAAGGGTCTATCCTTCTAGTCATGAGTTGTAGTAGCCATTCTGCCTTGATTGCTTAGAGATCTAAAACATCACACACTTTTCTGACAGTTTCTGAGTTTGACGGGGGGCATGACTAGAACTGCAGGATACACACTACACTTTGATTTACATATAAAATGTTTGAAAACAATTGCAATCTCCACATCACAAGTTACAACAAAATCCAAATTAAACACCAAGTATTACAAATTATCGGTTGTAGCTAAGCTAAGCTAAGCCATCAATCACAATACACAACTAGAAAATCTTACTGCAAATTAGGCAAATTCTGCAAGGGGGTTTCCTTCAATAGCTACAAACTCAAACAGCAAATATTTCAGGAGGCTGTGATGCTTCTGGGTTATGAGCTTGTTGCTGGGCGCAACCAATAACCAGAGTAGGAATGGATTTTAGGCGGAGAATAATTATGGTGAAAAAGCACTCGAGCAAATCCCACAGTATCCCATGCCATGGACATGTAATTATGACATTGAAATAAGCAAACCAGAAGAGTTGGGGTGGCAAAAAGATTGAAGCTAGCAATGACAAAGCCAGAGCACCTGAGAAATATCCGGCTCGGATGGCAAGTGGATGAGCAGAGAGATGAAGCTTGATTGATGTTAACAGGAAAAGAAATAACAAAGAAAGTAAAAGAACAGCGGATGCAAGTTTTAGAATGGGGTATTGATCGAAATGGATGGAAGCATTAACCAAGACTGATAAGGCGCCGCCTTGCTGCGATGTTAGCAAAAGAAGGATGACATTTATTAATGGTGGAATGAAATACCTCAAAGTCTACGACGAATATGATCATATTTTCTGCTGCAATATTAACTAAAGTTGATTTTCTTGCTGATAAATTTGATCGTGAGGGAGCAAAAACCAAATGCTACATATATGTAGACTCACATACGGAAACTGATGTCAGAAAATTGGTCATGACCTGACGATCAACTAGGCGATAGAAAAGGTGCGCACCCACTTGACTGTATCTCGATTTTTTAATTATTATTTTTCGGTGGTACTGGGAAACTAGCCTTGTCAACCGGCATGTTTAAATGAAGTCTCTTTTAGATTGACCATAAATTAATATTAAAAAACAGCTTCTAATGACATATTTGAAATTAAAATCTTGATAACAGTGTATTTAAAATGAATTAATAAGTAAGACAAAAACTTAATTAACTATAAATGACTAAAGTATACTGTTATTTTTATTTTTATTTTGTCATAATTTAAGAATATATACAGTGTTATTTTAAATTTAAATAGAATGGGCCAAAAAACTAATGTAATTGAAAATTAAAATAATATAAAATAAGTAACCATTTTTTTAAAAAAAATAATAATTTTAATCAAAGAAGGGTCTAATCTAAAAACCTAACAATTTTCGTAATCCGATTAATTAACAAAACAACTCATTTGTACAAAGTTATTATAGGTTTTGGCAAATATATGTATGATTATTGATTTATCAAAATGAACATATTTTCAACAACGAAATCTTAAGTAATTGTTTTGCCTTAAATATTCTTCAATCTTATGGAACTGGTAAAAGTAAATAAATTAACCTACTATATATATATATATATATATGTATATGTATGTAAAGCTTTTACTTAATACTAATTTTATATTCAATATTCTTGTTAAAATAATTTTGGTAGTAAGTAAAATTAGAATTTGAATTTGAATTTTTTTTTTTTTGCACCATTTTAAAAAGATTTTACTAATTAAATTAATTATTATTTTTTACAAGACGAAAAGTTTTTATTTATTAAATGTTTAAAATTAAATTTAAAATTTGGTTTGATATGTGTAACTCGGCAACGATAACGAAATCACCAATAAAATCCCATAAAGAAAATGCCCAAATTGTTTGTCACTGACAGGACAGGACAGGATCTGCCTATTCAACATTATCACAAGGAAATTTCCGTAA
>JAXCLQ010000009.1:1751073-1766157 GCA_035584115.1 Cedrela odorata
TACAAACAAAATTGTTTTGTTTTATAAATTACAAACAAAATTGTTTTGTTTTATAAATTACAAACAAAATTGTTACTTATACCACTTTTGTTTGATAAATTTATATACACAAATAAATATAATAATAAATTATTAAGAGTTATTGGATCAATGATCAATGACTTGTAATAATAAACATCTCCAAATTAAAGTAATAACTCATTTTGAAAATAGTAGAAGTTTACTATATAAATAATAAATCATTTTAAATGATAAAATTTAAAATATCTTGTAAAAATTGTAGAATTGTTGTTATTTTAAAATTTTAAGATTTAGATTAAGGTTTGTGTTTTATTTGGTTTATTGTGTAAATAAACTAGACCCTTTAAATAATGTGTTTTCTCATATTAAAAGAAATTAATAAATAGTTGAAGTCCTCAAGTTTTCAAAATAAAACGAAAAATGTGTTTGAAAATATCATTTTTTTAATAAAATTAACTCATTTTTTTATTATCAATATATGACATCTAGTGTTTTCATCTTATAGTAATTATAACTAAAAAGTCACTACATTACAATACTAAATCGAAGCTTAAAAGTAAATAATAACGAGCTAAATTAAGAAATACGGATTAATGAATCTTGAAAAAAATTATCAAATGTTATATTACCTTCTTATACTTTAAGAGCCTGTTTGGTATATAGTAAAAGAATGAAATTGAATAATTTCTTTTCCAGTCTCATGTTTAGTAATATCAAGACCGGAGAAAAAAAGGATGGTTCATATTTCTACCACTTATCCCTAACATCAAATTATCCCATGGGGTCATGGGATAATTTGATGCCATGAATAAATTTTTAAATATAAATTAAATTATTATTAATAATAATTAAAATATTATATTACATAATAAGAATATTTGATAAATATTAAGAATATTTTTATAAAAATAAAATAAAATATTATTTAAATAATCAATAATACAAAAATTTGTTAATAATAATGTAAAATTTTGTTTAAGAGATATGATATGATTATTTTGTTTAATTTTAGGTCAATCCTATATTCGGTAATTGTAAAAAAGATTTGGGATAAATTATATGGGATTCACAAAAATTATCTTGGGCCTATATATTAATAAGGTAATGATAAAAATTTTTATCTCATAGAATTCTTGGGATAACATAGTATAAGTATTTAAAATCAAAAAAATAATTTATAAATAATTAAAATTAATATTTTAAAATATTTACTTAAAAGTCATAATATTATATTATATTATTTTAAATAATTTATTATTTAATTTTTAATAATTCTAAAAATAAAATTATATATATATAATCTTATCATATATTAAAAATAATATAATATTACACATAATTCTATCTTATCTTATCTTATCATATTTTAAGTTATTAATTATTAAACAGACCCTAAAAACACATGTTTTTAGAACAAAAAATCTTTAAAAATATACAAAATTTTGATTATATATATGAATAGATAAAAAAACATTTTGGTATTTTATAAGTGAAATACGTAAATGGCTCATCTAATAAAATAAATTTATTTATTTTTAATTATTATCATAATAACAATTATAATTAGTGATATATATATATATACTACATTTTCTAAATATTATTTTGTATTATTTATTTATTGATAATTTTTTTAAAAATAAGAAAAGTAGCCCGCCACTGACAAAAACCCTCGTAGAAAACCCCATGTATCATGCTCGTTATTCGTTACTCGTTATGCTCTCTTGATAACTCTGTCTCTCTCTCTCTCTCTCTTCTCGATTTGAATTTCCCTCAATCCAAATAATCAAATGCTCCCCTGTTTGGTTCCCGAGAAACTGCCGTAAAACTCTATAATTTTCCTTTTTTCTGTTACGAAAAATCTCCGGCATTGATTCTTGATTCTAGGGTTTTACTTTCGAAAAGGAATGTCGTTGGAGGAAGAGATTGTGATGCGCGATGTGACAAATGCGGGGCTCGTTGTGAGCGACCGCATTGGTCGCGAGGTTGCGTCTCAGCTCGACGTAGAAGAAGCTCTAGAAGCTTCCAGATATGCTAGCCACCCGTACACGACTCAGCCCAGAGAGGTACATTGTCGATACTTCGACCTTTTCTTGAATTTGTTTGCTTTATGATAAAAGAAAAGAGAAATTGT
This sequence comes from Cedrela odorata, assembly GCA_035584115.1. Taxonomy (NCBI): domain Eukaryota; kingdom Viridiplantae; phylum Streptophyta; class Magnoliopsida; order Sapindales; family Meliaceae; genus Cedrela; species Cedrela odorata. Next base: position 1,753,229 of record JAXCLQ010000009.1, read on the forward strand.
GCTTCATGAGTAGTGCAGTAGAGTAGTTTGAGTTAGTTCTTATTGAATATGGATTTGTCAACAAGTGTTTCAAGTCTTTAGTATGAATAATCAACAACCAAAGTAAAGTTATTTTCTTCCTAGCTTATGTACAAACTAATGGAGTAGCAGCACAATGTGACATGGTTTAATAATTTTATTGCAGTGGCCTCCTTTGGTTGAGGTGGTGGATACCTGGGACTTGCCTACAGTGCTCGTTGAGAGGTATAATGCAGCCGGTTGTGAAGGAAATGCTTTATGTGGAATATTTCTGGAGATACGCAGGGCATGGGCATCAGTAGATAATTCTTTGTTTCTTTGGCGCTTTGACAAGTGGTAAGATTGATTTAGTGTTCTGAAACAATCCATCAGGCTTATGTAATATTGTTATTTATTTTGTCATTGATCTTTGAAGATAGTAACAATGACATTCAAATTTGACTGACTGTCATATCTTAATAAGAGGGCTTCAAATTCATCTAAATGAAATTCACGGGGTATATATATCTGTGTTCCAATAGTTTTGTGTTCATCCTAGTTTCACATCTTGCTAGTATGGTTCTTCTTCTGATTTTTTTTTTTTTGTCTGTTTTTCTTAAGTTGCTGAAAGTTGATCCATGGAATCCATATTTACATGGTCATGTTTGTCTCTAACATTATCTTTATGGTTAGGGATGGTCAATGTCCTGAATACACTGGGGAAGAACAAGTTATTTGTGCTGTTGGTCTCGCCAAATCGAAACCTGGAATTTTTGTAGAAGCAATCCAGTACCTTATAATTTTAGCAACTCCAGTGGAGGTAGTCACCCTTGCCTTTTTTTTTTGCTTTTTTTTTTTTTTTTCTGAAAATGAGCTATGCTAGTAATAATTGACAAAATTTCAGTTATATGCTTGTAACAGGCTAGCACTGTGTAGCAGCGAAACGATATTGATGTTGTAACCATACACATTTATCTTTCTAAATTTCCTTGTTTTTTTAGTAATTTAAAATTATTTCTGTTAAGGGAAATTATTTGCGAGAAGAACAATTTTCCTGCCACTTTTCTGCTGCAAAATATTCTGGTACACTGAGCTGCATATTTTATCTCGATGATATACTTCATGCATGTGATATGGTCCTATTGAATGAGTACAATAAAAAGCTTGTTTGGCATTTGTATTGTCGAGCAAGCTCCGAAACTATTGCTCTCTATTAGTTGGTTTAAGTCATGATTATTTAGGATCAAGGATGCTATTTATATTGTTAATATAAAGTAACTGTTTGATGTTAATCGTCAGAGGTGAGTGCACAAGTTAGTGGCTTGTCTTTGCAAAATGAAACAAGAATGGTTTTACATGCCCTTGCACATGAACAAATGCATGCTTACATGAGGACATGTAGTCACCCCTTTTAAGTTCAATGCTACTGTAATGTATTTGAACTCATAATTTTTCCTAATTCAAGAGACATAATGTTGTAATTAAATATTTTCTGAGAATTTTTCTTTTTCTAAAAGGTTCTTAGTTTCTTATGGTCATGGTTTTATTCTTCCTAGAATCCTTTTTCTTGTGAGAATTTTGATTTTGCCTAATAGTACTTATGGCTTCATGATGACAATTATCACCCTTTATATACTGAGGCTTTCCCATATGAAACTTCATTTTTCATTTTTTGACATTTGTTGGGGTTCTATTTCTTCCTAATTAATTCTAGTTATAATGTAAATGATCTTATTTCTTCATAGTTTTTTTTTTGGTTTTCAGTTGATTCTTGTAGGAGTATGCTGCTCAGGAGCAGGTGATGGTAAAGATCCTTATGCAGAGATTTCACTACAACCTTTACCAGAGTATACAGTACCATCAGATGGAGTTACCATGACTTGTATAACATGTACTGATAAGGGGCATATTTTCCTGGCGGGCCGTGATGGGCACATTTATGAACTGCAGTACACCACTGGTTCAGGCTGGTATAAGCGTTGCCGTAAAGTTTGCCTTACTGCAGGTGTTGGAAATGTCATTTCAAGGTATTTTGTATTAGGAGAGATGCTACAGATTTAAATGCCATTTATGATCCTTTGTTTTCTCTTGGTGATGATTTAAGTGTCTTTAAATTCACAAGATTGTATTGCATTTTTGAATTTTGAGGTTTGATTGAATGTTGTTTGAGATAGTGAATGTGTGCATATTGTGTTTCTAATTTCATTTAATTTCTGCGCGTAATTTCTGCTTATGTATTGGTTATCTTTGGTGAGAAGTTATAAAATTTACTCTACCTTCTTTACACTATGTTAAAAAATACTCCCTGATGGTTTCCAGGTGGATTGTACCAAATGTATTTAAATTTGGAGCTGTTGACCCCATTGTTGAAATGGTTTTTGATAATGAAAGACAAATTTTGTATGCACGAACTGAGGAGATGAAACTTCAGGTTTTTGTGCTGGGGCCTAATGGAGATGGTCCACTGAAGAAGGTGGCTGAAGAAAGGAATCTGTTCAATCAGAGGGATACACATTATGGAGGTAGACAAGCAACTGGACAAAGAGCCCCCAATCGATCAACCAAGCCATCTGTAGTATGTATTTCACCTTTGTCCACTCTTGAATCAAAGAGTCTGCACCTTGTTGCTGTTTTGTCAGATGGAAGAAGGATGTACCTGTCCACTTCTCCATCTAGTGGTAATAGTGGCACTGTTGGTGGGTTGGGTGGATTCAACAATCACCATCTTAGGCCAAGCTGTATAAAAGTTGTAACAACTAGGCCTTCTCCACCTTTAGGGGTTGGTGGAGGGCTTGGCTTTGGAGCTATATCTCTGGCTGGTAGAAATCAGAATGAGGATATCTCATTAAAGGTTGAAACTGCATATTATTCAGCTGGAACACTTATCCTTTCTGATTCTTCACCACCAACTATGTCTTCGCTTCTTATTGCTAGCAAGGACCCAAGTTCACAATCATCTCTGACAGGTAATCTGGAGACAAGTGCTAGGATTTCTCGTGCACTAAGGGAATCTGTGACTTCTTTACCTGTTGAAGGCCGGATGCTTTCTATGGCAGATGTTCTACCCGTACCGGACACAGCTACCACTGTTCAATCTCTATACTCTGAACTTGAATTTTGTGGATTTGAAATCTCTGGGGAGTCCTGTGAAAAGGCTTCGGGAAAACTTTGGGCTAGAGGTGACCTTTCAACCCAACATATACTGCCAAGGAGGAGAATTGTTGTTTTTAGTACTATGGGCATGATGGAAGTAGTCTTCAACAGGCCTGTTGATATTCTGAGAAGGTTGCTTGAGTCCAACTCGCCAAGATCAATCTTAGAAGATTTTTTTAATCGTTTTGGAGCTGGTGAGGCTGCTGCAATGTGTTTGATGCTTGCTGCAAGAATTGTTCATTCTGAAAATCTTATAAGCAGTGTTGTTTCCGAGAAGGCGGCTGAAGCTTTTGAGGACCCAAGACTTGTTGGAATGCCACAACTTGAAGGTAGTAATGCATTGGCAAGCACTAGAACAGCAGCAGGGGGATTCAGCATGGGGCAGGTTGTTCATGAAGCTGAGCCTGTATTTTCTGGTGCACATGAAGGGCTCTGCTTGTGCTCATCAAGGTTGCTTTTTCCCGTTTGGGAACTTCCCGTAATGGTCACAAAGGGCGATGCTGTGTCTGAAAATGCTGTAGTTGTATGTAGACTTTCTTCTGGGGCTATGCAAGTCCTTGAAAATAAAATTCGTTCTTTGGAGAAGTTCTTAAGGTGTATAAGGAACCAGAGAAGGGGTCTTTATGGCTGTGTAGCTGGTATGGGGGACTTGACTGGTTCTATTCTATATGGAACTAGTTCAGAATTAGGTGCTGGTGATCGGAGTATGATTAGAAACTTATTTGGTGCTTACTCACAGAATGTCGAGTCTAATGGTGCTGGGACATCAAATAAAAGACAGCAATTACCATATAGTCCTGCTGAATTGGCTGCAATGGAGGTGCGAAGAAAATCCTGAAACATTCATTTATTTGTACTTTTCTTTTTTCATTTCCTTTGGCAACTCACAGGTCTTCTTTGCTATAGGTGAGGGCAATGGAATGTATCAGGCAGCTGCTTTGTAGATCTGCTGAAGCTTTGTTTTTGCTCCAGCTTGTTTCTCATAATCATGTGACACGCTTGGTTCAAGGGTTTGAAGCTAATTTACTACAGGAATTGGTTCAGCTGACATTTTGTTCACTAGTTTGTTCCGAGGAGGGTGACCGCCTTGCTACAAGGCTTATTTCTGCTTTGATGGAGGTAATGCAAGTTTAGATAATACTTTGTAGTAGTTTACTCTTATTTAGGGTTGCAAATGTTCAGTCATTCCCCCTAAGTGTTTTCAGCTGGTTTTGGTTTTATCTGACATTGCTATCTTTCATTTCAAATGATTTACTTGACTGATGTCATTTTTGTCATCCATTTCTCCAGTATTATACAGGTCCTGATGGCAGGGGGACAGTTGATGATATTAGTGGGAGACTGCGAGAGGGATGTCCGAGCTATTTCAAGGAATCTGATTACAAGTTCTTTTTAGCTGTGGAATGTCTTGAAAGGGCTGCTGTAACTTCTGATACTGAGGAGAAGGAGAATCTTGCAAGAGAGGCCTTCAATTTCTTGAGTAAAGTCCCAGAATCTGCAGATTTACGAACTGTTTGCAAACGGTTTGAGGACTTAAGGTAAGTTTATTTATCAAATTCAAGGCTAGAGCTTCTGCTCTTTAATTTGTGTATGCCAGAATTATATTGTCATCTTTTGGTATCTGCAGATTTTATGAAGCTGTTGTTCGCTTGCCTCTGCAAAAGGCACAGGCTCTTGTCCCTGCAGGTGATGCCTTCAATGATCAAATTGATGCAGCAACTCGAGAATACACAGTTGCTCAGCGTGAACAGTGCTATGAGATAATAACCAGTGCTTTGCGATCACTGAAAGGTGACTCTCCACAGAGACAATTTGGGTCTTCTATTGGACCTGCTGCTCCACGATCTGCTCTTGATCAGGCATCACGGAAGAAATATATATGCCAGATTGTTCAACTTGGTGTCCGGTCACCAGATAGAATATTTCATGAGTACCTTTATAGAACCATGATTGATTTGGGCCTTGAAAATGAGCTGTTGGAGTTTGGAGGTTCTGATTTGGTGCCTTTTCTGCAAAGTGCTGGTCGTGAACCCATACAAGAGGTTTTCATTATTTCAATTGTGGATTTTCCTCTGTTGGATTTTATTTAAAGAGATGAAACTTAATAAAATCATCTTATTTTTGAAGAGATAAAAAAGATTTCAAATTTAGACTGGTTTTTTACTTTTTAAAAAAGAAAGAAAAAAAAAAAAGAGACTGCAATTATTTTCTGCACTAAAGGCTTCACTCCTAAATTTGGTTATGTATTTGAAATGTTAAAAATGAATTTTAACTGAACTTTCTATTTATTGTTCTCATTTTTCTGTTTTCTCTCTCCTAGGTTCGAGCTGTTTCTGGAATAACATCAGCAGCTTCTTCTATGGGACAAACTGGAGTGTCTATGACATCTAATGAGGCCAAATACTTTGATCTTTTGGCACGATATTATGTCTTGAAACGACAGCATTTACTTGCAGCTCATGTGTTGCTAAGGCTTGCTGAAAGAAGATCTACTGATTTAGAAGATGCTCCTACTCTTGATCAGAGGTCTGCAGTTTCTTCTTTCTTATATTTCAGGCAATTGATGCTTTGTTCAGCATTGCAATTTCCTTTGGGTGATGCCAAATTGGCATCAACCTGAAGATGAACAGGATTCTTGGCTTTTAGCATCCATCAGAATTTAACAAGTGTCCGTTTAACCATAAAAACTGAGTTTGGTTGAATCAGGAGATTTGATTCTACAACAGTTGCTTTTGCTCTGGCCTTACTTAACCTGTAATGTCCTGATTTGATCAGTTGAGTGTTTGTATCATTATCATGGAAGATGAATTAATGCATGTGATATTTTCGTAAACTGAATATACATATCAGCTAACGTTTAATCTTGAGTACGGATTCTCTACTACACTTATGAACCATAACTGAATTTGCGTCAGGTTTTTCTTGAGTACGGATTCTCTACTACACTTATGAACCATAACTGAATTTGCCTCAGGTTTTTCTTTTTTGTAATCCCAATATAAGTTATTTTATCAAGATAAACAACTAAACCAAATTAACAGTAGGTTGCATGTGGTTGTTTCCTGGATTGCACAGTTCAAATATCCAGTGCCTCCCAGCATGGTTTTTGTCTAATAGTTGTTCTCTTCTTGTCAATGTCAGGCGTCAATACCTGAGCAATGCAGTTTTACAAGCCAAGAACATAAGTAACAATGACAGTCTGGTGGGTTCTACCCGGGGTGCTTTTGACAATGGATTGTTAGATTTACTTGAAGGGAAACTTGCTGTCCTTCGGTTTCAAATAAAAATCAAAGAAGAATTGGAGGCTATAGCTTCTAGGTTGGAAACTTCACTTGACAACGACATGTCAGAGTCTGCTCAAAATGGATCAGCCCCTGATATCAATCCTACAACTAATGCCAATTATGCAAACACTGCCCGTGAAAAAGCCAGAGAGTTATCGTTGGATTTAAAGAGCATCACTCAACTATATAATGAATATGCAGTTCCATTTGAACTTTGGGAGGTACATCTTCTTTCTTTAAACATTCTCGCTTCAATTAATCATTACATGATCATCTTATAGCATTTAAGTTAGATAGTAGTGTGTCCTTTTTTTGGTCCCTTAAGCTTCAGTTAACTGATGGCTTACTTGAAAACTGATTTTCTTTTAAAGTTTTATCATAATACCAGTTGTGGGAATTAAGGATAAGAGAAGATTTAAACTTGTGTTTTATTTCTTCTCTTTATTCTGCCAAGTTTGATTGTTTCGTCCATATTATTTTGTGTCTTCAGTTGCTCCATCTTGTGTTTTGTCCTACTAGAAGAGTATCTAACATTTCACTTGCTGGCTCAAGCTTTTGAAAGAGCAGCGGTTGGATGATTTCTGCCTTGAGTGATTGGACTCATCTTTATTCCTGATCTATTTGCTTCCATTTTCAAGTCTTTCCTTGGTGTTGTATTTTTTCAAAGCTAGAATTAAAGGTGGTCTTAGAGTGGCCAATCTAGTAAAAAGGAATATGGTGTTACTTGGTAAATGGCTGTGGAGGTTCCCTTTGGAAAGAAGTTTCCTTAGGCATGATGTCCTTTGAAGTAAATATGGTATAAAATCTATTAGGTGGATTTCGAATATTATTGATATAGGCTCAACCAGATGTTCTTGGAAATTTATATAGCCATGCAGCTGTTTGTTTTCTTTGCAGCCTTATGTCTGTGATAGGGAGGTGATAAGATTTTGGGAGGATTTTTGAATGGGTGGTTTGTTCTTTTTTGTTGTTTCCCCTTTATGGATTGCATCCTTTCATAATAGTCTCTTAAGAAGTTTCTTGGATTTGGATTAGTCCAAGCAAATTAGAAGTTTAACAATAGTAGAAATTTGAATGATAGAGAGGCAGATCAAATGGACTTCCTTTGCCTGCTCTGTACCTCTTTTTTACTGATTTTTTAAAATTTATTATTGCCAAAGAATCAACTATTATACTATTGTAAACATGTTATTGAGTCTACATTTCATGGCATGAATTTCTTTTCTTTGTCGCTGTTTTCAGATATGTCTGGAAATGCTGTACTTTGCAAACTATACCGGTGATGCTGATAGTAGCATTGTAAGAGAAACCTGGGCTCGACTTATTGATCAAGCTCTTTCAAGGGGTGGCATTGCTGAAGCATGCTCTGTACTGAAGAGGGTTGGTTCCCATATATATCCTGGGGATGGAGCTGTTTTACCTCTGGACGCTTTATGTCTTCACCTTGAAAAGGCTGCACTGGTACATTTTCCTCTTTGTGCATATTTAAACAAACTTTATCTCATCTATGTTTATGGAAATCGGGCATATAACTAAAGATTGCCTGAATTATGTTCGAGGCCTTAAGAATATTGCTTCAGATACAATTTAGTAAATTTGTTTTTGTGCATTACTTTTTTTGTCTAATGATTGCTTTTTGGCTTTTCTTTTCTAAATTAAAAATCTTCCTGTAGGAGAGATTGGATTCAGGGGTTGAACCTGTTGGAGATGAAGATGTAGCAAGGGCTCTTCTTGCTACTTGTAAAGGAGCAGCAGAGCCTGTGTTGAACACTTATGATCAATTATTATCAAATGGAGCTATTTTGTCGTCACCAAACCTGAGGTTACACCTGCTTAGGTCTGTGCTTGTGATACTTAAAGAGTGGGCGATGTCCGTATTTGCAAAGAAAATGGGTACAAGTGCTACTGGGGCCTCTTTAATATTAGGTGGAACATATTCACTAGAGCAAACAACTGTCATTAACCAAGGGATTCGAGATAAGATCACCAGTGCAGCAAACAGGTCAAATTCTACACATTTTTTGTTCCTTTTGGGTTTCATGAAGCATGCAATATATGGTTCTTTTTTGTGAAAGATTAAATGATATGTGTGGAAGGTGAGCATTGCACTTTGGTCTGTTTTAGCTTATCAAGGGTGCAAGTCTGTTATTGTTCACTCACATTGTTGATAGCTAGCATCAATGAACAGGGCAAAATAAAAGTGGGATATGTCTTTGTGTGGTATCGTGATTTCAATGCAATGATCTTTTACATCATCTTTTTTTCTTTTTCCTTAAAAAGATCTTTCAATTTGTTATGGCAGTTTTGTGGTGTCAATCAAACATGGGTTACCAAAATTGTTGCTTGTATTCTTGAATTGGCATTAGCTGTAAACATATATCATGTTTTCAGTCTAAGATGCTAATCTTATTCTCCTTGATTTGGGATAACAGGTATATGACAGAGGTGAGGAGATTACCCCTTCCACACAGTCGGACTGAGGCTGTTTACCGAGGATTTCGTGAACTTGAAGAGTCCCTAATAAGTCCCTTCTCTTTTGATCAATTTTGATTGTTTCTTGTTTCATGTAATATTTTGTTAAGAATTTTATCTTGTTACATGAGTTTAGCAAATAAAAATATTACATGTTCAATGTTGAAAAGTGTCAAGTGTAACATTATGCTTAGAATGAGTGTACTATTATGCAATTCAAATGTAAAAGTTTAAGTCATTTAGAACAAGTTTGAAGTCGCGTTCTTGGTCCCCTGCATGAAAACAACTGGAAATTTTTGATGTCTACTTCTGATAAGACAATTGGAAGGCTACTACTGTATGCAGTACCAGCTCCATCCTGAGAATCGATGTCGCTCATCATCCACAGCAGTAGAAAGGAAAACTGATCTTTTCTGGAGTATTGGTCTGTTAAAATTAAATCATCTGAAGTGTTTTCTTGTTTCTCTTATCTTTCTCCATTTACATTATGTGCAGAAACGTGAGCATCTGTTTGTCTAGTTATGGAAAATCAGTATTTGTTCAAGTTATGCATGATAAACCAATCGTCCTTCAAAGTTCTGAAGAAATACAGTATTGAAGTGTTATGCAGTTTGTCTTGTAATGGAAAATCAGTATCATTTGAGTTAATGCATGACAAAGCATATGTTCTGGTTGAATCACCCAAGGTTATAAATTGTGTTGTGTGTACTTCTATCAACCTTTTTGTTTATATCCCATTCATTTATTTAATATCAAATTTTGAAGTTGGGTGGTCATCAACACTTGACATGTGACATTCGTTTTACTACGGTAATGAGTCAAAACTTAGATGTATTTATAGCCACTGGTGGAGAGAAAAACATCTAGAATGTCTCCTTTTTTTATGAAGAAAATCTGACAAATTCTACTCTTGCTGAATGGTTAATTGAAAAGAAATTATGATGCCCAATTATCTTTCTCCTCACATTATGAATTAGGCTTATTTATAGCTTATTTCAGGATTCCAGATTGAGAAGGAAGGTGTCTATTTTACTCATAGAAAGAGAAGTCTATTTCTACAAGCGCGGAAAGAGTTGAATCTTCAACCTCAAGAATGAAATGAAGAGATACAATGTTGTCACTACAACTTTGTTTTAATTTAGAATAAATTAACATAAGCTTTATTATTTAAAAGTTGCTTGACTTTATGAACTTGCCACCCTCAATTTCTTATATTTTATAATATTTGTTGTCTCGTAGCTTTTTAAATTTGGTAATGTTATCCGAATCATTGAAAAAAAAAAAAAAGGGCAAGAAAAGAGGGAGCGAGGAAGCTTATCTAAACAGTTCCCATCTTGTGATGTTAATGGAAACGCTTTATCCAAGACTAGATTAGGCTGCTAAATAGAGTTCGATTTCAACTCCCAATCAAATCCAAGGGAAATGCTCTGCATATTTAGCCACTATTTTTTTTTTTGGGGACATTCATGGGTCCCTTTAGCTCACCAACATTTTCAAATTTAGGTTTTGACCACTATACAATAAATAGTAAGGATATAGGATAAGCATTCCTAAAATACTATCACAATTTTATATAATATTAAATCGTAAAACGAGTGATTTATTTTAATAACTAGCTACAAACGTGATTAAGACTCGTAAATGAGAGTGATAAATGTACAAGCGTTAAAATTATATATAATTTAACATGTAATATATCATATATAATTTTTAAGGTTGTGTGACTGTTCTGATTCGATTCAAAATCGTAAAAAATCAAACTTGAAAAATCGAATCCGAATCAAAATTAAATCTTTTAAAATAGGTTTTGATTTCAAAAAATTAAGAATTGATTTTTTTAGGATATATTCTAGTTTTAAAAATTGTGAAATCGAAACCGAATCGAAGAACTAGTTAAATTTAAAAAAAAAAAATTTTTTAAGTCAAATGAATCAAATCTCACCTTATATTTAAATACAAACTCTTAATTATTGAACTACATATATAAAGTTACATAATTTATTAAAGAGAACATTCTTTATTCGTTGAGTGACATAAAAAAAAATTAATCAATGTGTTTATAATATTTTATTTAAATTAATTTATCAAATTAGTTTATTATGTTATTTGTATAATAATTTAATAAAATTGAGATGTATATATATTTATTTTAAAATTATCAAATAAGTTAACAATTATAATAAATATATATATACATGGTATATTATTATTAGATATCTAATTGTACCATCATAAAAAAAAATTAAAATTTCTTTTTTAGTGATGTGTAATATTAACTTGAATAATAATATAATATTTTTTTTCAATAATTTGTAGTATATCAATTCTTTTTAATAATTTATTTTTCTTTTCTTTCGTTTACTTAATTTTTCGTCATGTATACAATACTTTTATAATTTAATTTAATTAATCTATTTTTTTAAAATTTTTTATGGAGTTAAAAATTTGAGAAATTGAAATAATTGATAAATAAGATATCCTATTTTCGAACCGAAACTAAATTGGAACAAAAAAAAGAGGTACCATGCTAAATAAGATAGGTTTCGATTCTAAAATTAAAGAATCGAATTATTTAAGATAAGTTTTAGTCCTTAGTGAAATTGGAACTAAAATCGATTTTGCACGTCTTAATAATTTTTCAATCTTATATTCCACGTAAAGACATGGTGTTTTAAAAAACAAAAAACAAAACACCAACGTTGGTCACCTACCTATCAAATCTACTTGTCATTCATATTAACTCTCTGCTAATTAGTCTACTCTTAGTAATTTTATATTAGTCTTAAAAGTTATAAACAATATTGAATTTTTTTTTCATTTTTCTTTTATCTCAATATTAATTATTTTATATAAAAATATATTACTTTTTTAAGAGGAAAAAAATAAGAAAAAAAAATCGTATCACAATAAGGAAAATCAAATAAGAAAACTGGATTTAAGAGGAAAAAAACATTATTTCTATAATAAGATTGACACAATAAAAATTTTCAAAATTTTCTATCATATTGCATAAATTTTGAAATTTATACTCCTAGTTTATGCATACTTTAATAGATTGTTGGTACTTTTTCAAGTTATATGCTTTAAATTAATTATAAACTTATATTATGGAAAGCATATTCAAATATGTCTTATTTGAATTTGGTTTAAATATTTAAACATGTATAGATTAAAGGAACTACATAATAACATAGTTTAGTTTCGCACAAAACTTGAAAGCCTCAATATTTGTTGATACTCGAATTTTGCAATGAAAGTATCAACACACGATTTGTTTCTCTGTAGGAACAAATTTACTAATATAGATATCTTCGGCTTTTAAGGTCTCCTTGGATCATTGGAAGTTGACACTAGGCGGATCAATAGCCCTAAGATTTTGGTGGAACCTACAAGATGAATAAGAGTTAAATGTGCCGGCTGTCCGATGAAAATCATCTAATGCCTAAGTCAGTTTGTAGATCAGGAAATATGTATGACGTTATTTGGGAAAAATAAAAGGGATTTAGGAAGGTCTTCCTTTAGAAGATGGCTTTGGAAGCTTTTTGACAACATAACTGTTATACCTCAATCTTGGGATCCACTTATGACAAGTGTTACAAACTCTCATGATACACCCTATATACCCAAAATTTATTAATAGAGCTTAGAAATCATAAAAATCTGTATCCACAATTTATAAATTAATAACTCTTATTTATGAGATCATTATCAAAAATTAATCAACCATAAGACATAACAATTATGTAAAACATCATCACATGGAAATCATTCCTAGTCTGATTAAACGTACATAAGCATTTACATAAACTGTTTAGTTTACAAATATATTACAATATCCAAATAAATATATCTAATGGAACAAAATACATATGTGATTCAAAGAGAAAACCTATCCAGAGTACCGAAAGTTCTCTACGGCTACCACTAACTCGGGGAGTACTAGGGTGCCTAACTTGAAAACTAAAAGGGGTGAGAGGTAAGTATATGACTATACTCAATGAGTAAATAAATATACACACACAT
>JAXCLQ010000009.1:1771600-1803395 GCA_035584115.1 Cedrela odorata
AATGTAATAATTTATTTAATAAAAACAAAATCAACAATATATAAGTTAAAATTCAAGTTTAAATAGATAAAATAATATTATAAAAATAGAGTTATCAACCCTTGAGCTTGAAGAGGGATGTAAAGAATATAAGTTGAGTTGCTAGTCAATTAAACCGGAAGGTGTTAATCTGGCAATAGAGCTAAAGTGATAATAGAAGCTGCTAAAGCTGAAAACTTAATATGCTAATCTAGCATGAAGCTAAATCTAATAACAAAGGCTGGTATTCTGAAAACAAAGCTTTAAGGTGATGATGATATGGCTTAAGGCTGAAGCTGAGAGTTAGTTACAAAGTTGGTAGATGATACAACTATCATTAGTTCATTAACAACTAGATTAGTTAGTATTTAAGATAATTTGTTATATTAGTAGTTAATCTACTGATCAAGCACATGAATGCTGATAGAATCAGTTTAGCCAACTTGTCTATAAGTGTAAGCTTAGTTTATTCTTCATTTATGTAGAAAAATACAATTTTAATCAATAATAGTCTCAATATAGAGAAGCAATATTTTCTTTTATTTTCTTGGTTGCTAAACAGCTCGATTTCTTTGATTCACAAATCTCAACTGTTTCTTTCAATATCTACAAACTCAACAATAAATATTTCAGTAGGTTGTAATGCTTCTGGGTTATGAGCTTGTTGCTGGGAGCAACCAATAACTAGAGTATGAATGGATTTTAGGCGGAGAACAATTCGGATGAAAAAGCACTTGAGCAAATCCCACAACATCTCATGCCATAGACATGTAATTATGACCATGAAATAAGCAAACCAAAAGAGAAGAGGTGGCAAAAAGATTAAAGCTAGCAATGACAAAGGCAGAGCACTTGAGAAATACCAGCTCAAATAGTAATTGGATGAGCATACAGATGAAACTTGATTGATGTTAACAGAAAAAGAAACAACAAAGAAAGTAAAAGAACAATGGATGCAAGTTTTAGAATGGGTTATTGATCGAATTGGATGGAAGCATTAACCAAAGACTAATAAGGCACCGCCTTGATGAGATGTTAGCAAAAGAAGGATTAGATTTATTAATAGTGGGATGAAATATATAAAGTCTACAAGAAATTCATCATAGATTAATTTATATTCAAAATTTTAAAATTTAACAAAATAATTATTGTGGTATAAAAATGTTATAAATAATAAAAATTAAAATATTTAAATGTAATTATTATTATAATATTATTAATTAATACTATTTAAATATTTATATAAAAAATATAGATTATTAATCTTATACGGAGCAGTAAATAATTTTAAATTAATTTGTTAGAGAATTAATATATATATATATATATAAATATATGTGATTATGATTTTTTTAAATAAAATATTATTTTGTTTTTTTTTTTAAAAGTGTACTTATAGTTAAAAAACAAGAAGAATGAAGAATAACTTGAAAATTATTTCATTCGCAACAAAAAGTACAATCTTTAAAATAAAAAAACACTAAATATGAATGAGTAAATTAGAGTTTTACTTATAAAAAATATATAAATTAGATATATATTTATTTTTTAATTAATTAAATTATGATTAAAGTAATAAAAAAAAAAGTAAGTGTGCATTTTTATAAAATTTATTGTAAAATAAAATTATCTTATAAAATTTCTAATATTTAAATGTGTCGATACTATGAATTGAAGTTACGTATATAGAACACACTAAAGAGAGAGGGGTAAGCAAGAATTTTTTTTCTTTTTACCAAGTTTTCTTCCTCTCGATGGTGGAAAAAGTAACTTCTCTCACAAATTTTATATACAAAGTTATAAAATAATAATAAAAAAAAACAAAATTGGTGCTAACCAGAATATTATTTCAAGTGTTTGAATAAATTTAGGTTTGTTATTATCTAACTATTTTAGTTTTGGCGATAGTGGTATAACATATATTAGATTGTAATACAACACTACTTAATTTTTAAAAATGTCTCACTAAATTACAAAATAATACTTACGTCAATTTAAAGTTAACTGATATAAAAATATACTTTTACTTAAATTTTAATGAAAAATAGTTATTATAAATTTTAATGAAAAATAGTTATTATTATTATCTTGCAATTCTAATTTTGGGGATATATACATGTATAATTATTAGAGTTTATATTTGTGATCTTTGATTTGCAAATGGTGGCGGTTGGACAGCGACAAACAACAAGGATAGTGTTGGTGCCGATTTTAGTTTATATTATTTTTATAATTTTACTAGCTTTAGAGTTATAATTGTTAATTTTGAATATGTAAGAGCAAAATAATAATAAAAAATTTTAATACTGATAAATTTATTATTTATATATTATGTATGTTTTTTTTTTTTAATTTTATACTGATTTTTTTTCATAAATTAACAATTACTTGTAAAATGAAATTATTTTATTTTTTTTAAAAATAAATTAAACAGGTCTCTTCATATTAATAGTAACTTAACTTTTTTTTTTTTTTTTTAAAAAATAAGAAAATATTTATTTTTTAATACTTTAAAAAAAAAAAAAATTGAAAGAGAAATTTGCCCAAGCGTACTCAACCGAACCGCTCCTAACAAATTTTAGCTCAATTTGCCCGCCACTAACAAAAACCCTCCTAAAATCCCTATGTAATTATACTGGTTACTCCCTCTTCAGAGCTTTCTTTCACTCTCTCTTCTCGATTTGATTTTTCTTTCAATCCAAAAAATCAAATTCTCTCCAGCTTGGTTCCCGAGAAACTGCCGTAAAACCCTAGAATTTTCCTTTTTTCTGTTCTCGGAGCCAGATTCGAAAAATCTCCGGCACTGATTTTTTGATTCTAGGGTTGTACTTTCCGAGCGGAATGTCGTGGGAGGAAGAGATTGTGATGCGCGACGTGACAAATGCGGGACTCGTTGTGAGCGACCGCATTGGACGAGAAGCTGCGTCTCAGCTCGACGTAGAAGAAGCTCTAGAAGCTTCCAGATACGCTAGCCACCCGTACACGACTCAGCCTAGAGAGGTACATTCTCGAGAAGCTTGAGTGAATACTTTGATCTTATTCTTGAATTTGTTTGCTTTATGAGAAAATTGAGTCAAAAGAAAATAAAAATTGTGCTTCATGAGTAGTGCAGTAGGGTAGTTTGAGTTAGTTCTTATTGAATATGGATCTGTCAATTTGTGTTTCAAGTCTTTAGTATGAATAATTAACGACCGAAGTGAAGTAATTATTTTTTCGTAGCTTATGTACAAACTAATGGAGTAGCAGTGACATGGTTTAATAATTTTATTGCAGTGGCCTCCTTTACTTGAGGTGGTGGATACTTGGGACTTGCCTACAGTGCTCGTTGAGAGGTATAATGCAGCTGGCGGTGAAGGAAATGCTTTATGTGGAATATTTCCTGAGATACGCAGGGCATGGGCATCAGTAGATAATTCTTTGTTTCTTTGGCGTTTTGACAAGTGGTAAGATTACTTGAGCGTTTTTGAAACAATGCATCATGCTGATGTCATATTGTTATTTATTTTGTCATTGATCTGTGAAGATATTGACAATGACATCCTAATATTATGACTGAAATATCTTGATAAGAGGGCTTCAAATTCATCTAAATGAAGTTCATGGGGTATATATATCTGTGTGTGTCTGTGTATAGTATATATGTAGAGAGACAGATAGTGGTGTATGGTAGAAATAATACTGTTTTGATCATTTCAATTTCGGAATCTGCATATTAGAGAGGTATTCTATGTATTCTTTTATTGCAGATTCCTTGTTTTTTGATGCATTCATGGATCAGCAGTTGGCTCTGAAAATTTGTTGTTAATGGTATACTCAGCCGGAAGGTGTTGCATAATGGTTCACATCTTGCTAGAATTGTTCTTTTGAATTTTTTTTTTTTTTTTTTGTGTATTTTTCTTAAGTTGTTGAAAGTTAATCCATAGAATCCATACTTACACTGTCATGTTTGTCTCTAACATTATCTTTATGGTTAGGGATGGTCAATGTCCTGAATACACTGGGGAGGAACAAGTTATTTGTGCTGTTGGTCTCGCCAAATCTAAACCTGGAATTTTTGTAGAAGCAATCCAGTACTTTATAATTTTAGCAACTCCAGTGGAGGTAGTCACCTTTACCTTTTTTTGTTTTCTTCTAAAAATGAGCTATGATAGTAATAATTGACAAATTTTTAGTTATATGCTTGTAACACACAAGCACTGTATCGTATTGAAATGATATTGATGTTGTACCCAAACACATTTTTCTTTTTAAGTTTCTTTGTTGTTTTAGTAATTTAAAAATATTTCTGTTAAGGGCAACTATTTGTGTGAAGGACAATTTTCCTGCCACTTGTGCAATATTCTGGTATGCTGAGCTGCATATTTTATCTTGATAATATACGTCTTGCTGTGATATGGTCCTATTGAATGAATACAAGAAAAAACTCATTAGGCATTTGTATTGCGGGAAGCTCCAAAACTATTGCTCTCTATTAATTGGTTATAATTCAGATTATTTAGGGCCAAGGATGCTATTTATATTGTTAATATAAAGTAACGCTGTTTGATGTTGATCGCCAGAGGTGAGTGGACAAGTTAGTGCCTTGTCTTTGCAAAATGAAACAAGGATGGTTATACATGCCCTTGCACATGACCAAATGCATACTTACACGAGGACATGTAGTCACCCCTTGTAAGTTCAATGCTACTGTAATGTATTTGAACTCATATTTTTTCTTAATTCAAGAGACATGAATGTTGTAATTAAATGTTTTCTGAGAATTTTGCATTTCTAGAAGGTTCTTAGTTCTTATGGTCATGTTTTTATTCTTCCTCAAATCCTTTCTTCTTGAATTTTGGTTTTGCCTAATTGTACTTTTGCCATGGCTCATGATGATCATTATCGCCCTTTATATACTGAGGTCTTCCCATATTAAACATAATTTTTCATTTTTTGACGTTCGTTTGGGTTATATTTCTTCCTAATTTATTCTAGTTATAATGTAAGTGATCCTATTACTTATTAAATTTTTTTAATCATTTCTTTTATTTTTTTACCAGTTGATTCTTGTAGGAGTATGCTGCTCAGGAGCAGGTGATGGTACAGATCCTTATGCAGAGATTTCACTACAACCTTTACCAGAGTATACTGTACCATCAGATGGTGTTACCATGACTTGTATAACATGTACTGATAAGGGGCGTATTTTCCTGGCGGGCCGTGATGGGCACATTTATGAGCTGCAGTACACCTCTGGTTCAGGATGGTATAAGCGTTGCCGTAAAGTTTGCCTTACTGCAGGTGTTGGAAATGTCATTTCAAGGTATTTTGTATTAAGAGAGATGCTACAGATTTAAGTGCCATTTATGACCCCTTGTTTTCTCTTGGTGATGATTTAAGTGTCTTTAAATTCACAAGATTGTATTGCATTTTTGAATTTTGAGGTTTAACTGAATGTTGTTTGAGATAGAATGTGTGCATATTGGATTTTTAATTTCCTTTAAATTTTGTGTATAATTCTACTTAGGGGTTGGTTATCTTTGGTTATAAGTTATAAAATTGATATTCCCTTCTCTACACTATGTTTAAAAATACTCCCTGATGGTTTCCAGGTGGATTGTACCAAATTTATTTAAATTTGGAGCTGTTGACCCCATTGTTGAAATGGTTTTCGATAATGAAAGAGAAATTTTGTATGCACGGACTGAGGAGATGAAACTTCAGGTTTTTGTTCTGGGGCCGAATGGAGATGGTCCAGTGAAGAAGGTAGCTGAAGAAAGGAATCTGTTCAATCAGAGGGATACACCTTATGGAGGTAGACAAGCAACTGGACAAAGAGCCCCCGGTAGATCAACCAAGCCATCTGTAGTATGTATTTCACCTTTGTCCACTCTGGAGTCAAAGTGTCTGCACCTTGTTGCTGTTTTGTCTGATGGAAGAAGGATGTACCTGTCCACTTCTCCATCAAGTGGTAATAGTGGCACTGTTGGTGGTTTGGGTGGATTCAATAATCACCATCTTAGGCCAAGCTGTATAAAAGTTGTAACCACTAGGCCTTCTCCCCCTTTAGGGGTTGGCGGAGGGCTTGGCTTTGGAGCTATATCTCTGACTGGCAGAAATCAGAATGAAGATATCTCATTAAAGGTTGAAACTGCATATTATTCAGCTGGAACACTTGTCCTTTCAGATTCATCACCACCAACCATGTCTTCGCTTCTTATTGTAAACAAGGACCCAAGTTCACAATCATCTCTGACAGGCAATCTGGGGACAAGTGCTAGGATTTCTCGGGCACTAAGGGAATCTGTGACTTCTTTACCTGTTGAAGGCCGGATGCTTTCTGTGGCAGATGTTCTACCCTTACCGGACACAGCTACCACAGTTCAATCTCTATACTCTGAACTTGAATTTTGTGGATTTGAAATCTCTGGGGAGTCCTCTGAAAAGGCTTGTGGAAAACTTTGGGCTAGAGGTGACCTTTCAACCCAACATATACTGCCAAGGAGGAGAATAGTTGTTTTTAGTACTATGGGCATGATGGAAGTAGTCTTCAACAGGCCTGTTGATATTCTGAGAAAGTTGTTTGAGTCCAACTCACCAAGATCAATCTTAGAAGATTTTTTTAATCGTTTTGGAGCTGGTGAGGCAGCTGCAATGTGTTTGATGCTAGCTGCAAGAATTGTTTATTCTGAAAATCTTATAAGCAACGTCATTGCTGAGAAGGCTGCTGAAGCTTTTGAGGACCCAAGACTTGTTGGAATGCCACAACTTGAAGGTAGTAATGCATTGGCAAGCACTAGAACAGCAGCAGGGGGATTCAGCATGGGGCAGGTTGTTCAAGAAGCTGTGCCTGTATTTTCTGGTGCACATGAAGGGCTCTGCTTGTGCTCATCAAGGTTGCTTTTTCCCCTTTGGGAACTTCCCGTAATGGTCAGAAAGGGTGATGCTGTGTCTGAAAATGGTGTAGTTGTATGTAGACTTTCTTCTGGGGCTATGCAAGTCCTTGAAAACAAGATTCGTTCTTTGGGGAAGTTCTTAAGGTGTATAAGGAACCAGAGAAGGGGGCTTTATGGCTGTGTAGCTGGTATGGGGGACTTGGCTGGTTCCATTCTGTATGGAACTGGTTCAGAATTAGGTGCTGGTGATCGGAGTATGATTAGGAACTTGTTTGGTGCTTACTCACAGAATGTTGAGTCTGATGGTGCTGGGACATCAAATAAAAGACGGCGATTACCATATAGTTCTACTGAATTGGCTGCAATGGAGGTGCAATGAAAAATCCTGTATCATTCATCTGTTTGTACTTTTCTTTCTTCATTTCCTTTGGCAACTTACAGGTCTTCATTGCTATAGGTGAGAGCTATGGAATGTATCAGGCAGCTGCTTCGTAGATCTGCTGAAGCTTTGTTTTTGCTCCAGCTTGTTTCTCAGCATCATGTGACACGCTTGGTTCAAGGGTTTGATGCTAATTTATGGCAGGAATTGGTTCAGCTGACATTTTGTCAACTAGTTTGTTCCGAGGAGGGTGACCGCCTTGCTACAAGGCTTATTTCCGCTTTGATGGAGGTAATAGAAGTTTATATCATACATTGTAGGAGTTTCCTGTTATTTAGAGTCGCAAACATTCATCCATTCCCCCTATGTGTTTTCAGCTGGTTTTGGTTTTATCTGACTTTGCTTTCCTCCATTTCAAATGATTTACTTAACTGATGTCATTTTTGTCATCCATTTGTCCAGTATTATACCGGTCCTGATGGCAGGGGAACAGTTGATGATATTAGTGGGAGACTCCAAGAGGGATGTCCGAGCTATTTCAAGGAATCCGATTACAAGTTCTTTTTAGCTGTGGAATCTCTTGAAAGGGCTGCTGTAACTTATGATACTGAGGAGAAGGAGAATCTTGCTAGAGAGGCCTTCAATTTCTTGAGTAAAGTCCCAGAATCTGCAGATTTACGAACTGTTTGCAAACGGTTTGAGGACTTAAGGTAAATTTATTTATCAAATTCAAGGCTAGAGCTGCTACTCTTTTACTTTGTTATGCCTGAATTATAGTCATCATTTGGTCTCTGCAGATTTTTTGAAGCTGTCGTTCGCTTGCCTCTGCAAAAGGCACAAGCTCTTGACCCTGCAGGTGATGCCTTCAATGATCAAATTGATGCAGCAACTCGAGAATATGCACTTGCTCAGCGTGAACAGTGCTATGAGATAATAACCAGTGCTTTGAGATCACTAAAAGGCAACTCTCCACAGAGAGAATTTGGGTCTCCCATTAGATCTGTTGCTTCACTGTCTAACCTTGATCAGGCATCACGGAAGAAATATATATGCCAGATTGTTCAACTTGGTGTCCAGTCACCTGATAGAATATTTCATGAGTATCTTTATAGAACCATGATTGATTTGGGCCTTGAAAATGAGCTGTTGGAGTTTGGAGGTCCCGATTTGGTGCCTTTTCTGCAAAGTGGCGGTCGTGAACCCATGCAAGAGGTTTTCATTATTTCAACTGTGGATTTTCCTCCATTGGATTTTATTTAAAGAGATGAAACTTGATAAAATCATCTTGCTTTTGAAGAAAAAAAAAAAAATTCAAATTTAGACTGGTTTTTTATTTTTTAAAAAGAAAGAAGAAAAAGTGACTATAATTACTTTCTGCACTAAAAGCTTCACACCTGAAGTTGGTTATGTATTTGAAATGTTAAAAATGCATTTTAATTGAACTTTCTATTGATTGTTCTCATTTTTCTGTTTTCTGTCTCATAGGTTCGAGCTGTGTCTGCAACAACATCAGCAGCTTCTTTTATGGGACAATCTGGAGGGCATATGCCATCTAATGTGGCCAAATACTTTGACCTTTTGGCACGATATTATGTCTTGAAACGACAGCATTTACTTGCAGCTCATGTGTTGCTAAGGCTTGCTGAAAGAAGATCCACTGATGAGAAAGACGATCCTACTCTTGATCAGAGGTCTTAATATCCTCTTTCTTATATTTCAGGCAATTGATGCTTGATTCAGCATTGCAACCTCCTTTGGGTGAGGCCAAATTGGCATCAACCTGAAGATGAACAAGATTCTTGGTTTTTACCATCCAACATAATTTAACAACTGTCCATATAACCATAAAAAACTGATTTAGGTTGAATTAGGTGCTAAAACAGTTGCTTTTTACCTGGCCTTATTTAGGCTGTAATGTCCTGATTTGATCAGTTGAGTGCTTGTATCATTATCATGGAAGATGAATTAATGAGTGTGATATTTTCATAAATTGAGTAGACATATATGCTAAGGTTTAATCTTGAGGACGGACTCTCTACCACACTTATGACCATAGCTGAATTTGCATCAGATTTTTCTTGACTCTCTACCACACTTATGACCATAGCTGAATTTGCATCAGATTTTTCTTTTTTGTAATCCCAATATAAGTTAATTTATCAAGATAAACAACTAAACCAAATTAACACTAGGATGCATGTGGTTGTTACCTGGATTGCACAGTTCAAATTTCCAGTGCCATCCAACATGGTTTTTGTCTAATAGTTGTTCTCTTCTTGTCACTGTCAGGCGTCAATACCTTAGTAAAGCAGTTTTACAAGCCAAGAATGCAAGTAACAGTGACAGTCAGGTGGGTTCTACACGGAGTGCTTTTGACAATGGATTGTTAGATTTACTTGAAGGGAAACTTACTGTCCTTCGGTTTCAAATAAAAATCAAAGAAGAACTGGAGGCTATAGCTTCTAGGTTGGAAGCTTCACTTGACAACGACATGTCTGAGTCTCAAAATGAATCAGCCCCTGATATCAATCCTACAACTAATGCCAATTATGCAAATGCTGCCAGGGAAAAAGCCAAAGAGATATCTTTAGATTTAAAGAGCATCACTCAACTATATAATGAGTATGCAGTTCCATTTGAACTTTGGGAGGTGCATCTCGTTTCTTTATCCATTCTTACTTCAATCGATCATTACTTTATCATCTTATAGCATATAAGTTAGATAGTAGTGTGTCCTTTTTTTTGTCCCTTAAGTTTCACCCAACTGATGGCTTACTTGAAAACTGATTTTCTTTTAAAGTTTTATCATAAATACCTATTGTTTGAATTAATGATAAAAGAAGATTTAAACTTCTGTTTGATTTCTTTTCTTTATTATGTCAAGTTTGATTGTTTTGTTCATATTATTTTTTGTCTTCAGTTGCTCCATCTTGTGTTTTGTCCTGCTAGAAGAGTCTCTAACATTTCACTTGCTGGCTCAAGCTTCTGAGCAGTTGGATGATTTCTACCTAAACTGATTGGACTTGTCTTTTTTCTTGATCTATTGTTTCCATTTTCTAATCTTTCCTTGGTGTTGTATTTTTCCAAATCTAGAATTGAAGGTGGTCTTAGAGTGGCCAATCTAGTAAAAAGGAATATGGTGTTACTTGGTAAATGGCTGTGGAGGTTCCCTTTGGAAAGAAGTTGCCTTAGGCATGCTGTCATTTGAAGTCAATATGGTGTATCTATTAGGTGGATTTTGAATAATATTGATAGAAGCTCGACCAGATGTCCTTGGAAATTTATATAGCCGTGCAGTTGTGTTTTCCAGCCTTTTCCTGCCTTATATAATGATAGGGAGGATTTGTGAATAGGTGGAATTACAACGGTTATAGTACAGTCCAGTCGAACCCCAATATTTTGATCGATGATATATTTGTTTATTCAAAATTTTGTACCCCTTTCATAATATTCCCTTAAAAAGTTTCTTGGATTTAGATTAGTTCAAGTGAATTAGAAGTTTAACAATAGCAGAAATTTGAATGATAGATTGGCAGATCAAATGGATCTCGTTTGCCTGCTCTGTAGTCCTTTTTTACTGATTTTTTAAAATTTGTTATTTCCAAAGAATCTACTATTAAACTACTGTAAACATGTTATTGACTCTGCATTTCATGGCATGAATTTCTTTACTTCTTGTCTCTGTTTACAGATATGTCTGGAAATGCTGTACTTTGCAAACTATACAGGTGACACTGATAGTAGCATTGTAAGAGAAACCTGGGCGAGACTTATTGATAAAGCTCTTTCAAGTGGTGGCATTGCCGAAGCGTGCTCTGTACTGAAGAGGGTTGGTTCCCATATATATCCTGGGGATGGCGCTGTTTTACCTCTGGACACTGTGTGTCTTCACCTTGAGAAGGCTGCATTGGTACATTTTCCTCTTTGTGCATATTTAAGCAAACTTTATCTCACCTATGTTTATGGCAAATTGGCTTATAACTAAAGATTGCCCAAATTATGTTCATGCTTTAAGAATATTGCTTCGGGTACAATTTAAGTAAATTTGTTTTGTGCATTACGTTTTTTTTTTTCTAATGATTACTTTTTTGCTTTTCTTTTCAAAATTAAAAATCTTCCTGTAGGAGAGATTAGATTCAGGGGTTGAATCTGTTGGAGACGAAGATGTAGCTAGGGCTCTTCTGGCTGCTTGTAAAGGAGCAGCAGAACCTGTATTGAACACTTATGGTCAATTATTATCAAATGGAGCTATTTTGCCGTCACCAAACCTGAGGTTACGCCTTCTTAGATCTATGCTTGTGGTACTTCGAGAGTGGGCAATGTCTGTATTTGCAAAGAGAATGGGTACAAGTGCTACTGGAGCATCTTTAATATTAGGTGGAACATTTTCGCTAGAGCAAACAACAGTCATTAACCAAGGGATTCGAGATAAGATCACCAGTGCAGCAAACAGGTCAAATTCTACACAGTTTTTGTTCCTTTTGGGTTTTGCAAAGCATGCAATATACGGTTCTTTTTGGTCAAAATTAAATGACATGTTGATTTGGAAGGTGGAAATTGCCCTGTGATCTGTTTTAGGTTATCAAGGGTTTACAGTATTATTGTTAGCTCATACCAATGATGGCTACCATTGATGCGAGGCAAAATAAAAGAAAAACTGTACAAGGAACCTGATAAGTAGGATATCTTAAATGGATAGCGTGCTTTTTGTGTGATATTCTCATTTTATGGAATGATCTTGTACTTCATCTTTTTTTCTTTTTGCTGGAAAAGATGTTTCAATTGTTATGTAGTTTTGTGATGTCCATCTAAACTTGGGTAACCAAATTGTTACTTGTATTCATGAATTAGCATTTGTTGTAAACATATATCTTGTTTTCAGTTCAAGATGCTAATCCGTTTCTCCCTGATTTTGGGATAACAGGTACATGACAGAGGTGCGGAGATTACCCCTTCCACCGAGTCAGACTGAGGCTGTTTACCGAGGATTTCGAGAACTTGAAGAGTCCCTAATAAGTCCCTTTTCTTTTGAACGATTTTGATCGTTACTCTTGTCATCAGTTTTGCAAATAAAAAAATATTGCAGGTTCAATACTGAAAAGTGGAGGGTAACATCATGCTTAGAACGAGTGTAACATTATGCAATTCAAATGTAAAAGTTAGTGGTTTAGAACGAGTTCAAAGTCTCGGTCCTGGTCCCATGCGTGAAAACAACTGGAAACTTTTGATGCCGACTTCTGATGAGACAATTCAAGGGCTGCTATCGTATATCCAGTATCAACTCCATGAGAATCGTTGTCGCTCATCATCCACAGATGTAGAGAAGAAAACAAATATCTTTTGGAGTATTTGCATGTTAAAATCCATGCATCTGAAGTAAGTGTTTTCCTGTTTCTATTATGCTTCTTCATTTACATTCAGTCCAGAAACATGAGCATATGTATATCTAGTTACTGAAATTAGTATTGATTCGGTTATACATGATAAAGCAATCGTCCTTAGAGTTCTAAAAAATACACTGTATTACAAGTGCTAGGCAGTTTGTCTTGTAATATAAAAACAGTATCATCTGAGTTAATCCATGACAAAGCGCCTGTCGTTCAAAGTAACGAATAACTGGTATAAGCATACTTTGAGTTGTGGTGTACTTCTACCAATTCTTTGTTTATATCCAATTCAGTTATTTATTTTGAAGTTGGGTTGTCATCAACGTTTAACGTGTGTCATTCGTTTTACTTTAGTAATGATTCAAAAGTTTGATGTATTTATAGCCACTCGTGAAGAGAAAAAAAAAAAACATCTAGAATGCCTCCTATTTCTCAAAGAAAATTTGACAAATTCAGCTATTGCTGAATGGTTAATTGAAAAGAAATTATATGCCCAATTGGCTTTCTCAAATAATGTATTTCTGTTTTTTGGTGTATGCACTTAATTAATCTTATTTATAATTTAATTCGGGAGTCTAGTTTAAAAAATGTGTTTATTTACTCCTAAAATGAGAAATTTACTTCTTGTAACACGAGAAAAGTTGAACCTCGAACCTCAAGAATAAAAGGGAGAGATACGTTGTTGCTACAATTACTTTGTTTTAATTTAGAATAAGTTAACGTAAGTTTTATTATGTAAAATTTGCATCTTTATTTAATAAAACTTTATGATATAAAATTTTTATGAATTTGTCACCCTCAATTGTTTGTACTTTTACCATATTTTTAATCTCTTTGCTTTTTAAATGTAGTAATGTTATCTGGGGCTACCCTAAGGTGCATCCAAATGTACTATATAATTTTATTTAATTTTTAGTTTATCTCACCTTTCATTTTTTGTTACAATTCTTTGTAATAATTAGTGTCACTGTTTATTTTTTGTTTGATATTATACTCTATAAAGAACCTAATTATTATTACTTGCTATATATGTCATTGTTATTGTTTTATTTTTCAGTCAGTGCATTTAAACAAATTGTGTGCTTGTTAATTTTTTTTTAGCTAATTTAAATAAAAATAATTTTTTTTGATAGTATTGAATTAGATCGGATTAATTTTTTAATTAGACCGAATTTTATGCATATCATGAATTGGATCGGATTAAAAAAAAAAAATTTATAATTCCCCAAATAATGAACGGATGATATACAAAATTTGGTCAAATTCTGCCCATCCATATATTGAATACCCCTACCCAAGAATACTTGATAAATAATTAAAAGAGATGAGATGAGATGACCCTGTTATATAAATAATTAAAAGAAGAAAAAAGAGCTTATCTAACCAGTCCCATCTTGTGATTGTTAATGGAAATGCTTTATCCAAAGTATATTAAGGTTGGTTACTAAATTGAGTTCCACTTCACTTCAGTTTTCCCAATCAAATCCAAGGATAAAATGCTATGCATCTTTTGCCACCTTTTTTTGGGGAAAGTAGAGTCCCCTTAGGGTTTGACC
The DNA here is from genome assembly GCA_035584115.1 of Cedrela odorata. Classification (NCBI taxonomy): domain Eukaryota; kingdom Viridiplantae; phylum Streptophyta; class Magnoliopsida; order Sapindales; family Meliaceae; genus Cedrela; species Cedrela odorata. The sequence goes on from JAXCLQ010000009.1 coordinate 1,785,816, forward strand.
ATTGACCACTATACAATACATAAAAAGCTTTATACATGATAAACATCTCTTTTGTAATCCCTAACATCAATTTTATAATTTGGAAAGTTATACTTACATTACAAAAATTATAGGTTCCATATTTAAAATTTAAAATTCTCATTATTTTTATTTTTAATCAATAAATATTGTCATATCATATGGTTACCCCAATTTGTATACTAAAATTCATATAAAGAATTTGTAATTATACATTTAAGTATTATTTTTATTTTTTATTATTCAAATTAGAGTTTTTTTTAACATTAAACAAAATATTATCATATTTCATTTACACATTGATTTGAATTGAACATCTAAGTATTTTTAATAAGCATGTATACGATATTCAACATCGAAATTGTTAGAATATATTATTTTCTAATTATTAATAACCTAAGAAAAAATTAATCCCTAATTAACAATTTTAAATTTTATAACTCATGATTTTTTTTTAATGACAAGCCACAAAACATGAATAAGGAATATAAAATAATAATAAAAAAAAAAAACAAGAACGTTGGTCACCAACCTTATCAAATCTAACCATCATTCATAGATTATTAATTATTACAAAAGTACTTTTAATTAGAAAGTCAATACATAATAAGAATAAGCCATCAGGGGCATTTCAGTACTTTTGTCCCTGATCCATCTCTCTCTGTTAACATTTACTGGCGCAGAATTATGCAAAACTGCGTCACTTTGGGAAACTCATGGAATGGAAGGATATGAAAAAATAAAAATATAAAAAAATTAGGTCATATTTTCTTTTAATTTGAATGAATAAATAATAATTTGCCAACCGATTCGAATTTCTTCAATTCACCAGATCTGAAAAAAAAAAAAAAAAATCAAAATTTCCATTTCGGGAAAAAGAGAAAACGGAGTTTAAAGAGGGGCATGTATGTTTGTGTTCGGAGATGAAATGATTATTGTAAAACGGGGTTGATTAGTTCAATCGCGTGAAAGAGAAGAATTGAATTGTTAGGGTTGGTTTTGGTTTGTTGCTACTTACATGGCTGACTCGCTTTCGGGGCTTCCATCTGCGGTGCTTCGTAATCTCTCCGATAAGCTCTACGAGAAGCGCAAGAATGCGGCCCTCGAGGTTTGTATCTCAAATTCGTCGTTTTATTTGATGTTTAGGGTTTTGTAGTTTGTTGATTGTTTGTGTGATTGCGGTTTTGTGTAGGTTGAGGGCATAGTGAAGCAGTTAGCTATGGCGGGGGATCATGAGAAGATTTCGGCGGTGATCAATTTGTTGACCACGGAGTTTACCAACTCGCCGCAAGCCAATCACCGGAAGGTCTGCGATTGTTTGGTTTTGTTGAATTGAAGATGTTTGTTTGTTTTTTTTTTTTTTTTTTTGGTGAAGTAGTAATTTGTTTTTCTCCCTAAATTATAGGGAGGATTGATAGGGCTAGCTGCAGCTACGGTTGGGTTGACCAGTGAAGCTGCGCAACATCTTGAGGTAATCTATGCTCATCTTCAGTTTAGATTGTTGTTTGTAGATTTGATGAAATATTTAGGTCAATTATATTGTTTGACTTTTACTTCAAAATTCTCAAATCTTAGTTGGACATATTTCTATATATCTTGGTAGTAGGTATTTCTGGGGTGATTAACATTTCTAATAGCTGCTGTTTTCCTTTTTGTGGTTGGTTCATCTATGACAAATGATATTTTGAATTACATGCAGTGGCTGGATGAAATTCCCAGGCCATATGTATCACTGCATCAAATTCCAACGAAAGAGTGCAAGTTTTTAGGTTTTATATTTGGTCATAGTTAGCGGCTAATCGTTAAGCTGTTTTATTCTGGCTTGGAGAATATCTTTGTTTTTAAAATTCGTTATACATAAAATAGTTTGAATACCCTGCCGCACTGGATAAATGCTGGAAAATATCCATTGATGTCTCTGTATCATAAAATAGTTTGATTACCCCTGAGCACTTTAGGATCTCTTTCATGTATATTAGAATGTTTTAGTTGTGTGTTAAACAAGGATGTCTCTTCCTTAGCATGAAAGCGATCGAAAATTAGTATTGTTATGCCATTTCTAATGGCATCCTTCAGTCTCTTATATAAAAAAGGTACCATTTCAAATGACATTAAGTTGAAAAAGTCCTTGTTAGTACTGGTGGTTGGTAGATTTTTTCCTATGTGGGACACTTGCTCGTCTAAAACATGTCTGTGAAGTAAGGTGTTATGTGAGAAAAAATGTATAGAACTAAGTTATGAGTGTATAGAAGTACATCATTTTACCTCTCTCTATCTTTGCTGAGGTGGTGGGGTAAGGGGGACAGTGTGTGGCTGTCAAGTCAAAACTTGTAGACCGATAAAGTATCAGTAATGTCCATTTAACTCAAGAAATAATAATCTTATTTCTTGTATGGTTGGAAAGAGAAGTTGTCTGTTGTGGCTGTCAAGTCAAAACTAGTAGACATGATAAAATATCAGTAATTTCCATTTAGTTCTGGAAAAAATCATCTTGTCTCTTGAACGGTGGGAAAGAGGAGTCATCTGTTTTGTTATCAACTACTCATTGCACCACATTATGTGTACTAGATTGACTTAATCTCCTACTATGCTTTAATATACGTCAATGGTACTCTTCTACATTTGAAAGTATTGCCGAACATTTTCTTTTATATGCTGATTTTTTTTTTTTAAATTTATCTCCTTCCTGCGCTGTAATGTTCTTCATTTTTTTTCTTTGACACAATCTTCCAGCAAATTGTACCACCTGTGCTCAATTCTTTTTCTGATCAAGATAGTAGAGTTCGTTATTATGCCTGCGAAGCACTGTATAACATTGCAAAGGTGAGAGTAGTTTACTAATTTTCATTTAAATGTATTTTTCTTCCAGACTTATACTGAGGTTGATCTGTTAGCTTTTGCTGCTGCACAGGTTGTAAGGGGAGATTTTATTATCTTCTTTAATCAGATTTTTGATGCATTATGTAAGCTTTCGGCAGACTCTGATGCCAATGTACAAAGTGCTGCGCATCTTTTAGATCGCCTTGTAAAGGTGCATACTCTCTCTTTCCTTAATAGTTGCTCTTTTGTTATAACTATCTGAAGATAGGAAGTCCTTTTTGTTGGATCAATTCTCAGATTTTGCTATGTGAAACAGGACATTGTCACTGAAAGCGATCAGTTCAGGTGCGCAATCTTCTGTTCCAGTTCCAGACTGGAAACTATTTTATTTAAGGAGGAAAACACTTAGACTAGAATTTTCTACCTGCCCTTATTATGTAACTTTTGTTGTTTCGTGGTGTTTTTCTCCTCAGCATTGAAGAATTTATACCTCTGTTGAGAGAGCGCATGAATGTTTTAAATCCTTATGTCCGGCAGTTTTTGGTAGGATGGATCACTGTGTTGGATAGTGTTCCAGATATTGATATGCTGGGTTTTCTTCCTGATTTTCTTGATGGTAAATAATATTCACTATCTGTTAATCAAAAAACTTTCTTCTTTTGTTGTTTTGTTTTAGGTGTTGTTCTGTTCTGCTTTTTAAGTTTCATCTCAGAAAATCTACATAATTTCAGGTTTATTTAATATGTTAAGTGATTCCAGTCATGAAATCAGACAACAAGCTGATTCAGCTCTTTCAGAGTTTCTTCAAGAGATTAAAAATTCCCCAGTAAGACTTATACTAAATCTGAATTTCTGACTTTACTATTCTGGCTGTTATATCTGCTCCCTGATTAAATACATGTGCCAAGTTTTATTTCTTTTTCAGCATCATTTTATGAATCATAGGAATTATTTTATTATATTATTATTATTATTATTATTATTTTCTGTTTAGAGTTTTGATGTAAACAGAGAAAATCCATCATTTGCCTGACATTTTCTGTCATGAAAAAGAATTCTTTTGTTCATTTGTAATTTTCTGACTCGAGCAGTGCTACTCTTGAAGTCTGTAGATTATGGTCGCATGGCTGAAATACTGGTGCTGAGGGCAGCTTCTCCAGATGAGTTTACTCGGTTAACGGCCATCACTTGGGTAAAGTTGAATCAAGTCTTTTCGCCAATTCTTTTCTTTTTTCAAATTCTTTTTTTTTTAAGTATTACTATGCCGTAGTTTTTAAGACATTGTTGGATTAAATTTTGGCAGCTTTTATGTATTTTGATACAAGTCTATGTTTATTTGTAATTTTATTGGACATTGATAATCAAATTTCTTCTATTTCTTGATTGAGCAGATAAATGAGTTTGTAAAACTTGGTGGGGACCAGCTAGTTCCTTACTACGCCGATATACTGGGAGCCATTCTTCCCTGCATATCTGATAAAGAAGAAAAGATTAGAGTGGTAAGACAATTTATGCTGATATTTCTTTGATAAATTTTTAAAGGAAATACTTCTAGGGCCTTTGAGCATCTTGCAAATTGAATTTTTCTCTTTTCTTTGTTTGTGAATTAGGTTGCTCGTGAAACCAATGAAGAGCTTCGTGCAATCAAAGCTGATCCAGCAGAAGGATTTGGTGTAGGAGCAATCCTCTCTATTGCAAGGAGGTCTAGTTTTTTTTTTACCTGGGAAAAAAGCTAGGTTGTAAATGTTTTTAGTAGTTTGCACTTTTATGGGTATATGTACCACTTCATACACTTGAAGATTTATGTAAAAGTGCTTACAAGGGTTGCTTGCTTTTGTTAGCTGTCGTTGAACAACAAATGATCATTGTAGTTACTGCTGGTCCTTTTGAATGTTCAGGCAACTATCTAGCGAGTGGGAGGCAACACGTATTGAAGCCTTGCACTGGATATCAACCCTCTTAAATAGACATCGAACAGAGGTAACCTGATGTCTTTTGGTGAATCATGTGCACCTCTGTTTGGATGCATGTTTTCCTTTCTTTTGCCTACATCTTTCACCAATTATTTTTTGCACTGAACCTTTTACAACCATTTGATTGCTATGAACTGATAAGCCCTTGTAGATTTTAGTGATTGCCAATACCCCAATATCTTATTTTGGTTGTTAGGGTCGCTAGTATCCAATTTATGCACTTTCTTCGGCCTTTTGCTTTGGTTCTGATTTTTGTCATCATGCATCCTGTCCAGCTGTCATATCCCAACTTTTTGGCTTCAGTTGTTGATTTTCTTTTTCGGCTTCTAGGTATCAGCCTTGTTTTTTGTGGTCACATGTAGTTGCAATTCTTTCTGAAACAGGTATTATGTTTCCTGAATGACATTTTTGATACGCTTCTAAAAGCACTGTCCGATCCTTCTGATGAGGTAAATTTGTTCCCTCAAGTACATTTTCATCTTTCTACTTTATTTTCCTAATCCTATTTCGTTATTATTATAACTGTTTGGCACTGATTATTATTAAACAAAGTTCATATACCTTTTTCTTGGCATTGTATAGTCTTCTTTCCCCCTTTGTGCTGTTTCTTTTCTTTTGGCTGTTGGTAAGGATTGATTTAAGGACCACACATTATTGATCTTTGCTGTTAGGGTAGAAAGGCAATGGTTTTGTTTTTTGTTGAAGTTGTTATTATATGAATTTCTGGGCAGTGAGCTTTACAGGAAGATAATGCTATTATTGAAAGGGAAAAGAGAGAAGCATATGTGTGGTTTAATTCCTGTGGAGTATTTCAAGAGAGACTAAGATTGAACTATTGACATTGGGATTGTTACTTTTTGGGATTTTGCCTCTCTGCATAAAAGTTGAAAAATGCAGATGGTTGGAAGTCTGACCCTTGGCTTCTAGGTACTTGGCCAGCAAATTGTAGTGCTGATGAAGAAATCCTAGAAAACTTTTTGGGCTGTAGCCTAGTTTCCAGTTGTTTCATATGCATGCTGATGTATTTAGGAAACAACTAACATGTTTGTTCTTATTCAAAATTTGCATTAATGTGACAATAAAATTGTTATTTATTTTTGATGCAAGAGTTTTCTGAACTTAAATTTTTCTGTTGGTTTGAATTTGCTTTCATGCTGTGTCTCTCAATCCTTACAGATTCTTTGCCAGTTTTCACATGCTATGGGATATTCATTCCATAACTTCTGCACATTCTTTGCATCTAAAAATGGACTTGAGTTTTTCCTCAGGTAGTGCTTTTGGTTCTCGAGGTTCATGCATGCATCGCCAAAGATCTTCAACACTTTCGCCAGCTTCTTGTTTTCCTAGTACATAATTTCCGGGTTGACAATACTCTTTTGGAGAAGTGAGTCCTTTTTTTCTTCTGTTTCTAGCCTTGTAGGTTAGCTCACAAGTGATATGCTTGCTGACTCTCTATGTATTGTAACTGTGCTTTCTTTTGTAAATTATTCTCTTGTTTCCTTAGGCGTGGTGCTTTGATAATCCGCCGACTTTGTGTACTTTTAGATGCTGAAAGGGTTTACCTGGAACTCTCCACAATTCTTGAGGGAGAAGCAGACCTGGATTTTGCGTGTACTATGGTTCAGGTTGTCTTTTATTTGAGAAGTTAAATAAAGCAGTAACATTGAATTGAGCAACTGAAACTATGCTTGTTTGAGCATTGTTTATTTTATAGAACAAAACAAATGTGAAAGTGCTCGTACTTGTGACAACTGTGTAGAATAATATTTCTGAAGCTGTTATCAAGACGATAGTTATTTGTTCATCCCTTCGCATAAAGTAAATGATTTTTTTTTTTGTTCATAACTTAATTGTAACACAATGTTGAATGTATTCTTTTTGTTTCAGGCTTTAAATTTGATTTTGCTTACTTCCTCTGAATTATATGAGCTGCGAGATCTTTTGAAACGATCTCTGGTTAACCCTGCTGGAAAAGACTTGTTTGTTTCTTTGTATGCTTCATGGTGTCATTCACCCATGGCTATTATTAGTCTTTGCTTATTAGCTCAGGTAAAAATCTAGTACTTTGTTATGGCTGTCCATAGGATTTTTGTAACTCTCTCCTTACCAAACCACCTTCATGTTTTGATGGTCATTTTGGAATCTTCATGATGTTGTTGCATTCTTTTTTGGCAGACATACCATCATGCAAGTGCTGTGATTCAGTCTCTGGTGGAGGAAGATATTAATGTCAAATTTTTGGTCCAGCTGGATAAATTGATTCGCTTGCTGGAAACTCCAATCTTTGCTTATCTTAGATTGCAGGTGCTTAAGTTGAACATAAAGTTCATATTTGCTCTACTATTTGGTCTAACTGTAGTCTTAATGTGATTTGCTAAAACGGAGAAATAATTTTCCATCTCCTGGTCTCTTATCAATGATTTCAATATTGGCTTATTTTATGGACATCTCTAATCCAGAGTTCTAGGTTGAAGAATTGTTCTGCTTCTTTAACAGATATGTGAAGGTTGCATTCTCAGATGCTTATGCCTTTGTATTTAGTATCTATGTTTTTTCAAGATTGTATAATTTTTCCTGGGTGTCTTTCCTGGATGGTTATGGATTTTTTTGGCCTGAGTATGAGGTTATTTCCTTCTTGTCATATCTAGAGCATAAAGTTTTCATTGCTCATAAGTTTTCAATAGATCTCCTTGTTGCTGCGGAATGTATTTGAGTTGTGATCTATTTAATTGTCTCTAGAAAGAGTATATGTGAAGGAAGAATTGCAGTTTCAATGGAAAGCATTCTGTGGATGGTTTATCTTTTGATACTAGCCACATGATGGGGATATCCTGTCAATTGAGAAGATAGTTGTTCCCCTTTTTCCCCATTTGATGAAGCCTTAGCATGTGGTCAATGTAGTTGAAGTTGCTCATGTACTAATGTTTGTACATATTTGTTATATTGGATTTTTATTTATATTGCAAATGTTTTTATAGGGGTTTGCAGCTCTCTCTTAACATTACTATTTTTGTAGCAGCTGGTTCTGTGCAGAATGCTTAGTTGTTGTTACATTTATCTGATAGCTATTTTTTTTTTTTTCATTTTATTGTTTTTGATTCTGCATAAAACTTTTTATGATATGTTTGGAGTCCCTGAGTAATTCTTTGATTTGCAGCTTCTTGAACCGGGTAAATATACATGGTTATTAAAAGCCATGTATGGTCTTTTGATGTTACTTCCTCAGGTATGTCTCCACCATCATGCTGCTTCATTTATTCTCTTTTTCGTCATTGTAATTGGTGCAAACTTGCTTACATCTACACCCAGTTGAGGTGCTTATTTGTAACTTGTAATTGTAGTACTTGGTTTCATGTATAACCTTTCACATGGCTATTTAATGCAGCAAAGTGCAGCATTTAAGATATTGCGGACCCGTTTGAAGACCGTACCTTCATACTCCTTCAATGGAGAGCAAATCAAGCGAACATCTTCTGGGAACCCATACTCTCAGATTCTACATAACATGCCAAGTGGATCTCAATTTTCTGAAGATGGAGATGTAAACTCAGACATGGGGAATTCACATGGTGGGATTAACTTTGCTTCGAGGCTGCAACAGTTTGAGCAAATGCAGCATCAGCATCGTATGCATGCAAAAGCTCTAGCTCAGTTGCGGAAGAGTTCCACTTCAGTATCAAAGGTTAATTGAGCTCATTAATAATATTGCTATTATTATTGTGCTTTATCAACTACTATATTATGTGTTCTGTCCTAGATTACAGAAGAAAAGAAAAGAAAAGACCAAAAAGTAAGCATTTTGTATAATGGCTGGATATACTAATTACTTGCTGAATAATTTTTGGGGTTCACCAACTGACCTCAGTGTTACAGAATGTAATGTAGCTTATTGTTCTAATGCTCTTATGACCACCTAGATAATGTTTTGTCTTGCCTTAATAAATTTTGGGAACTATGCAAAAACAAATGATTAATAGATAAGGGACTTGTAGAAATTGACTTTGAGTGTAGAAGCTGTGAAGGCTCTTGGTAAGGCTTAAAGAACACGTGGTATTGAGACTAGGGAAGAGTTAAAATTGACGTGCCTTAATTGAATTCTTAGTCTTTGTTGGGATATATGGAAAAAGCAGTGAAGTTCCTCTTGTGTGTTCATATAAAATAAAATTCTGTTAATTTTTCCTTTTGTTTGTAATGTTTTTTTAGTTGTCTACCGTTGTTGCAATTTATACTCTGATTGCCTAGTATCACCATTAAACTTTAGGGTTACAACAGTTTCTGGATTATGCAGGATGTTCAAAGACCTCAAGAACAGCATCGACCTAGTCCACCATCAGATGTGAGTAGTATGCCTTCTTCAAGATCATCCAGGAAGGCTCCAGGGCAGTTACAGCTTTAATTAGTGTTGCTGCCTGCCGATCTTATTCATCAAGTGTTAGCAACAAATGAGATCTGGTATAAATTGTAGAATTGTATATCTTAGTAGTTTGTTTTTGTTGAACGTGTGGAAGTTGGGGATGGTGAAAATTGGGTTTTGAATTAAGGTGAAGCTTTGGGTTCCCCTGAGCCTATTCTTTTTACCTGTTGTAATTGGGACATGCCCATGTGGTTGTGTTATTTTTTATTGGGAACCATATGGGCTAGAGGGAGATACATAATTTAGAAAAATGCAGTTTATATATATTTATATATATTTATCAGTTCATCTGTTACAGCAATTATATGAAATAAGGAGTCAACAAATTCATGTACACAATGACCTTGGATAAATTATGCATCTTTTATCTATTGATTTGTTCATGTTTCAACTTTCAACTATCCTTTTGTTGTCTTTATTGTATAACTTGCAGATTTGTCGTCCTCTTACCCTTTTACTCAATTCTGTTCAAGAACTCGTTAATGTTGCTAGAAAACATTTCCAAGAGGTTGATTTTCCAAGTGCTGCCTATATTGGGCTAAGGGATTTGACAATTGAATTATTCATTAAGAAGACTTTCATCAACCAGGAGATCCATTTTTTTAAGTATCAATATAAATACAGTACATGGTTGCCGAACAATTAATATTACAAATCCACAAGCAGCCAGTGGGAGAACATTACGCATCAAACCGCCATTACATATCTAATTCGTTATTTATACACGAATCTACACTCCCATCTTCTGTTCTGTTTGTTAATTATATGAAAAACAGAAGAAAACCAACTTACTCACTCTTACAGAACCTTTAAATTCAAAACCGCAAGCCTAATATTTGGTGTGTCCAAACATTTACATATACAGAAGAACACCAAGGCAGGCAAGAACTTGTGAAGCTGAACCAGTGAGTCCTTTTCCAGACTTCTAGCAACTGGGTATTGTTTACAAAGCATAAATCTTCTCCATGTCAGAATTATACTCATCAACATCTGATATATTTGCCGAGTAAGACCATGAAAATGACTTGCTTCCGCTTGCCCTTTTAATGCGTCTCTGAGAGTCATTGCAGAAAATCCCGAAACGTTGCCGGAAAACAAAATAACACATAGTTGCAAGTGTCCCCACAAGAATTGGTGCACCCATTAAGGTTATGGTGATAGCCATCCACGAATGATCATTTCCCACAACTACAAAAGCTATTGATAAAAATGCCCCACAAGTGCAAGCGCAAGCAGCCCACATTAGCTTGTTAACTACTGATACAACCTGCTTTTGAGCACTAGTATCCCAGGCCACCAATGTGATCTGAACCACCACAACAGCTAGAGATATAAAAAGAGACGTGGCATTTAAGAGGCAGAACAAGCGGAAACCTACTTTGTCAGCAATGTTAGCCTCCCCTACTTCTGGTCCTTCCATTAAGTATTGCCCTGGCAAGTTGAATAAAGCCAAGAAAGCTATTGAGGCAAAAAGAACAGCAACAACTGTGACAGAATTGGTGGTGTTTTGGACAGCTTCTCTGTGAAGTTTCCTTAGTTCCTTGGCAATACCAGAAACTCGTCTGTTGGTTTTTTCATTTTGTATGAGTTGTGCACTTACTTCATGCTTAATGTCACTCACAGTCCTCTTAAGTTCCATTGCTTCATCCACCTGGCCAACAAACCTAGCATGCTTTGCACCAGCTTCTGAAAGAGCTTCCTTAATTTCCAGTGTGGATTCTCCATACTGAAGTTTGTCTGCCAGATCCATCGCAGTTTCACGTTGATTATTAATGGCGTTGACATCCATGGATGTATAACTTAGCAATAAGCCAACTATCTGAAATGTAAAGAAAAAAATGTTGGCACTGGAAATGTAACCAAAAGATAACTTTTCTTAGATACAGATTCTCTCAAATAAGACATGCTATTACATTCTGGTGAGGGGATAGCTCTTAAAATTAAGCTTAGTTTTTTCCAATCAGGAATACTTTGAATATAGTTTCAAATTTTTACTATGCTAGAAGTACAGTTAAACAGTAAATTTCTCTGGTCTATGTTGCCAATATATTATTGAATGTGGAGACAACGATCAACCAAGAAGGAATTCTCTCATTATCATTCTATGATTCTAGACACCTTCAGAACTACTAATGCTGCAAGAAAATTCCCAGGAAAGTAGGTAGTTTGGAAATCAAAAAATCAAGGTTACGAAACATTAATTTTTCCCTGTTGTTGTCAGAAGTGAGACTAATCATGTAGTTAGTACTGAAGGAGACCCAAAAATAGAAAAAAAATGAAAAAGAACTGGCAAAATAATTATCGACTAGAAGTTCATGAGAAAACAGAACATCAATTAAGCATACCTGTGGACGACTTTTCCTTGTAGCTATATGCACTGCTGTATTACCCTTCTTGTCACGTTCATTTAGTATCAAGTGATCAGCAAACAATATATCCTCAACTACAATAGGACACTGACCCTTGACAGCCATATGGAGTGCAGTTTGACCTTTCTTATCCTTAATGCTGACAATTTCTGGATCCCGATCTATAAGAGCTTTGACTATATTAATGAGGCCATACCTTGCAGCTGTATGCAATGCAGTTTTACCATTTTTTCTAACAATTCTTATGCAGCTGACATCGGCATCCAAGATGGCATGCACCACATCCAAATGATCTTTCACAGCTGCTGAATAAAGGGGGCTAGTATTTGAGGAGTCGCATGACTTGCAAAGCTCAGGCCAAATGCTCAAGAGTTCCCTTACGATCCCTGAACAATGTAACAGTCAACAAAATATCAAGATACAAAGATTGGCAAGCTCTAAGAGATGAATTACAGCTGGCAAAATGCACCCATAAGTAACATGTTTAAATATGAAGTATATAAAGCTGAAGCTAAAATTTAACAACCAAGGTCTCATAATTCTTGAATTTATTATTATGTGAACATCTGTTAAGTACACTGGCCACAGCAATATCTAGGAAGCAGGTGAAGAGATAATAATCTTTCAAAATCCTTGAGACCCGAATGAGCTAATTTTATTTCTAAGGCCTACCATTTGAAGGGTCACTTGAAATGACTCGAAATATCAAGCAGATAGTTACTATTTTCTAGCCTCACCCTTTAAGATAAGGAAATAATGCATGCACAAACTAGTAAATTGATCAATGTGAGAATACAGGGTTTTCTGTTCACATAAATTCTACATCATAAAAGCAGAATCTCCCGGGAAAGTAATGAGTAACCATGCAGTTTATCAATCTACTCCTCTCAGTATTTAGAATTCTACCATAAACAATAAGCAACAATTTATCCTCTAGTATGTCAATATAATGATAAACCACGCAAATAGAGAAAGCTCTTGAAAGCAGTATTCAAGCGTATCATCATAACACCCTATGACAGAAATACAGTTATAGATTGGGAAAATATCCAAGTATAGAATTTTAGAGGCATAGAAAAAACTTTGGCAGTTGATTTAAGGTTGACCCTGGCTTAGTGATCCAAAATTACAAAATATTCTTAGAATTTCAAGGTTCAGTTTCATGTTTTTCTATATTCAATCGTGATAAACAAGGTAAAGTAGTTTTCCCACAAACAAAAACCCAGTAAAACCTCAAAACCCCGGAGTGTTTGAATCTTCTTTCATGAACTACATCAATAACTCCCTAACACTCAAGTTCAGAACAAATTGCATCCAATAAATCCAATCCATATATAGCAAAGAACTCACAAATCAGGAGCAGTAAATGCAAATATTAATTCCAGATATCTAACTAATATTATTCATATAAACTAAACCACCCTAAATCTTAATCCTTTCTTCAAATGCAAAAACGACAGAATTTATTACATCGAACAAACCCTAAAGAAATTGTCAAATCAAACACAACCCAGAACAGCTCAAAATCAACAAAAAGTCACAGAACAGAAATCATACCCAAGTAGCCCTTTTTAGCAGCAACATGGAAGGCATTCATATCATACTTGGACCTGATTTTAACAATATCAACATCACAAAACTTAAGCAAGTAACTGAAAACCTCCTGAAAATTATTATCTGCAGCGATGTAAACAGCAGTCTCTTCTGCATCATTCTGCATGGCCATTAGATCAGAGACCAAAGAAGACCCATCAGGAGCTTCGTCTTTCGTCAGCTTATCAATAATATCTTTGAGGGTTTCAAGGTCCCCAAATCGAACGGCTGAGAAGAAAGATTGGTGGGCTATGAACCTGAAAGACTTCGAATCGATCATCATCATGAAGACTTGAACTGAAATCTTAATTTACTTTACTTATAATCTCTCTAATTCCTCTTCCCTGCATGCCCATATAATGCAGAGATATGGGTTGTGTTTTCTTTTCTTCTTTTCTTCTTTTCTTCGTCAACGGAGAGAAGACTAAATGTAAAATGATTGATACAAAGGTTTGCTTGTTGGTTCCTTCTTGGATACGAGTGTTAAGAGATAATTAATTGATTGAGTGAGTGGTCTTTAAATTTCTTGGAAGATTTGATTTTCATTACACAATGGGTTCTCTACTCGCTTTTGACAGCAAACACCATGTGGGAGTTTGATTGTTTAAAATTCCTTAATTTTTGTTTTCTATGAACAAAAAACGCAGGGCAACAGCAGATAACACACTGTTTCGTGTGTTCTGTGTACATATATGTACGCACATTTGTCGACAAGATTCTACCGTTGGATTTTGGAAACTTTACTGTTGTTTTTCTTATTGATAACGTCAGTCAGTTCAGTTACTTACCAACCGAATACGGAATCCCCAGAGTAAATTGGAACTTGGAATGGTTTTCTGTCCTATCATATTTTATATAATATGATGTTAATTTAAAAACAAAAACACAAAAATGGTGTTGCATACTGCTTTCTTTTTATGGCTTGCTACTTGTGTTGTATTGTAGCTTTAAGTAAAGTCATGAAAAGCACTTTTACATGCTCGCACGTAAAAGTACTTTTAGAATATATTATAGCTTTACAGCCTTATTTTACATTACAGTGCAAAAGTTACCGAGACATTATTATTATTATTATTATTTCCAACACGGTAACTAAAATTTACTGATCCAACGTTTATTTTTATGAATATTTATCAATCACTTAGTCTATTATATTTGATAATTAATTTTTTTAATATTTTATGATAATTATTAATTAAAAGTAATAACACTCCAATCAATTATGGCATTTGACTGGGGGAAGAACTATCGATTAATTATCTCAAAATGGCATAACGAATTTGTTGAAATTGAGTTGGCTTCTTCCTTAACTAATAAGAGTTTCTGAAATAGGAAGAGAGGTTTGATAGTGAAATCTCATCCATGTGTTACAAAAATGTTTTACTTTTCATTTATAAAACAAAAAATAATTATATAAAAAAAAAGTTTACATCATATGAATAATCACTAAGTATGCAAAACCAACATAGAAATAATAATAATAATAATAATAATAATAATAATAAATTAATCTCTTTAGCAAACCACACCCAAAAAAAGAAACTTCAACATCCTCCCCAAAAATATTAATTCCTTATCATCAAACAAAGATTTAAAATCTTTTGAGTTCAATGTTATTTGAGTTGGGCCGATGGGACTGACCCAATACAAATATTGTAGGCTTGCTCCAATGCTTTTGTTAGAAAGCAAAGAAATCCATTTCTTATTTTACTTAAGTGTTTAGAAAATGTACGATTGAGTTGAGCCTTTGATTTGGGATTGAGACTTAATTATAAAAATAAAATTAAAAATATCAAATTTTAATATAATATATATATTAAAATTTAATATTAAGTATCTTTAAGTGCAAATTCATGATTTTAAAATCAATCATTTTATTAATTTAAATTTTACAAATTTATTATCAATTGTTAACACAAAAAGTTATTAACTGTATCACTTACAACAAGGGATTTTATTTTGAAATTGTTATTATTAAAAGGCTATTTTTAACCATGACTATAATATACGTATTATATATATATATATATTAATTAACTCTTTTTGTTGTAATTTTCAACTATTTTATTATAATTTTTGAAAAAAAAAAAAAAGATGATACAATCGTATGTACACCAGCAAAATCCGAATTCGAAATTGTATTAAAAGTAAAAAGTAATATTTTTTTTTAACTACTGGTGGTGGACCCAAACTTTAAACCTGTACTGAACAGAAGAATCAGCGAGAGCGAGGGTGTCATACTTATAGGAAGCACGAGTCAGAGTAAGTCAAAGCTTTGGTTAAATCACGAGAGCCAAGGGGGGCATGTCTGTGGGCGGGTCGGTGAATGAACGGGTGGCACTCTTCTATTGGCTGAGGCTTAGCCCGTGAACTCCTTGATTTGGTTGGTTGCGGTTATTAATAATAAAAACATTCACATGATCGAAATGACGGTCCGTCTATTATGGTTTCAATCAATAAAGAAAACGAATTTAACGGACATCCCACCTTATATTAATATTATTCTTGATAAAGGAATGAAAAAAATCTCTTGTCTTGTTGCTAATGCATCAAGGAGGAATGATTGAAAGGCAAGAGATAGTAGTTGCATACTTTTAACCTAATTAAAAAAAAAAATAACATTTTTTTTTAACACCACGTAGTTTTAGTAAGAATTAAATTAGAAACTATTCAGTATAAATGAACACAAAAATTTGTGTTCTTATGTACGAAAAAAATAAGTATCAAGGGCTTAGACCCAATTTTAAATAATTAATTTGGAATGGGAACGAGAAGGCACTACAATGGTTAGTGCCATAAGTACTGGAAATGGGAAAACTTGCGCCCGCCCAACCAACTTTCTCATTCTCCTGCCGTTGTCGTGGGTGCAATCACGCCTAAACTTTCTCCAAATCCACCAAATATACCAACAAATCTCACAAAATTTATTTCATCAAAAACAAATTCATTTAATATCAAACTCTCCTCTTACAATATTTCCATTCTCCTCTCCCTCTTTTCCCATTTGATTTCTTCATCGTTTTCTTTTATCTGAAAATGGGTTTTGGTTCGATTTTCAATCGGAAAAAGAAACCCAATTCTCCGTCGTCATCCGCGACGTCGCCGAACGGATCACAGCATTCTGATATTATCTCTGGTGGAATAAATAATTTACCAATCCCTGCACATGAGCTGGAGTATGTGTTTAAAAGATTCGACGCCAACGGTGACGGCAAGATCTCGGCGTCGGAGTTGGGTTCCATCATGGCCAGCCTCGGCCACCATGCCACCGACGAAGAACTGAACAAAATGATAAGAGAAATCGACTCCGACGGTGACGGGTTCATCGATTTCAACGAGTTCGTGGAGCTGAACACGAAGGGGGTTGATTCTGCGGAAATCATCGATAATTTGAGAGATGCGTTTTCAGTTTACGACATTGACGGGAACGGATCTATAACTGCTGAGGAATTGTACCAAGTGTTGAGGAGTTTGGGGGACGAATGTACGATTGCGGAGTGTAAGAAAATGATCAGCGGCGTGGATTGCGACGGCGACGGGACGATTGATTTCGAGGAGTTTATGGTTATGATGATGATGGGTTCGAGGTATGAATTTGATGCCGTGAAAAGACAAGTAGCTGTCTAAATTGAAAAAATGTTTTTCTCTGCTTCTGTTTTTTTTCAACTTAGGATGTTTTTTTTTTTTGGGAATTATTTTCTAATTTTATTGATGTGTATATTTCCAAATTCGTGGATTTTTATTTCGTTATGAAAACATTTTAATGATTATTAGGCTATTTTCTTCAGTTAATTATAGGGTTTTTTTTTTTGATTAATTAGTTGATTAATGTGTTTGGGAAGATTTGCAGCGTACTGAAGTTTGATTAAGATTGATCATTACTATTATTAATTAATTAATTAATTAAATAAAAATTAGATTAAGAAGTTAATTAATTTGTCTAGTTTGCTGAGTTTAGATGGAAGCACGCCTTTTTTTCAATTCTGTTATTCAAACTTGATACAATTAACAATATGATGAGGTTAAAAAATAAAATAAAAATAATAAATAAAAGGTAGAGTAGATATGAGAAGATCACTTAACTTAATTTGGTGGTGTTTATCAACCTCAACTTAAAAATTAGATATCCGAACTAGAGATCTTATTCAATCTATTTTGATAAAAAAAAAAAATAAAAAAATTGGATAAGTAAATTTTGTTTAAATTTTAATTTAATAAAAAATTTGGACAAAGTGAGCTCAATTTCAAGTTAAGACAAGACTAAGAGACATATATTTTTAATTTCAAATTGAGACAATTGTTTCTTGAATTCCACCATTATTATTATTATTATTATTATTATTATTATTATTATTATTATGTTATATGAAATAGAAAGTAAGAGAAAAATGAT
>JAXCLQ010000009.1:1825134-1875672 GCA_035584115.1 Cedrela odorata
TAGTGATTGCAGAATTTTCTTCTAGATGAGGATTCTTGGAGATATTCGCGAAGAGTATTGGGACTCCAGATTCTCTATGTAGTCACCTAGGAGTTAATGTTTGTGGTCTGTTTTGTATATTGGACATGACACCCAATTATGTATAGATTTGTGTTTTTTATATATTTCTATGCATATTGATATGTGTGCATATACTCTTTTATTTATGAGTATCATGGTTTATGTTTGGAATTGTGTTGATAGGCATGGAGCCCTCAGTATATATATATGAGTTTATGTATACGATTGATATTTCTTTGCATTACAGTTTATATGTACAGGTTTTTATCTGAGACTTATAGAGGTAGGATATCCTTACCTCTATGCCATCACGATACCGATTTATCGGTATGTGACAAAGTGGTGTCAGAGCATGGTCTAGGGGTTGATGACTGTAAGTAGAGTGTAATGCCTCGCATGTGTAATATGTTCGAGATACTTTTGTGCGGGGTGTTGCCTCTTTGAGTATTTGGATTATCCAATGCATTTTCTTTCTATAGATGTCGTAGGATAAACTATAATTTATCTTAACTGTGTTTACATATTTTAGCAGCTAAAGTATGTCTTCTCGAAATCAAAACTCATATGATAGAGACCAAAGGATTTCTTCTTCAGATTAGGATTCATCTATGGCTCTAGTGCCATCTGTTGGGGTTTAGGGCCGAGTAGGCAGAGGACGAGGTAGAGGACAAGGTAGAGGTCAGGGTAGAGCTAGAATGCAAGAGCCTGAAGTGCCAAATAAGAGAGCGGATGATAGGCGCAATATAGATATTGTTGAGGGAATGCAGAGAATCCAGCATGCTGTAAAAGTGCTAGTAGACTTGGTTTCTCAACAACATCAGCAACAAGCTCAGATTTCTCTTATACAACCTCGTCTAAAAATTCAGTAACTTGGTCATGCTTCTGTTGGGCGAGGGCAAGGATTAGTAGTGATTTTGCAAGATTTTCGAAAGATGCACCCACCGACTTTTACAAGAGTTGAAGCAAGTCCAGATCCTAGTGGGCTTTTAAAAGAGTCTCACTGGATATACACCGTTTTAGGATGCATACCAACGAGATCAATGGAGTTGGTGAGTTTTCAGTTGAGAGACATGGCTTATATCTGATATATGTCTTTTGTGTAAAGAAAGAGTGTTATAGAACCATCCCTAGAGTGGCCAAAGTTCAGTAAAGCTTTCCTCACTCGTTTCATGTCGCAGAGTATCAAAGATGCTAAAGTGAGAAAATTTGAACACTTAGTTCAAACAGAGAATATTTCGATAGTAGAGTATGATATATAGTTTACTCGTCTGTCTCGCTTTGCTCCACATCTGGTGAGTACGGAGCAGATGAGAGTCAAGAGATTTGTTGATGGGTTGTAAGACTATCTATTCAGATCAGTGCAAGTCAAAGAGACTACCACATATACTCAGGCTTTAAATTCAGCACTCTGGTTTGAATTAAGAGCTAAAGAGCGGTGTGCTAAAAATGAGTCCCTAAAAAATGCTAGGACAGAAAGTTTTGGGAGACCGTGACAAGGTGGCCAGGTTGGTTCACGTAGTGAGCCTAATCTCAGGGGCTCTATTTCCAGAAAGGAGACTTTAATGTTTAAGGGTTTGAGTAGAAGGGAGAACCGAAATTCTCATCAACAAGCTATATCGTCTACCTCAGTGGCTAAGCTTAATGTATCTATATGTTCAAGGTGCTTGTTTTAAATGTGGTTAGATGGGCCATATGGTTAGAGATTGTCCTGTTCCACTTGTTCAATCATCTTAGCTAGGACCTTCTTTAGGAAGGAGTTATATAGGTAGAGGTCAACCATCCAGTGAAAGAGGACAGCAATCGGTAGGCAGAGGCCAATCGTCTACCAACAGAGGCCAGGCAAGAGTGTTTACATTAACTCCTCAGGATGCTCAAGCATTAAATACAGTTGTGACATTTATTCTTTCTATTGAGACCATTGATGCTAGAATTTTGTTTGACCCGGGGGTAATTCATTCTTTTATTTCTCCATACTTTGCATACCGTCTAGGTAAAGAGATTAGAACCTTAGATTCACCTTTAGCTGTGTCTACTCCCTTGGGAAATGCAATATTAGTTTATAAGATTATAGAATCTTATACCATTTCTGTCACTTTTATTGTTCCAAATATTCCATTCTTTGAAGTCCAGGGTGATAGGAGTAAAGTCTTTGGTAACTTGATCTCAGTTTTTAATGTGGACAAACTACTTAGGAAGGGATATACTGGATACTTAGCTTTTATTCGGGATGTTGATGATAGTAAAGTAGATTCAGCACATGTTCCAGTAGTCAATGAATTTTTAGATGTTTTTTCTGAAGAGTTAACTGGACTACCTCCAGAAAGAGAGATCGAGTTTAGTATCAATCTTCTTCCAATAACTCAACCTATTTCGATTCCCTTGTAGCGAATGGCACCAGCCGAATTAAAGGAATTGAAGGTACAACTTCAAGATTTGCTGGATAAGGATTTATTCACCCAAGTACCTCTTCTTGAGGTGCTCCAGTTCTATTTGTTAGGAAGAAAAATGGATCTTTGCAGCTATGCATTGATTACAGACAACTAAATAAGGCTACCATTAAGAACAAGTATCCATTGCCAAGGATAGATGACTTATTTGATCAACTGAAAAGAGCTCGGTGCTTTTCGAAGATAGATTTACGTTCTGGGTATCATCAATTTAGAATTAAGAGGGAACACATCCCGAAAACTGCTTTTCGTCCCTAATATGGGCATTATGAATTTTTTATGATGTCTTTTGGACTTACTAATACTCCTATCGTCTTTATGGACCTAATGAACTGAGTCTTCAAGCCTTTCTTGGACCAGTTTGTGATAGTCTTTATTGATGACATTTTGGTGTATTCATTGGACTACCAAGAGCACAAGAGACATCTTTGTATTGTTCTTCAAATTCTCAGAGAATACAAATTATATGCAAAGTTTTCTAAGTGTGAATTCTAGTTATCGAAGGTGATTTTCTTATGTTTCATCATAACGGAGAATGGAAATTGCATTGATTCTAAAAAGATTGAGTCCGTGCAGAGATGGCCTCGCCCAACTAGTGTGACTGAAATAAGAAGTTTCTTAGGCTTAGCGGGGTATTATTGAAGGTTTGTAGAGAATTTTTCCCAGATAGCAGCATCGTTGACTCGGTTCACTCAGAAAGGCGTAAAGTTTGTGTGGCCGGAGGCCTGCGAAAAAGCTTTTCAGAAGCTTAAGAACTGTTTGACTTGGGCACCTATCCTTACACTACCCTCTGATGGCAGTGGATTTACTGTGTATTGTGATGACTCTAAGGTAGTTCTTGAGTGTGTATTGATGCAGCATGGCCGAGTTAGGCGCAGGTGAGATCTGTCTTAGTGGAAGAAATTAAAGAAGCTCAAATTTTGGCCCCACATATAGATAAAAAGAAGAGGTGTATTGAGCAAGGTAGATGCGGTGACTTTAGAGTAGATAACCATAGCATCTTGAGATACCGAGATAGGGTAGTAATGTCACTAGTGCAAGAACTCAAGAATCGACTTTTGAAGATAGCTCACACTTTCTCTTATACAATGCATCTAGGAGGAACAAAGATGTATCATGATCTGGGGGAGATTTACTAGTGGGAAGGCATAAAAGAGGTATTACTGAATTTGTGGCCAAATGTTTGACCTATCAGCAAGTAAAAGTGAAGCATCAGCAACTATCTGGCACACTTCAAAGTCTGGATGTACTTGAATGGAAGTGGGATAAAGTGACCATGGATTTTATTGTAGGCATTCCTTACACATCTAAAGGATATGATTCTATATGGGTCATCGTAAATAGATTAATGAAGTTAGCTCATTTTCTTCCTGTCAAAACTACATATACTGCTTCTCAATATACTCGAATTTATCTAGATTATACAATTTCTTTGCATGGTATACCTGTTTCTATCGTTTTAGATCGGGGTTCTCAATTTACATCGAAGTTCTGGCAGTCCTTCCAAGAAGCTTTAGGCACTTAACTGCATTTTAGTACTACATTTCATCCTTAAACAAATGGACAATCAGAGAGGACAATTTAGACATTGGAGGATATGTTACAAGGTGCGTGATTGATTTTGAGGAAAATTGAGATCAACATTTACATTTGATTGAATTTGCTTACAATAACAATTACCACTCGAGTTTACAAATAGCACCATTTGAAGCCCTGTATGGCCAAAAATGCAAATCTCCAGTTGGGTGGTTTAACCCTAGAAAACATAAGTTGCTAGGGCCATATTTAATATAGGACGCTATAGAGAAAGTCAAGGTGATACGGGAAAGAATCATGATAGCTCGGAGTAGGCAGAAATCATATACTGATCATTAGAGATGAGATCTCAAGTTTAAGGGGGAAGATTATGTATTTATGAAGATTTCTCCTGTTAAGGGAGTTATGTGATTTGGCAAGAAGGGTAAGTTGAGCCCAAGATATATTGGACCCTTCTAGATTCTCCGACAAGTTTGGGGGTAAGGCATATGAGTTAGCTCTTCCGTCTAGTATAGATAAGATACATCTAGTCTTCCATGTATTCATGTTGAGGAAATATATCTATGATTAATATCACGTCCTTGAACCTCAGATAGTAGAGTTAGATCTAAACTTGTCATATCAAGAGCAACCCATGGCTATAGTAGATAGGGAGGTGAGAAAATTTTGATCGAAATGAATTCCTTCGGTGAAAGTCATCTGGCAGCATCACAAGGGTAGTGAGATGACTTGGGAATTAGAAAATGTCATGAGAAAGAAATTTCCTCACTTATTCGTAAATGAAGATAAATATTTATGAACCCTACTTGAAATTTTTAAATTCGAAGACGAATTTTTTTAAGGGGGTGGAGAATGTAATACCTCAAATTTTAAATTAAGAGTATTTTAGTCATTCTACACATCAAGGTTAATTTTGTTATTTTATAAATTTATGTCAAAGTGTTAAAAATAGAGTTACTAATTCTGTATTAATGTTTACTTAGCTATTAAGAGTTATTTGATAACAATTTGTTAAGTTTAGAAAATTGTTCTTTAAAGCTTTATTTGCGCACTCAACTTTCAAATGAAAACCGGTGTTCATTGATAAACGGTTTATTTCTACATAAAGATGACTCAATAAAGATTGATATGAATCAAATTTAAGTTAAATTCAATGTTAGATGGAGAGAATCAAATACTAGAACATAGTATATGTATATAAAATTATAAATGACATATTTACCTTTACTATTTAATTTATTTTTATTTTTTTCAAGGGCAAAATAGTCATTTCATTAAAATTTTCATTTTTATTTAAGTTGATCAAGAAGCAAACAATGGGCACTCGATTTCATTTCCAGTAGCTTCCTTTTACTTGTTTTTTTTTAATTTTTTTTCAAATTTCTTCAAATTACTCCATTTTCAACAGATTAAAGTTTCATTTCTTGCTGTAAATCACACGTACATAACACGAGCTACATTCTAGGAATTTCGTTTGAGCAATTTGGTCGATGATTAAACTGAGAGGAGAATAGTGCTACTATTCATAATTTGGGGATTTACAAAATTACTTGCAAATAGGATGTTTTAGGGTTAAATTGACTCCTCGATATGATTCCTAGTATCGTTGTTATCATATTTTTGCATTTTACGAAAAATACTGTTCATGACAAAATTACAATTTATGACGAAAATTACTGTTCACAACTAAAAAATACTATTCATCACAGAATTACTATTTATCATGGATAATTTTGTTAATTATACTTGTTTAGATTAGAATTAAGCCGATTAGCTATTAAATTAGGTGAAGTTAAATTTTATCGAAATATATGAATAGTAATAATATTGTTCACGCTTGATTTGTATTTCCAAATAATGTGTTATCATGCGAAATTGGTTAGTAATAGTGAATTAAGTATAATCGATACTTCGATTATTAATCGTTAGATTCGAATCGCAGAAAAAAATAGAATCTAAAAAGCGAAAAAAAATCTTGTTATATATCAATATCATAGTTAAATTTTAAGTATGTATACTTCAATTATTTTGTTAATAATTAATATAAATGTGCTATAGATTCGCAGAGGGAGTGGCCATCTAACCCCAAGTGATTGAGTTTTTGTTCCGTTTTTGGCAACACCTGTGAGTGAATTTTTTTATATGCTTTTTATTTCTTTAAAACTGTTTTATAAAATTTAATGTTTTACGAAATAAGGAATAGTTTATTTATGAATTGATTTACATTATATTTTATATGGAAAATGAGATTTACTTTTAGTTAAATATATATTGTTGTGGAAAAGTTATTGAGATATTGATTTTAAGGTCAGGAGACTGCTGTTGTGTTTTGAATTGTGTATTATTTATGATTTTTGTATTTTTTATAGTATGCTAGCCGTTATTTCAATTTTTACTTAACCCTAACCGAGGATATAAGGGGAGATGTTTATGTGCTTTAAAAGCACATTCTAATCTGTGTTCTGTAGAGGTACCGGTACATATGGGAAGTAGAGGGCGAAGAGCGGTCTGATATTTGACCTAAAATCTGTGCACATCTCTGCATATTATTCTATTTTCATTTGACTATTTGAAATGATAATTCTGGAAATTCTTATAATATGCAATGAAGGTTCTGTTAGTATGATTTCTATTTGAGATTGATTTTAACTTTGAATATATTTTATGTTGAAATTGAATTTGCTTAAAACTCTCATTTTAATATCTACTTATTGAGTTTTTCCCAAAACTCACCCCACCACAGTTTTCAGTGATTGCAAAATTTTCTTCTAAGTAAGGAATTTAGGAGATATTCGCGAAAAGTATTGGGATTCTAAATTCTCTATGCAGTCACTTTAGAGTTAATATTTATGGTATGTTTTGTACATTAGGCACGACACCCAATTTATGTATACACATTATGAGTATGTTTTCTGTATATTTCTATGCATATTGATACGTATGCATATACTCTTTTATTTATGAGTATCATGGTTTATGTCTGGAATTGTGTTGATGGGCATAGAGCCCTTAGTTTATGTATATGAGTTCATGCATACGATTGATATTTATCTTTATTATAGTTTATATGTACAGATTTTTGTCTAAGGCTTATAGGGGTAGGATGTCCCTACCTTTATACCGTCATGATATCGATTTACCGTATGTGACAATAGGAGCCACCAAAATATTCCACTTGTAAAGAAGAACTTATAACTAGTGATTTAGTATTAGAACTCGACACTCAAATCTCACTAGCTTGACAAGTTTCCCACTCTAACCAATCCAATGTTCAGAACTCTGAAATCTTCTTTCTTTATTGGAATCCTTGAATGAGACGTTCACAAGACTAAAACTTTAACCACAAAATGCAATTAGAACTTTGAAGATTTCTTAATTGGATTTAAGTTACGGACAATGATGATGTTTATCAAAAGAACATACAAAGAGAAAAACTTGTTCCCTAAGAAATTTCAATAAATTTCTCTTGAAAAAAAGGTAAGAAAATAAATAACAATATGTCTCTCTAGGTTGCAATAAGTATCTCTCTCATTTTTTTTTTTTTGGGATAAAAGATGGTGATTTTATAAGTTTTGATGGCAAAAAACGAGTCTTGGAAAAGTTAGGTTTTTGGTTAAAATGCGTAATCTCACTTGAGCTTCAAGTGAGTGCGAAGCTTTTGAAAATTTCTGACTGGTTCTAGTTTAAGCTTGAGGTGGGCACGAAGTTGGCACCAAGTTACTAGAATAGTCTCACTCAAGTGTTAAGTGGGCATGAGATAAGCACTAGTCTACTAGAATAAGATTACTTGAGCGCAAGGTGAGCATGAGGTGAGCGGAAGCTATCGTCTGTCTTCTTAATAACTTAATTTTACTTCTTTGAGTTGAAATAATGTTTTCAATCAGCACATTCTATCTCGCAATATTTTAGGCATGAAATAAGCCAACCTAAAAATCCTAACAGATATGTCATATCATTTTTATATTGTTTTTCAATATGTAAAATTGATGAAAATAGAAAAAAAAGATACTTTTTTTCTCGAACTTACCACTCGCGTGTGGCCTAGCACCCCATCTCATCTTTTCCTATGTGTAAACACAAAATGAACGCAATTCATCTTTAAAATTGTTGTAAAATTATTTGATCATTGCAGTAATTTATTCACTGAAGACAGGAAAAGAAATCTATAACCATAATACATGACTTTATTATGAAATAAGATAATCACTTATTCCAAGTTTCTAATTAAAAATATTACTACTAGTTAAAAAGAAAAATATAATAAAAATAAATTTTCATCATAAATGTTTGCTAGTTTTTAATTTTTTTCAAAGTTAGGGAAGTATTTGTATTAAATGGTATTGATTACATGATATATGTTTCATTCACACAAATACCTAAGGGCAACCATGAAAAAGAAAAAAACAATTTAGGATAGAGAAGAAGACGATATTAACATTTGTTGTTAAATAATAAAGGTGAGATAAGAAGAAAAATAAAATTTACAATAATAATTGTTGAGGATTAAGTATGAGTCATAATTAAAGTCCAATAGGCTATAAACCCAAAATAGAGTCCCCTGAAGAATGAAAGAAGAGCCTGAGGCCCGACTCGGATGCTAACTAAGAGATAACAAGGACCTTAGGGATGGTAGGGGCCGACACTTCCTAAGGACGGATAAAAAACCTCAGATTTAGAATATAATTTTGAAACCTCTTCCCCTTATGAAGGTCTCGGGTCCAACTAATAAAGGTCTTAAATATGCAACACAGTCCAAGCTCATTTTAGATGGATGAAGCAGTCTTAAATCGAGACCTTTCAATAATTATGTATGAAGAGATGATTCATTTCTTTCCCAAATTCTTTTCGGATTCTTTTATAATAAGGATCCTTAGCCTAGTGGATGTAGTATGCAAGTAGGGCTCATAATAAGGATCTTATGCCTAGTAAAAGTATTCTGCAAGAAGGGCTTAAAGATCTTGTAAAATTTCAAAAACTGATACTTATCAAATGGAATCTCCTTGATTCTCACATAGCGAAATTCTTATTTTTAGATTTCATAGAATTCTACTAAATTTGAGAGACTAAAAGTCACTTATAAAAGGAGGTTAAGAACAATTAGGTACACATGATGAAACTACCCAAGAGCATACACATTGTCTATTATAGTCTTTCTCCTTTAGTTCTCTTTCTCAAAAAATATTCACAAGTAAAACCTTAACTTAAGTATCGAATGATTTTTGCCTAACCACTGGCTTTTTACCCCCTTTGTTTTCGTTGTGATTACAGGTTGAATAACATTCAATTAGGGAAGAAAAGATTAGTGCTAGTGCACTAAATCTAATGAATGATTTTTGTTACATCAACAATAATATTTGTTTTTTTAAAGATAAAAGGGGAATATGAAAAAAAAATTAAGATAGAATTGTTGTTTATTGATAAAAAGAAGACAAGTTAAAAAAAAAAATTAGGGAGGAGAAGTAGACAATAGTAACATTTGTTGTTTAACGATAAAGGGGATATAAGAAGAACAAAGAAGAAGTAACATTAGTTGTTTAATGATAAAAGGGAGATACGAAGGAAAATAAAATTTAGGCTGAAGAAAGTCAACAGTAACAATCATTGTTTAATGATAAAGGGGAGATAAAAAGAAAAAGAAAATTATGAGTTTGATATTAAATAATAAGGTGAAGCTAAGAAGACAAAGAAAATATATACTAGTAACATTTTTCGTTTAATAACGAATGTGAGATAAGAAGAAAAAGAAAATTTAGAGTTAATTTATATTTGTTGCGTTCTTAGAAATAATTTTTTTAATAAGAAAAAAGTGGTATATTTTTACTATCGGTGATGATTTTTAGTAAAAATTCGATAATTATTTTAAAATATTAATTTAACATTATATTACAAAAGAAATGAGGAAAAATTTATATGATGAATTCTTAAACAAATCTTTAATAAATTTAAAAAGTGGTTTTCAATTATGGAGGCAAAACTTTATTAGGTTCTAGAGATAGACCAAGGTAAAAGCAAGCATTGAAGATAAGAAATTATATTAGTAAAATTTTTTACAGGGTTATAGACACTTGAATATATATTGTGATTGTTGTATATATGACAAAACTAGAAAAGAGTCAATTGTAACACAACGAGGGTAAACTTTCCCAAGAAATTTTTTTTTTCTAGTGGAACGTGATTGTTTTGTGTTAACAAATATGTCTTTGATTTTCTGCTCCTACTGTATTATTGGTTTGCCCTACTTATATTGTTTACGAAAATTACCTATGGGTCTTAATGTGTGGTGGGTGATTTGAATCGAACTGAATAAAAATAAATAAATAAATAAACACCATCTTTGTTTTTTCATAAAACACAAACAACAAAATTCCCAAATCATGTTGCATTTACACCATGTAAAAAAATTGAGAGAGGATGGTAAGAGAAAAAAATATTAATAAAAGAGCAAACTTGAGGAAAAATTGAGAGAAATATTTTTAAATTCCTTCTTATTGAATCAAATAGACACAACAGCATAATAGATGAAGAATGAAATTATAAGACAATTTTGATATGAAGTGCTTAGTTGTTGATATGAAGTACTTGAATCAACGACATAGCCATTTATTTCACAAAAATATTTCCTCTGGTTGGGATAGTAATTTAGATTATAGTGTCATATTCGTATCATGTTGTATTAAATAAAAGCAACTTGAACTTAATCCGTTTAATAATTATTGAAAATAATAAAATTTTATTGAAAATAAAACTTTAAATTGAAAAAAAAAAAAAAAGAAGTAGCATTTTGAAACTCTATTGAAATATATGTCAATTGTAAATGAAAAAAATATTTATCTTTTTGTTGTAGGATTTTCAAACAAAGAGTAAGAATGTCATTAGATTATTTTATGTCAAATCAATTAACGTTGTTAACTGTTAAATGGAGGTAAGTAATCATTTCTCAGTTCTGGATATTTAAGTGAAAAATTAAAACCTTCATAACAGGAATAACATTTAATGATAAATTGAAATGTGTTTGTTATAATTTCATTGACAGGATTTGTTTATCTTATCTTCTTATGCCCACTGCTTATTTATTTTTACAATTTATTTACTCTTCAATCCTTTGTTATTTTACCTCACTTACTCTTATTTTTCTAGCAACCGAACTTTGCCTAATTACTCAAGACAATTACACTCTAGACATCACCAAAGAATAACATTACAGCGAGGAAAGGAGAAAATGACGAAGATTATAGACCATCCAACAACCAAAGATGCATACCTGATAAACGATATTTGCACCTTAGAATATATAAATATCCTTATTTAAAAAATAAATGCATAAGAAATGCATTTATTTTTTCCAGAACATGTAGCTGTTCAGATAATTACAGTGTTACTTTACTCCACTCATAAGTTCTTAAATTCAATCAAATAGTACAAAGAAAATTAACACAAATTGCAATGAAATTATATTTTTACATAAAAACTGAAAGCTTAATTAACCCGCAATCAAATTTACTTTATTCCGATCTTCATCCCTTTGACTCTGACAGCCTAAAGTAATCTATTACTTTTGACTTTCCATTTAATTCCCTTGTGAAAAACTTCTCCTGCAGTCAGCAAATGTGCTCCGCCAAATACGAGCAGGGTTCTCAGGTGATGATACCTCTGAGAAAGGTCCATATATGCTATCCCTATCATTTGGATTGCAGAAAGAGACAGCTGAGATTCGTGGTTCTCGGGATGAATTAGCCAATATTCGATGCTCCACACTTCTATTTTATCATTGGACATAATCTGAATCACCAATATAAGGTGAAAATTTTGGGTTAAAAAAGCACAACCAATTGCTATATAATCTCCATTCTTCGTGATGTGTGGCATTTACGTTCACGGGCAACATATAAAAGCAAGAGACATTCGTGCTTTAAAAATACTATGCCAAACAATCAGTGGTGACTCTTTCATAATCATAATCCAACAAACCTAAGTAAAATTCTTTGACTTGATTACCTAAATTATGTCGCCAATTTCAAAATAAGAGCTCCAGGGACAGGTTTAACATTACCCATTTCTCACCATACTTAACCAGCAACCCAAGAGACTTTTAATGCATAATGCTTTTCCTTAATATTCATTGCAAGAAGATATAAGATTCTAAAGATCGAGGAAAACTCTTTTACATCTAAAAGGTTACGTCAAATGTTTTCATTTTATAACTTCACCTATCATGAGCTTATGGGACTTCAATACAAATAAGAGATCATAATAATAATTGGATCGGCCAATCCAGTATATTTTCTTAACAAAATTACATTTCCAAATTGTCGTTTGGGGAAACTTTTTATACATGTTGGATTTGAGTGATATTAAGACAACTCAAAGGTAGCTTATCGATAATAACCTATATGAAATAAATATAGACGAACATTCGAACTATGAAAAATTCACTTCGAAATAGTATAAATATATCATCTTAAGGACTTGGATCATCTTATGATCTTTTCTATTATTATCTTTTAAGAATCTTTCGACACATGACATCAGAAATATTATAAGGCTACATAATAGCCAAGGTTGTTCTTTAATTCAACAAGAGATTTCTCTCGATTTCTATATATTTTTCATAAGTTTTTCTAATTTCTAACATTTGGTATCAAAGCTCCATCACGGGGCTTGGTTAAAATAAGAAGCAACAGCCTTCTACATGTGTAGTAATCAAAATATGACAACAACGAGTTCATTTATGCAGCCATCAAATTCGAAATTTGATGGGCACTATGACCATTGGCCGATGTTCATAAAAAACTTCTTGCGTTTAAAGGAGTATTGGGGCTAATTAGAGAATGGAATTCATGTAGCAATAGAAGGGGTTGTTCTCATGGATGCACAGAGGAAGAACATTGAAGATTAAAAGTTGAAAGAATAGAAATCAAAGAACTATCTATTTCAAGCATTAGATTGTTCGATCCTAAGATGATCCTCAAAAAGGATACAATAAAAAACATGTGGGATTCTTTGAAGCATAAATTTCAATGTACAACATGTGTCAAGTGTGCACACTTGCAAGATCTCCATAAGGAGTTTGAAATACTCCATATAAAGGCAGGAGAATCTGTGATTGAGTATTTTGCTCAGACACATACCATACCCTACAAGATGAAAACAAATGGTGAGGATAAGGTAGATATTGTTGTCGCTGAAAAGATTTTGAGATCCATGACCCCCAAGTTTGATTATGTTGTGTGTTCTATTGAAGAGTCTTAGCATACAAATACCTTAATCGTTGATGAGTTACAAAACAGTTTGCTTATGCTTGAACAACGCATGAGTTCTCAAGTTAAAGAAGAACACGTTTTGAAGATTAGTGTTAAAGATCAACATTGAGAAGGGGTTGAGGCCGAGGAAGTTTTACAAGAAAAGGATGGGAACACGATGGAGTGTTATAATTGTCACAAGCTAGAGCATTTTAAATGGCAATGTCCAAGTAAAGAGAAGAAGGACATTTATGTAAAGACTAAAGAAGAGATGTTGTTGATGGCTTACGTGGACATAAATAAGGTCAATAGAGAAGATATGTAGTTTCTTGACTCAAGATGTAACAATCATATGTATAGGAAGAAGGAATACTTCTCGAATTTTGATGAAAGTTTCAGAAAATCTATGAAGCCAGGCAACAACTCAAGCATGGTCGTAATAAGAAAGGGTAAAGTAAGGTTGCAAGTGAATAAAATAATGCAGATTATCATAAGAGTATTTCATGTACTGAAGCTTAAGAACAATTTTATGAGTTTTGGGCAATTACAAGAAAAAGGGTTTGTCGTCATAAGAAAGACTTAATCATGGCTGCCATGATATCTTCAAATCGAATGTCCATACTGCATGTTATATCTAAGCCTATAGCATTGAGTAATTTGAACACAGTTACAGAAGATATGGTGCAACTTTGGCACTGTAAATATAGACAATTGAGCTTTAAGGGATTAAAGACTCTTTAGTAAAAGAATATGGCGAATGGTTTACCATAGTTTGTCTCCTTCGAGGCCATGCGAGGATTTCTTAGTACGGAAGTAATAAATGGACTCATTTCCAAAGAAGTACACCTGAAGAGCTTTACAAATTCTTCAGTTAGTGCATGTTAATATTTGTGAACCGATCAAGCCCACTCTAACAGCAAGAAAACATATTTGATTACTGTTGATGCAGTAAAATATCTTTTTGGAATTATATGCACTAGAATGGTCTTCTTTGCTTTTTTAGATTATTGCATTTCTTGAGATCATAGAAGATGTCAAGGGTAAAGTCGGTTAGCCGACGAAAACCCACCAATGCTTATGTTAGGATTTTGCTTTTGTGTGAGTTTGAGAGAAAATAATGACAGTTATTTGACAACTTAAACTTAGTATCTTTTATATGAAGAATTATTGGTTATATCCTAAGTACATGGTTACCTTTGGCTTACCTTTTATAGATCATTTTGTCCTGTTGCCATTATTTCTATGAAGTTTATTTGGATTCTAAAGAATCAAAGAATTATAATCCTAAACTTATTAGTATTTCGGGAATATTATGGAACCATAATTCCAAACATATTTGTATTCTAAGAATTTCAAGATTTTAAGACCTTTTTGCTGAATAATTCTACCAGACCACAAACTCTCCCTTATTTAGGAAAGTCTAGAAAATGGGAACTTCGTGAAGGCCAAATATATCTGCTGGTATGAGGTCTCCGAAATCTTATACTTCATAAGAGACCTTATGATTCAATAGTAATGGCCTCGGGTTTTGATGACTTATCCGAGGCCCCTACCATGTTATACCTAAGACTTTTATTATGAAAAGAGGTCTTGGGTTTCCTCGTCTATATTCGAGACCTTTTGTTGAACTTAGGAAGTTTCGGGTTACGTTACACCCGAGATCTTCATTATTTCATGGTCGGGATCTTGTTAACTAAGATAGGCCTTAGATTACATCTGTATTTTGTTTTGTTAGTGGCTAAAGCCTTAGAATTGTGTTGTTCTTATTGGGTTCAAGGCCTATTGAGCTTCATTCATATCCCAGGTCTTTCTCCCAAACATTAAGCCCCCAATTTTTAGTCAAGAATTAATTGTTGACAAAAACTAAAGGTTTCAATTTGAAAGGATTCATACATTCACCTTTCACATTCCAACTTTAAATGCTAACCCAAATCCTGTAAATCTCCTTCCACGTGTCTACCTTTCAGTGGGCCACGAGGTAAAGATATTTTGGGTCCCAAAAGGTCTTCCCTTTCCTCATCATAATTGCCTCCATTTTTGAATTCTGATGATCATCTTTACATGGCTTCCTCTTAACCCTTGACCACATCACCACATCATCCTATCAATGGTTGAGGTTTCTTATTCTTATAAATACTCCATTTTCTTCGTATCCAAGCTTTCTTTAGATTAACAATTACAACTGAAGTATTATCAAGGTAGAGAAATCGAACACTAGGTTTAATCCATTTGTTATCAACACCATTGAGAACGGCAACGGTTAATTTGGAACAAAAAAGATTCCTAACTCTGTATTTAACTTTAATTCCGTCTTTATTCTGGATTACAACCTCTAAACTCTATATTCAACTTTAGTCCTTTCTTCATTCTGGAGTGCAACCCTATTATGATTGTAGATAGTCTTGCCAAGAACGAAGTTTTTTACAAGTATCAAACGATTGTTCTTCACTCAGACTATTCTTTTGCCTTAACAATAATTGGTAAGCCTCTATATTTCCTCAACTTCTTTACTACTTTGAATATTTGCTATTGAGATAGATATTGGATGGCTTTTTTTAGGGTTTTTCAATTATTGTGAAATTTTTCTTGAGATGTTGATGACCGTGAGCTGCCCTTGATAATTTATTTTTCTCAATTTGTGAATAGAAATGGATTCTGTTTCAATTGATAACGAGGCTGCTTATAGGGGAAACAACTCAAAAGAGAAATTGGTTATTGTTCTTATTCCCCCTTTAGTTCCTGAAACAATGAGATAAGGGACGGCTTTTGAAGCAGACTGGTTCCCTTCCATAATTATAACATTGGACGTAGAAACCTTCACTCGTTGTTACAATATCCTAGATGACATATACCTTAGGGTCTTAGAGGAGGATGAGCTTTCTAATTATCCTTTTAATGGTGAAATTTCCTTTAATAAGGAATTGTTTTACCTTGATGTTAGATTTCCCCTTTAAGGTTATTTCGCTAGGATCTTTTAGTCTTTTAGGATTGCTTCTTACCAACTAAACCTTAATAGTTAGAGAATCTTGTTAGGTCTATATGTTCTCTAGAGCAAGATCTCTGATTTAGCTCTTACAGTTGAAGAATCGAGTATATGTATTTATTGAAAACGAACCTAGTGAAAAACCCTCGATAGTACTACCTTCAGAACCAACATGGAAATTGCAATCCTATTATGGGCAATCCATCCTACAATAAGGATTAGAAGAATAAATGATTTTTTGTTCGTGGTAAGTGAAATTCTGACAATACTGTCTAGGTGCCTAGAATGTTTAGTGATGTAATCACCTGAAATGATGAGCCAAAGGTCCCAACATAGAATTTACGGAGGGTTGAGATGGCTACGTTCTTATTATCTAACCAAAAATCCCTTCTTTTGATGTCGACCTTATCTCCTCAAGTCTTGTAGATTTTTTACATTTCTAAGAGTTAGTTAACCTAAAAAAAGCCCGAGCTGTTAACTAATTTTCTTTCTTTGTCTTTTGTCTTAGATTACTTCTTGTAACAAGAGAGATAACACTTAAGAAACAAGTGAAGAATCATTTAGATGCCCTGAAAAAGTTAGCTCAAGGCCAAAAGACTAAAAAAGCTTTCAAGAAGGCTAAAGCTAAGACTTCTGCCCTTAAGAGCATAGTTGAGACCTCTGCTCTTAAAGGTATAGCTAACACCTCTACTCCCAAAGGCATTCCTCCTTTTTCTTCTAAAGGAATTGTGATCCAAAGCAACCTAATGCCTTCTTCTATCCCTACATTGGATAAGGAAAAATGTAAGAGGAAGGAGATAAGAGTAGTTCTGTTTAGGCTTTCCCCATACTCGTTGCTAAGGACCTCCTTGAGAAAAAATGGGGTTTCTATGCCCATCTTATCCCTACCATTAACGAGCTGGCGATCTGTATTTCTTTTGAGTATTCAGATGTCTTCTCGCCTGTTGAACTCTGGGCAATTTTAGACTATATGCAAAAATGGTTTAGCCATGTAAGTTGGTGATTATTTTATTTATTTAGTGATGAATCTTCTCCTTTTTGTCTAATATTTAGTTGCTTGTCATGATCTGCTTAGGTTTAGTATATCATTACTTTGTATTGATGCTCCGTAGAGAAGAATGACTTGGGTATGAAGGCAAGGGAAAATGCCTTGTTGGCCGACCTAGCTGGAAAGGCTGAAAACAGTTGGCCATATAGCTGACTCAGTTTGAAGATGAGAAGGAAAAATGCACTAAAAAATGGAAGAGCTTTATGTTAGGGTTGCAACCGCTGAGTTTGCCTAAGCGCTAAACATCATTGAGCTTGACCTGAATGAGTCAAGGCCGGAGTGTCAGAGGCTTCGACTAGGTTTTGAGGGGAAATGCCTAGGATTTGAGCTGAATTTAGAAGCTAAAAGAAAAAAGTCCACGCTCCTGGCTACTAAACTAGAAAAAAACTATGGGGATAGTAGAGGCTACCATTACAGATCGGGTCAATGAAGTAATTGATCTAACCTGCAAAACTTTATAAGGCTGGTACCTAGACCTCGACCTAGAGTTGTTATATAAGGCCTCGGAATGTGAGCCTCCATCCCTAATGAATACCTATATGATAACGTCCTTTTTGAAGTCCCTCTTGCTAGCCCAAAGGCTACTCCTTCCAATCCTACTAAAAACCAGGCCAGCAAAGAATGAGTGAATACTTGTATTTTTTTCTTTTTATATTGAAAAACACAATTTATGGATTTAAACTTTTGTCTTTGATGACTCATGTTGTTCTTTTTGTATCTTTGCTTGGTAGTTAGTTTTCATACTTGATATTTTTGAATAACTTATAAAATTTTTAGTTAATGCAATAAATTATCCGAAAGATCTGACTTGAACCGAAAACTTAAAACATAAAACTTAAGGTTCACAAGTCAGTTCTGCATAACTTAGAAAATTTTTAGTTATCATAAATAACTCAAAATATTTGACTTGAACTGAGCTGAGAACGTAAAATTTAAGCCTTCGCAAGTCAGTCTTTTGAACTTCTTTTATTAGAAGTTAATATCTTTAAATAAGAACCATGTAAACCTTAGCACGTTTTAAGCACAAAGCTTATACAAGTCATGAATATTATTACTCTGATATGAAATTGTAAGAGTATAGTCATTTGGGAACCATTGAACCCCTTTATGTCTTGAGGTCAGGCTCAAGACTTACTCGAGTTATGAATGATATTGCTCCGAGATGAATGAGATGTGGTCATCTGGGAACCATTTTACTCTTGTATGTTCTGAGGCTAGGCTCATGACCTATTCGAGCTATGGATGATATTACCTTGATGTAAATGACATATAGTCATTTGGGAACCTTTTAGATGTTAGAAAATTTTAAATGAGATCTTTGTATTACATCTAGGACAAAAGTTTTTATATGTCCTAGGTAATCCTTTAAGGGTAATACAACTTAAGTCATTCTGCATTCTATGGCTTTCTGACCCTATTTCCCTAAAAAGTCTTTAACTTATATACTCTAGGTCTTAAAATTTAAGTGACCTTAGACAGACCTTCTTAGTTAGCTCCAAAAATACATTCTACTGGTACTTTATGTTCAGGGTAACCTATCTTAAGACTAAGTCTCCAATTTAAAAGGTACGGTGTCAGATGTTTTTATTGTAATGTCTGGTTACCTTTTACTGATAGGTCCATATCTTTATCATCACTTGATCTCTCTTCTCTTTAAGCAGATCCAATTATAATTGTATGCTTTAATCATTGCCACCTCATTGTAATTACTGATTCAGAAAGTTAGGAAGTTGACCTCGATTGAAATTACTACTTCGCACTTAATGACTAAGATATAAGGAGTTCCTCAGTGGCCACCTTCGAGGTTGTTCTTTAAGCCCAAAGTATCTCATGAAACTTATCAATCCACACATCCTTATACTCCCTAAGCTTCTTTTTTAGTGCTTTCTTGATCAACTTGTTTACAACTTCTACTTGCCCGTTAACTTTCGGATAAGCAAGTGTTACAAATCTAAGGTCAATTGAGAAGTCCGAGCATAAATTCCTAAATTTTAAGTTGTTGAACTACTTTTTATTGTCTACAATCAACAATTGAAGTATCCGAAACCATAAATCATGTTCTGTTTGACAAAGGTTATGACCTTCTTCTCGGTGATGCTGACTAGTGGCTCGACTTCTACCCATTTAGTGAAGTAGTCAATATCCACTACTGTGTACTTCGTATTGACCTGAGCAGTAGGTATTGAGCCAATGAGATCCAGTCCCTATTGAGCAAATAGCCAAGAACTTAACAAATAAGTCAATTTCTATAGGGTTGTCTTAATATGTCACCATATATCTAACATTCATGACAAGTTTTTACAACTTAAGTTGCATCTTGTTAGAAAGTGGGCCAGTAATATCCTTGTCTTAGGACTTTGTGAGTTAGAGAACGTATTCCCCCGTGGTTTTCACATGCTCTATGATGGATTTCTTTGAGAACCCATGTAGCTTCATTAGGCCTCAGACACCTCAGATAGGGAGTACTGAATCCTCGTTTGTACAACTCTTTATCGATGATAATGTACCTTACGGACCTGTTTTTAATCTTTCTTGCCTCATCTCTATATTCCAGGAGCTTTCCTTTTTAGATATAAGATTTTATTTCATTCATCCTAGAAGGGTAAGAATTAAGTTCGGCTATAATGAATTTGTCATCACTTACTTCGCTGCTTTTTTGCTACAAGACTTTAATATGAACCGAGGCGAGAGTTTTTCCTTTGAATGTAGAGGCTAATTTAGCTAAGATGTTGGCTCTTGAGTTCTCTAATCTTGGAATTTGTTTTAATATAACCATTTTTAGAGTGCTTAAAAGTTGTTTTTCCTTGTCTATATACGCTTTTATGTTTCTTTCACGAGTCTTGAAATGCTTGTTGATTTGACTTGTGATTAATTGGGAATCATAGTTAATGTCCAGGTCTGTGACCCCTAACATTTGAGCCAAGTTAATTCTTGTGATTAGCATCTCATACTCTGTCTTATTATTAGTTACCTTAAAGTTGAACCTTAGTGAGTACATTATTTTAGTTCTATCCGGACTGACCAGGACAATCCCTAAACCCCCTCCTTGCATATTTAAGGCACCTTCAATAAAGAGATGCCACACTAGGCCTAATTGTAACGACTGAAATTTTTTGTAATTGGTATAATAAAATTTTGGTGATTGGGAT
Source organism: Cedrela odorata (assembly GCA_035584115.1). Lineage (NCBI taxonomy): Eukaryota > Viridiplantae > Streptophyta > Magnoliopsida > Sapindales > Meliaceae > Cedrela > Cedrela odorata. Next base: position 1,845,597 of record JAXCLQ010000009.1, read on the forward strand.
AAAATTTTTTTGAATATAACAGATGAATAATTCGAAAAGCGAGTTAATAATTTTGGTTATTACAATTTAAATTTGGACTTAGAAAAATAAAATGTAAAAACAAGCCCACATAGTAAGGAAACTTCAAGCCCAAAATATAAGCCCACAAAGTGAATAAAATGCAAGCCCAAATAAGCCCATTAATGTGTAAATGGATAGCCCAACAATTTAAGTGAAACCCAAGCCCATATTAAACCCATGACTCGGTCCATATTTTGCATTTAAATGAGTCATTTGGCTTTGTTTCATTATTCTTTCTTTTCAAAAACAAAAGAGAAAACACTAGAGAGTGGAGAAGAATGAAGAAGAAATGTGAAGGTAGGGGGAAAGAAGCAAGGACTCGTGAGAGCCAAAAAAATGAGAAGAGAGAAAGAGCATAAAGGAAACAAACCCATTCTTACCTTGTCTTGGCCAAGAGCATCACTGGAAAAATGTAGAAGAAAGAAAAATCCAGCAAAAGGAAGAGCTGCAAGGAAGTGTTTGGCCGAAAGGAAGAAAAAAGTGCCAAACTGTGAGATAGAGAGTGACTTTGGCCTAGCAAGAGGAGTGAGAAAGAAGAAAGAAAGCTAACCATAGAGGAACAAATTATTTTCATGTTGTCTTGGCCAAGAGTTCAAGGGAGAGAAAGAGAGCAAATTACGACAAGCTTGATTAAAGAGAAAAGAAGCAAACCGTGAAGGAAAAGAAGAGAAAACTTGGCCGAATAAAGAAAGATTAGCTTTCCATTTTCTTTCTTGGGAAGAAAATCAACCTTTGGTTTGGTTTTGGACGAAGAAAACAGAGATGAGAAGTAAAAAGGAGAAAGGCTACAAGAAAAATAGGCTTGGCTGATTTGTTGATTTATGTTTTGTGTTGTGATTTTAAATTGACTAGTTTAGTTATGGTTGCTGAGAAAAAGGATTGAGAGAGAGAGAAAATGGCAAAAGAGAGAAAGAAGAGAGAGAAAGTAAAGGCACCACATATTCGATGAAATGCCTGAACGAGATATGGAGATGCAAATAGAGAAGATGGAAGGATGAAAATTTTGATTTTCCAATGAAAGAGGTGAGTACATGTGTTTGATTTTGATTTTAAAGAACATGGATTGTGTTGGTATAATTTGCTTGTGAAATGCTTTGTGTGGTACAATTTGTTAATGATCAAATGGCTTGAAAATGCATGGTGTAACTATGGGGTAGGGTGATGTTATAGTAACATAAACTAGCATGAAAAGGATGTGTAGAATATGTGGTTGATAAGTTTAAGAAACCATTGATGGAATTATGAGTTTGTAGTGTGAAATTGAAATGTAAACATGCAAAAAAATTTGACCACAATTGTTCGTCCATGTGGGGGTGTTCTGGGGTAGGCAAAAATGTAAAACTTAAGTGTTATAAGGCATGATTGTAGTGGCAGACATGAGCAGAGCATAGGGTGGTGAGATTGCAAGTGAAATGCGTGAGTGTTAATCGCAGGAAATTTCCGGACAAGGCTTGGAAAAACAAAAATTAAGCGAGTTTCAGGCCTCAAATTAACGAGCTGCAAAATTTTATGGAAACTAGACAATAGGGGAATGATATAACCAAAAATCAGGTTAAGAAGTTCAATAATGAATGCCCAAAAAAATTTGGAACAAGGTTTCCTTGTCGAAGTGCCTTACCTTGTCTCATTGCGTCATGTGTAGAATATTTGTTATACCTGGAGCATTCGGACTCAAAATTTGAATCCGTAAGAAGCAGTAGAAACTAAACTCATAATAGAGTATATTTCAAAAAATCTAGGTTGTGATACATTGTCGATTTAGCACAGTGCGAGTTTAAATCCGTTCGCAATATAGTAAACATCACTTAAATGTTTATAACTTGAGTAATCGGATTCGAAATCCAAATTTGTAAAGTGTGATAAAGTGTACATGTATTTATTTATTTATTTATTCATTAATGATGATCATGAAACTTAACATAAGTTGTGTATTGTAGATTGTCAATCGAAGCGCCACCGACGCACTTTGGTATAACTTGGGTGAATTTCAATAGTTGAGTGGACTAATCCAGTTTTACAATGATTCCAAACTTACATTACTTGGTCTTAAGGAACCCTTTTGAATTGATAAGAGCACTGATATATATATATATATATTATTGAATTGAGCCTGAATCTCGATGAAAATCGAACTAGTTGCAATTTTCGTTAGGTTGAGTTTGTGTGAAATAATTGGAAGTGCTTAATGCCCTATTATATGATTATTTCATAAAGATATTAAGGTGTTTAAATTCTAGATATAGCCCTTGGGGTATTGATATGTATTTACACGTTTTGTTTATAAAATGGATATAATGATAATGCAACATTGCATCAGCAAAATGTATAAATGTATGATATATTATATACATTGGATATTTTTGTGATTAAAACGTGTAGCCTATGGTGGATATTGAGGCATATAAGTGAGTGGAATACTATACTATCCTATTATTCTTAATATAACATTCATAATTACTGTATGATTATGATAATGTATATGAAAATGATAGGTTGAGATATTAGTTACATGAGAAAAATAATAAGATATGGATTATGGCCAAATGTGATGTTGGAATGAATTGTACAGTTATGACATATATATATATAATTATGATGCAAATATATATATATATATATATATTATGATATATGGTTAGAAATACATATACCATATGATATGTATATATGGCTTTGATGAATATATATTTAAGATATATATTTATGATGTTATATACATATAATTATGATGTAAACATACATATATATATATATAGATATAGTTATAATATATACATATGTTTATAATGTGTATATATATTTATTGTATATAGTTATGACCTATATACTATGATAAATTACTATGAAGTATATACATATATATACTTTATGATATGTGTAAATAGCTATGAAGAATATATATTTACAATATATACTTGAAAACTAATTGGAATTAATTCGGAAAAGTTGAAAATGTATTAAGATGTTATGAAGTGACCGTTATTATGGTATCAAATATTGTTTATGAGTATGACGATGGAGTGTTAGATTATTGTGAAATTACTAAATGAGGTTTGAGATATATATATATATATATAAAGAAGACATTGTGAATGGTTGTTGATTGTATAGAGTTGATTTACCTATTCCATGAATGGAAAGTGATTATAACATTGTTGTCTAATATGGTTTGAATATTCTTATGTTATTTTATTATCAAAGATCATGTGCACATGAGTAATTATTGACTCGAAACCAAGGGGGACGGTGATACGTAATGTCCCAAGGCACTAGAGAGTTGAATATGTGTTGGAGGGGATGGCGATACATAATACTCCTAAACACCAGAGTTATTGAGAATAGTGCTAGTGACTTGGCGGACGGCGATATATTACTCCCTATGGCACCAGAGAGTTGAATATGTATTTGGGGGAACGATGATACGTAACGCCCTTAAACACCAGAGTTATTACAGTGATGTATGTATAGTGATGCCTTTAGTAAGTATGTTGAACAAAATAGTGATTGAGTTGAGAAATGATTAGATACATATAACTGTATATATTTAGCTATTATGATTTATTTAAAACTTATGTGTTATTATTATGTTTAATCTCCACCCACTAAGTCTTCTTAGATTAACCGCCCCCCCTCCCCCCCACCTCCTTCTCTCTAGTTTTGCAAAACCTTATATCTGAATAGCTATTTCAACACCATGAAGACATGAGCTGAGGAAAGGGTTTACATTTCAGTCACCAGGGCTATTGGGTCTATGATATGTACATTGCTGTACGTTCCATTATTTCATATGACATCCATTTCGACATCAAGTGTTGTAATTATGAACATGGTTATTTCATTATATATTTAGTTCATTATGTACTGTAAGGTGAGCACTTGTATTGTGCATGGTAATAGTGGAGGCATATCACCCTTGAGCTTCATAAGTATGTTTATAAAGTAAGTTGTGTATTTATGTATTGCATTGACATTTAGACAGGTTGAGTAGTGCTTAGGGTGATAGGATGGTTCACCTACAGGTAACATTCCTGGATTTGAGATGTTAAATATTATGTCTGGCTTAGGTGAATCTCCTTAAACGTAATCTGAGAAGTCTTCCACAATTCGGTAGATGAAGATATGTTTAGATACTGACCTTTCTGCCATAAAGTTGCCAATGCATGCTTTTTTTATGGCATTTCTTGGCTTGTAGAAGATGTGATACTCGTTGAGCTCAATTGACCACTTTATCAACTATCCAGACAAGTTGGGTCAATAAAGGATTTATCTCAAGGGTTAGTTTGTCAAAACTAGCACCTGATGAGCTTAGAAGTAAGGTCGTAACTTCCTTGTTGCTACCAATAATTCTAGTGTCAACTTTTAGGGGGAGAATACCTTGTCTCAGCATCTAGCAATGCCTTGTTGGTGTAATAAATGAGCCGATAAACTCTTTGAGTCTTCTTTTACCAGTACTAAGCTTACAGAATGGTCGCTGACTGCTACGTAAAGGTATAGTACATCTCTGACCCCTAGGCTTGTTAGATGTGATGCCGATACGAGATATCACTTCAGCTTTTGAAAGTTACTTTATAATTATTTGAGCATACTAAGGGACTTAAGCTCTAATATTACCTTTATTTTTTGTGGATTGATCTCAATATCGTGCTTACTGACAATATACGTTAAGAACTTGCCTACCTCGACTCAAAATATACACTTCTAAGGATTCAACTTCATGTTGTATTTCCTTAGATGAGAGAAGTTCTTTTCTAGATGTTCTAAATGGTCTCGAACTCTCAATGGTTTGAATACCCGATTAACCAATCTATGTAATGTAGCCTTCATATTTTTTAGTCCAAAGTGCATAACTCTATAACAATGTAGCCTTTGGTCAGTTACAAATGCAGTGTTCTCTTAGTTTGGTTCATGCATTCTAATTTGGTTATACCTTGAGAATGCGTATATGAAGCTCAGGAGTTCATGTCTTGTCGTTGAATCTACCAGCCAGTCTATTCTAAAGAGGAGAAAGTTATCTTTTGGACGAGCTTTGTTCACGTGTGCAAAGTCTACACACATTCTCCATTTTTCATTTGACTTTTTCACCATAATCACATTTAATACCCATTTTGGATAATATAACTCCTTGATGAATTTAGCTTTCATCAATTTTTCTACCTTGACATGAACTTTTTCCTTTCTTTTTGTGTTAAACATCTGCCTCTTCTGCTTTACAGATTTAAATTTGGAATAGTTGCGAGTCGATAGGAGATTACTAAGAGATTAATCCCAGGCATGTCTTCATGCGTCCATGCAAACACATCCATATGTTTTCTTAGGATATCTCTAAGTAACTCCTTTTAATCTTTTGGCAGATGAAACCCAATATTAACTGTTCTTTCTAGACTTTTTTGTTCAAGACTACAAACTCTAACTCCTCAATGGGCTCTACTATTGACAACATGCTACCCTGACCTGATTTCCTACTTAAGTTTTCCACTATTCTTTATTGCTATACAGTCTCCTCTTTGGTCTCCAAGCCTTCTTCCAAATGATTCTTTGATATGCAATAAAAGTTTTTGACAAAGTGGCAAAACATGATCAGACCTCTTTTTGACCTCCTTTAACAATGTTGATGCCTTCTCCTTCCATGAATTTTTGTTTCATAAGTGATGATAGACGACTTTCGAACAACATACCATCCCCGTTTTACCCATAGATCTTTCCTGATACCTTCCAATGCCATGAGATGATGATAAGCTCCTAACTCCATCACTTTGTCATGATATCTTTTGACAAAGTTTTTGAGGCTTTTTCCTTCTCCCTATTTCATCAATAGCAATGAGCTCGAAGTCTTCATACTCGTAATTGCTCCTCTGAACTCATTGATGAATGCTGTTGTGGGTCAGGCTTGTCAACCACTTCCTTACTTGTTTTTCCAATGTCAACAGGAACAAGCAACACATCTAAGATTCATTCTATCAAGCCCCGATCTGTAGATCTGAGGATGTAACAATCACCACACACTCACGAGGCATACTTTCCACCAGTATTCCGCTCGAATGTGTAAGGCTTCTACCTTTTAAGTACCACATCCATATAATTAAAATTTCATAATATTATATATACATATACACAATGTTCATAAATGTAATAATTTCGACAACCCAATAATTATACAAGGCTTATGGATCTTTTCTAAAAATATTTACATTCTAAAAATATATATACATCAATGTAGATTACTATATACCTAACAAAGTCTCCAACACACTACAAACCTCAAAATCTAAATATAGGGAGTAGATTGACAACCTTCTTGCAATTAGTCTAATTTGAAAATATTTTTAAAAAATAAAAAGTAAGTACAAGACTTAGTGAATAGATGGACGATAGTAATTTGAAAATGTTTAAAAGAGGAGTAAGAGTAGTACATCTAAAATATAACATGTCATAATAGAAATTTTACATCAGTTGTTTATATTCAACAAGTACAAATATGATGTTTAAATCCAACATAACCTTTAACATATATTTTCAATTCATGCTTTAAAAATCAATACAAGGAATAGAAAACAATTTTGTAATTAAAATCTGTGAATGATCAAATAAAAGAATTTGGGTTTGCCCGAAATCTATCCCTGAGACATCTTTCGATATACATCCGATTGACATCTCGAGACTCACTAATGAGTTTATTTATACCAGTATATAAAATAAATTTATCACGCCCACTTGTTAGCATTAGCCTGGATAAAAGGTGTGGTGTAAGACACCAACTTATCCAGTAATCATGTAATAGCCCTGGTTTACCACACCAGCTCGACCTCTATAGCCTAGTGGGGCTCCTTACCTACTAATTAGAAATCGGACCTCTTTAGGAAACTTACCCATGTCTGGAAGACTGTATCCTCTCCCTTACACCTCTCCCTAATATTCACATCATAAAATCTGTGTGACGTCTTACATAATTAAATTTACCACATGTCAACATATAAACCATTTCATTTCAAATCACTCATCCACAAAACATTTCATAAATATCCAGTCATATTTTCTAACCTTAATCTTACTCCAAACCATATTTATTTTCATAAATATAATGCATTTGAGCTTTTAAATTTCATAAAACAATTTAACAATTCAACAGTCCGTAAATCATTCATATTTCAAATAATTTGTTCAAACAATATTTTAGGAAAATAAAATAACCATTTAATTCAATTATTGAATCATTTATCATTCATGAAATTCGCGTCACTTGTTACGCTCTAAGCTATTCGAGTCAAGGCGTTGGCATCGAACACTCGGGTTGTCGATCTACAATAAACGATTCTTTATTAGACTATAATATAATATATCAAATCGAATAAAACAAATGTATTATGCACAAACATGTTACCTAAATGCATCAATATAATTAGAATATCTATTGAATAAAATTCGAATTTAATATAGTGGTCTCTTTTATGAGCATGACTCCTTATGAGTGTAGTTTTTACTGCATTTTACGAATTTGAATTGTGAATTCAATTATTCCAGTTATGACAAGTTTTTGACGTAGGACGTAAAAAAATAGGGTATAACCTCCGACTAGGCAGCTATATTTCGGATTTTTCTGCAATCTCGTCTCTTCACAAAACGAGTTGATTTTTGGATATGTTATGCTCGCTTAGTTTTCATTTTTTCATGCCCTGCTTGGTGTTTCTAGCAACTGCCTACATACAATTTCGGCCCTATGTTTTTAACATTTTCTTGCCACTAAACTTATAACCCATCACACCTTATTCCTTCATTTTTCTAGCCTCGAAACACACATATAAGAGAGTATGAGGACTGCCCACTTTTCGCTTAGTTACGCTTCCATTTTTGCAACACCGCATATAACAACTAACACTTCACACCTATAATTTACATACCCTTAATATCTCTCATTCAATCACCATTCAGCCACTACAAAACACATAAATTCACCTTAAACTCACCATTTTCAAAAACAAAACACATCTTTAACTCAACCTTTTCAACACAAATTTCTACCACCTACAATGTTCTACTCACAACCCACAATTTCAACATCATCACCCATAATTGACACCAAATCCACTTCCTTTGACATCAACTTGCACACACACACACACATTTGTATATACTATTCACAACATTTATACATTTCAGACAACCTATAAATTCATGTTTTAACATTAATTAAACATCAAACCAACATAAAGAACAATAAAACTTCAAAACCATACACAAACTTACCTATTTTCTAGAACACCATGCCTTCTTCTCTCTCTTTTCTCTTTCTCCTCTTGCTTCTTCCTTTCACTCTCTCACCTGGTTCAGCCACCTCTCTTCCTCGACTAGTTCGACCACCTCTCTTCCTTACCTTGGTTAATCGGTTTCACTTCACTCTACCAAAGCTCATGGGTTTCTTCTTATTTTCTCCCTTGTTCACGTTTTTGCTCTCCTTTGTTTTTGGCACGTATTTTGCTCACTTTCTTTTTCTAAATTTTAGCTACATTATTGTAGAGAAATCTAGATTAATGGAGATTAAAACATAGCAAAAAATGAACTTGGGCTTTTGTTTTTAAATTTAATAAATTTCGGTCTAACATTTTTATAAATTAAACTTAGGTTTGCTTAGTAATCTTGGTTTAACTTAGTAAAATTTTGGCCATAACATAGTAATATTATAACACCCCATTTCATACTTAATCAATCATGATTACATAATACTACATCATTTCATAAAAAAATATTAATAATACATGATTCTTAATTGTCTATCATATCATAATTCCTTACACAAACATAGAGTTATCTACATAACAAGTTCTAAATCTTACAATTACTCTATTAATTACCTATAATCAAAATTTCTTCTATGCCTAACCACTTGTTACGCCTTCTTTCTTCCTTCATAAATATTATTCTCTGGAAAATAAAATTTTTACAATAAAGAGTGAGATAAAATCTCAGTAAGTAAACCATGCAAGTTTTCCATATGTCAATGTGATACAGAACATATTTATTTCTTTTCCAAAGTAAACATATAAATTTCCTTTCCAAAGTAAACATATTTATTTCTTTTCCAAAGCAATCATATTTATTCAAATGGATCAAAGAATTTTCAAACTTTTTAATAACACCTAAATTCATTTATATTTCAAACATTTTCAAAATGGCTCAATTAGTTAGTGTCACCGGCAACTACAGTAACTTGGATTCAAAACCTGATTACGTGTTCTGCTTAAAGCGGACATTTTCATATCAGTTATAACAGAAACGTGTATTTCACGTTAAATAAAAACGCTCATTACACGTTAAACAGAATCCTAAATAGCTCGCAAGTCCCACTTTGACACGAGACCCGGCCAAGTTAAAATAAACATTAACTAACGATTAGAGCTATAAAATCATTTTCATTCATAAACATTCATACATCGACCTCATTTTCAATAATCATTTCATGAATTTGATATCAACATATAAAACGTTCAAAATCTACAAATTTTATATTATTTTCAAACACATGCTCAGATATCATATTATTTCAAAAATAGTAAAAATACATGTACGATTTACTTACAACAAGGAGAGGGTAACCACTCCCACTAATAATCCTCCCACCTAACTTGACCTTTCTCCTAGATTCTCGTAACCTAATACCACAAATATATATATAAATCATGTCTTCTACTATTCAATAAATCAATATAAATATTTTAAATGCTATATTTGTGGAATTAGTGTCTAAAATCTCTTAGTTTTACCCCTATCAATAAGTTTAACTAACTAAGGTCATTTATCCAATTTTTAATAATGAATTTCTATGACTAACTTATGCTAATTTATATTTCAGACTATCCTAAATCTACTTATTTTTACCTAAGTAACTAAATACGATTTTAATTTAAATATTGTAGCAAAAATACTGTTCATGCCAGAGTATTGTAGCCTACAACTGTTCAAACTAGATTCACTATACAAAAACAATTACTGTGCATATTAAAATTACTATGCAAACAGTTACTGTTCAGATCGAAGTTTCTGTAGCAACATTCAAAAAAAAATTGTAGCACCTTCAAAATTACTGTTCGTCTAAGAGCAACACAAACCAATTTCTTCCCACAAACACCTCAATCAGTGCAAATTCAACATAATACTATATTTTCTACTTCAATTTAACTCAATTTAACATTTTTTATTTAGAATTGAATATAATTTATTTTAATAAATAGTAACTCAATTCTCTACTAATCATAAAAATCTAAAATTTAAGTTTTTATTGGGTTATAAAGCTTACCTGTAACTAAAATTTGAAAGAAATATGCTGAAATTTGAATAAATTTGACTAGAATTTAATAAGGAAAGGGGAGAGTAAGGTTCTGTTTCTTTGAAAATGAAATAGTCGAATGGCTACTAGAATGGGAAGAAGATGGGCAAAATGAGATATATGGTGGGATATAAAATATCAATTAGGCCCCTTATTTTTTTAATATTATAAAAATAGTTTAAAACTTTTAGAAACTTTCATTTTAGTCCTTTTAAAGAATTCTAAAATAACATTTAATGTTTTAGAATTGTTACAATTAAGTTTAAAATTAATCCACATACTATTTTCTTAATTTAAAATTCACTTACAACTCAACTTTATAACATTAATTTTGGACCTAAACAAATAATATTATTTTGAGTCTAAAATTTAATTATTTAACCAAAAATTATAAGTTACATAAATTTTAATTAATCAAATAATGTCAAATTATTCGATTAAATTTTTTATATACTATAAATGTTACAGTTACAAATTTTTAAAATTGCGGGCGTTACAAATATTATTAGGCCTTAATATATTTATTTTAGTGTGGCCCCACATCTTTTACTATTTACACTTTTCTCCCAACTTATGATGATTCCACGGTTTAACCCCTTGAGTTTTAAAAGCTCTTCATTCTAGTTCTTATGTTATTTATAATTATCAAGAAAATAAAGCAGAAATAAAATCACATACTTAGGTCTATATATATCTAAGGCATTTTATTCCTAAGTTCCAATTTAACTATAGGTGCATAATGTAAATGAATTCCCTCAAAACCTATCACATCATAATTCTTCACTAATTCCGAAATCAAATAAACTTAAGTTATATCAAATTTTGCGAGTTTTACACATTTAATCCCTATATTAGCATCAACTTCCTAAAGAAATTCATATGAAGGAATGGATCAGTTTTTCCCGTGAACGAAGTTATTTGTGGCATCTTAAACTTTCTAAGAAGGACAAGATCTAGGATTCTATTAGAGAAGAGAGATTTAGGATGAAATCAAGAACAAGATATTGACTTTGCACTCCTCTTTTATTCTCGTTTCTTCTGATTTTTTAAATCCTCAGTTAGCATCTTGACACAAGCTTCAATATCACTGGCTTTTTTAGCATGCCCTTTATACTCTCTTCCCAGAGATTCACTTTGCTTAGATCTCTTTCTCACCTTTTAATGCTTTCGATTGAGGAATGTTCTTATGTCTTCCAAGCTCAAGCTGTATTTCAACCTTTGTTTGCAGCTTGTCATCGGGCTATTTGGTAAGTGAAATGACTTGAGGCAAGGTTCATCAATAATCCTAAAAGAAGTATTGTTGTTCTTGAGTATTAGTGGTCTTTCTAGAGGGTGGTTAAGAACTTTTCCTTTTCCTTTTTTTGTGGCAGTATATCTCCTCTTGAAAGTATTCGACTAGGGATTCACTTTATGATTTTTGATTCGTAAGATATTAAAAGTTTAGAAGTGCTACTTTCCACTGCTTCGGATGATACAACTACTTTTTGTCCAAAAGAACCGGTTTGGAGCATTTTTTTCATCTTCATAATTTCATCTACCAACGTCTAGATTTGTTGGTCTATTTTTGCATATTTTCTTTCACTATCCTTTAGTCTTTGGATCCACTAGGTAGCTTCTCCATCAACTCCCTTTGAGGGATTTTGGTATAGAGATGAAGCTTTTGAATTGGAGTTGTAGTTCAAGTCATTAAGAGGTGGTCCAAGTTGGCTGTAGTAGTTGCTTTGAGAGAATTTCCTTCCGAATTTCTTCTCACCGTCTTACATTTCCTGATTGTATAGGTTCGAGTTGCTGCCATGGCTTTTAATTCATTTTCCAACAGACGGTGCTAGATATTGATACGGTAAAATTTCTCTTTGGAATCCTATGTACCAAAATAGTCTTCTTCACTTTATTCGATTGTTGTATCACCTAAGATCACAGAAGATATTAGAGGTAAAACCGGTTGCCGGCGTAAACCCTTCGTATCTTATGCCTATACATGGAACCATAATTTCAAACTTATTGGTATTTCGGGGATTTCAAGATTTGAAGCCCATTTTGTAGAATAATTTTACTAGGTCACAAATTCTCCCTTATTTAGGAAAAGTCCAAAAAATAGGAACTAGTGATGGCTAAATGTATAACTGGTATGAGGTATCAGAAATCTTATACTTCAACTGAGACATTCTTCTTCAATAGGAATGGTCTCGGGTTCTGATGACTTTTCTGAGGCCCCTGCCATGTTATACTTGAGATCATTATTAGAAAAAAAAAAGGTCTCGATTTTCCTCGTCTATATTCGAAACCTTTTGTCGAATTTAGAAAGTCTAGGGTCACGCCACACCCAAGATCTTCATTAACCCACAGTCAGGATCTCGTTGACCGAGAAAGCCTTGGATTCCATCTATCTTTTGTTTTGTTAGTGGTGAAGGCCTTGGTACTGTGTTATTCTTAATGGGCCTAAGGCCTATTGGGCTTCATCTATATCTCAAGCCTTTCTCCCAAATAATTACTTTCATTAATGACTTTAGTAGCAAAATATAAGTTTACTTCTTGATAGAGAAATCAAAAGTCTTTATTATTTTCAAAAGTTTTAAGATTCATGTTGAAAAGGAAACAAACTCATTTATTAGAAGCTTACGTACTGATTAAGGATGAGAGTTTACATTATAAGAATTCACTAGTTTTTATAATGTAAATGGTATACAAAGACAAATGGCAGCTGCATACACACTACAATAGAACAGAGTTACTGAAAAAGAATAAAACTATTATGAATATAATTCATAGTATGCTTTCCAAAAAGAAAATTCCCAAAAATTCTCCTTCTCTTGTTTTATGTAAAAATCAAAGTTCTACATTGGTAGTAAGAAATAAGACCCTAGAAGAAGGTAGGAGTGAATTCAAGTCTCTAGTTGAGTATTTTATAGTTTTAGGATATATTGCTCATGGTCATGTGCATGATAGTAAAAGAACTAAGCTGGATGATAAAAGTTTAAGTTGTATTCTACAAAGAGTTAGTGAGGAGTCCAACGCCTACATACTTTATAATCCAACTTCACAAATGATCATAATAGTTAGAGATGTTGTATTTAAAGAAGACAAGAATTGGGATTGGGATAAGAAGTATGAAGAAGCTATATTGAGAGATTTGGAATGGTGTGATCGTGAAGAGGAAATAATTGTATTTTATGAGAATAAAGAGGTGAGTGAATCTAAACTTGATTTTATATAGAAGGAGAGGAGGAGAATTTTTCAACTGATTCTTTGTTTGAAGAAAACTCTCTTAGCTTGAATGAAGGAAGGAATAAGAACCATCAGTATGGATAGGAGATTTTGAAACAGGAGAATGACTTTCTAAATAAGATAAAGTAGTTCATTTGGCCATGTTTGTAACTATTAATCTTATTCACTTTGAAGACGCCATTAAGAGTGAGAAAATGATGAGGGCTATAGATGTGGAAATGGAAGCAACAAAAAAAATAACATGTAGGAATTGATGGAGTTACCTCAGGGAGGAATGAAAGTAAGAGTGAAATGGGTTTATAAGACTAAACTTAATGAAAATAAAGAAGTTGATAAATACAAGGCTAAGCTTATAGTGAAGAGGTATGCTCAGTAGCATGAGGTAGACTATACAGAAGTATTTGCACTTATGGCACGAATAAAGACAATTCGTTTAGTGGTAACACTTACATCTAATAAGGGATAGACTATCTACCAACTAGAGTTAAAGTCTGTGTTTTTACATGGTGAGTTGATTGAAAAGGTTATTGTGGAGTAATGTCGTAGTTATGTGCAGAAAAAAAAAATAAAAGGTTTATAAGTTAAATAAGGCACTTTATGGGCTTAACCAAGCACCACGTGCTTGGTACATCCATACAGAATCCGATGTCATGTAGCAAGGTTTTAAGAAGTGTGATTACGAGCATACTTTGTTCATCAAGAAGAAAATAAGGCAAAGTGTTAATCGTAAGTCTGTCTGTTGATAATCTCATTTTTACTAGAAATGATTAATTAGTTTACAGAGTTTAAAAATTCCATGAAGCATGAGTTTGACATAATAGATCTTGTTAAAATGAGGTATTTCCTTGGTCTTGAAGCCTTGCAAAGATCAGGTGGTGTTTTTATTAGTCAGAAGAAGTATGCATTGAAGGTGATGCAAAGGCATGGAATGGATATAAGAAAGTCTTATCATAATCAAATTATCCCTGGCTTTAAGCTCGTGAGGGATGAAGGTGGAGTTAAGGTAGACAAGACTTACAACAAACAAGTTGTGGGTAGTCTTATGAATCTCACAGCTACTCGACCGAACATGATGTTTATGATGAGTCTTATTAGTAGGTATATAGAGAATCCTACTGAGCTTTATTTACAAGTGGCCAAAAGGGTGTTGAGATATTTGAAGGGAATAACTAGGTTTAAAATTTTCTCTAGGAAGGGAGGAGATGATAAACTTGTTGTTCACACTAATAATGATTATGTTGGAGATTTGGAAGACAAAAAAAATTAATAATAACTAGCACTTGATTTTCTCTCTTCTTGCTAATTGAATAGTCCTATTATATCATTATAATAACGTGGTGGGATCGTCTTACCTAAAACTCTCTCTTTACTTATAAATATAAGCTCTACATAATGAAATAATTGGTAAGCACATCCAAGTAACATTATAAAACTCAATTTTTGTTTACCTGAAAAACATCCTCAATAGTTGTAACAACGTCGACTTTTTGATATGATCAAATTTGAATAGAGGAGAAAGGGGAAATAGCATAAGAAAGAAGAGATAATTGGCAAATAAAATGATCCCTTTTATTGAACTTCTTCGAGCTATATATAGCCTTCCATCTGGTAGTAAAATGTTACAAATATTATTAAATAATAGGAAATGCTAAAGAAAATAACTAACAACCACAATCAGAACTAAGTTACAGACTAAAACAGATAAAACAAACCAAGATTGTCTTCCCACTACTCTCCACTTCTAGCTCGTGCATGGAAACCTCGATTTATATGGCTTTGTAAATAGTGGCACATACAGTTCCCTCCCACTCATTTTTCCAAGTTGTGTCTTCTGCTGGTGCTCCCTCTTATTTATCAAGATTTTAGAATTTGGACAACATTTTTCTTTACGAATTACACGATGGTCTAAGATAGCTTCTAATCATGGAAAAATGGTAGAGGTATCTGTTGGTTATATGCTCTAGATCCAATAGGGATAAATATGTAATTGTACATTATTGTATTTATTAATAAAATTGGTAAATTTATTTATTAGCTTTGTCTATATTGACTACTTATATATAAAGTCCTTAGAATAATAATTAGAGGATATGTATGTCTACTTCCTTAAAGAATGAAGGTAGTTGATTTCATAAGCTACTAGTAAAGGTGTTCACTTAATCTAACATATAGATACTTGTTAGAGAACAAGTTCATTGAACTGACCTACTTGATAAACCCATATGGAGTGTCATCCACGTGTCTATGAGATTTCTCTTAGTTACAATAGTATAACTGATCCTTAGACTTGAGATCTTCATGGTACCTTGTTTGTATATCATATATGCTTTGACATTACACCTTCATTATCCATAGCGAGATTATACATAGGGTAATGATTGGGCAATATAAGAAGTACGCCAAGGTCGTGAGAAATCAATAAATAATTCACCGGTCTAGATAATATAGAGTCAATATCCTAAGGGATGCCATTTTGACATAAGTGATAATATAAGTCCATGGCCATTACGAGTTCTGAAAGAAGTTTCAGAAACTCTAAAATTATATTATCAACTTTAGTCAAAAGTTTCAATAACTATGATTTAATAGAATAGACATATTCCATACTCTATAATCTTTGGTGGGATATGTATGAGGTGAAAGGATTGTATCATACGATAATTATATATAGACTAAGTTTTACTAATTTAGTATTCTTTCTCAATTAGGGGTTATGATGCAATACTAAATGCTGCTCTTGATCTATGGAAATTAGTGTCTTAATTAAGAAGTTAATATAGGATAAATTAATTAGATTAGTTTATCTAAATTTAAGAAGTGTATAGCTAATTCCATTGCCAACATAAGAAAGAACTTAATGGATCATACACTAAAAGGTATTAAAGAATTAAGGTTAAATTATGTAGATAAATGAATATGGACTTAATTGTTAAGTTCATAATCTTTAAAAGTTTATTTAATAATTTTGGAAACTATTGAAGGTTAAATTATAATTATGCAAAGTGTTTTTATTTAATTATAGGTTTCTTAATTTGATTAAGATAATATTATTTAATTAATTATTTATAATTAGTATTTAATTTAAAAATAGATTGCTAATAAGATTAAGAATCTACTTAGTGACTTTTCTACTCAAATTAGGATTTGAAAAGTTAAAATCTGAAACCTATATAAATCATAATTTTAGCCTAAAAATGTACGTGAATGAGAATAAGAAAGAATTTTCTTCAAGAGTTAGAGAGAAAAATTATCTTGACCAAAAACTTTCTAATTTATCTATTTTCAAGAACTCGTATTTAAGAAATAACACTCTATATAATCATGATTTAGAGAAATCTTAAAACTCTAATTATCTACCTTGTGTGGATTACCATTAGAGGCCACACACTTGGGTAATTGATTTAGAAAAAATGTTGGTGCACTTTTCGTATTTGGGCCATAACTTTTGGTTCCAATATTAGACTAATACAATTTAAGAAACTATGGAAAGAAAACTCAAAGATCTACAACTTTGTGATTTACAAAAAAAATTCAAATTTAGACGTCTTGAAGGTAAAAAGGGCATTCAAAAGTACAGATATGTAGAAAATCTGAAGAAGTGTTATGCTACGACTATTGGTGGTGAAGATTTAAGGCAAGATCTTTGTTCATTTATTTATATTTAATTAATATTATAAAGTATGATAAATAACATAATCTTAGTATGAGAATTAATGAATATGTAATTAATATGATTAATTAAAATAATTTTAAATTTCTATCACTTGATAAGCTTAATTCTCAGTAGTATCTATTTTTTCATTTTTTTGATATGGACCAAAAAACGTCGGGCGAACTTTATTGAACCTCAAAAAGCTAATGAAGTCTATGGATAACATTTTAGTTTCAAATATAGATAGTCTCCCGCATGGAATGAGACCTCGGGTTAATGTTTGACATTTCATTCGATTCCGAACTAACAGAAGGTTACATTTTAACTCACGTAAAATGGCATTTCTATCACGTAGGTAATTATCTACAGCTTGGACACGAGAAGTGCTAGGTACATAAGCCAATGAACTTGGTGGTGGAATGTAGTAAACAACTTCGAAGTTGTCATCTTGGTGGTGGAGTTAGGGGTCGTATTGTAGCTAAACTCGGCCCAAGGAATCCATTTTCGCAGTTGGTCACCAGTAAAACATCGTAAATACTGCTCTAAAGTTTAATTTACCACATCGGATTGGTTGTCTAATTATGGGTGATAACTTGAGCTCATACACAACTTGGCTCCTTACAATTGGAACAATGCTCTCCAAAAAGAACTAATAAATACCTTGTCTTGGTCACTAATAATCTATGTCGGAATGTCATGCAAACGAACCATGTTGGCGACAGTCACAACGGTAAATGAGTGTTTCAGGGCTATGAAGTTAGCATATTTCGTCAATCGATCAATGATTACCATGATGATAGTATATCCATTTGAAGATGGTAGCAGTTGAAGCAATCTTGCTGGCCTCATACAATATGACTTGAATCGCTGACAAACATTGCATAGTTGCAAAAAATCCTTCATCATTAGTTGTATATTAGACCAAAAGAAGTTATGCTTGATACGAAAGTGAGTATTGTGGAATCAAAAATACCCACTAATCAATGATGAATGGCAGTCATTCATTATCTTCAGAATCAAGGTAGATATGAGGCACAATAAAACTGTCTTTTTTAATCCATACTCCATTTCGTTAAGGCAGTTTATGGGTAGATTGAGGAAGACTTTTCATCAATTCCTCATAAAATAAATCTTGTTGGACTTCTTTTTGGAGTATTGGCCACCATTCTGCATGCGGCATAGAAATATATAAAAATCAAAATTCAACTACACATGACAAAAAATCCGCTCATTGATTTTAAGGCCCTATTTTTTATTCAATTTCGTAATCATAATGAAGAATCTTTGATAGCTATCAACTTTGCGCTAGTGTAGTAATTCGTTGCTTTAGTAGGTACTTGAGACTTTTTTGGCTGGTACGAACTAAAAATGGTTTCCCAAACAAATATGGACGCCACTTCTTGATTGCTTTGACAATAGCCAACATCTCCATCTCATAGGTGGACAGTGCTAAGGCTAAACCTTTTAAATCTTTACTAAAATATGTTAGAGGTCGATTACGCTAAGTAATATTGCACAAATTCTAATTCATCTTGCATCACATTCTATCACGAATGGTTAAGAAAAATCTGGCAGGCATAACATTAAGGTTAGTGCTTCTTTCAATTGTTTGAAAGCATTCTACACTGCTTCATGCCATTGAAATCCCTCCTTGGTAAGGAGTCTTGTCAAAGGAGCCACTATGCATCTAAAATTATGGATAAAATTTCAGTAATACCATGCTAAACAGAGAAACCCACATACCCCTTTTATTGTTGATGGCGTAGGCCACACAATAACAGTTTGTATTTTGATTGGATCAACCATCACTCCTTCAAAATTATATGTCCCAAGTACTCGACCTATGAATCACCAAATCGACATTTCTACCTTTTTGTAAATAATTGGTTAGCTGATAGGATTGTTAAAACAATTTGCAAATGTGTGAGATGGTTTTCCCATGATTTCAAATACACCAGTATGTCATTAAAAAAAACCAAAATAAATTTTCGAAGATAAGGACGGAAGAGGTCGTTCATGAAACTTTGGAAGGTTGTTGACACATTTGAGAAACCAAATGGCATTACTAGAAACTCATAATGCGCTTCATGCATCTGGAAAAGCCATTTTTTGAATGTTGTCCTCTTGCATTCGAGTTTGGTGATAACTAGCTCTTAAACGCAAATTGGAGAAATATTTGGCTCCATGAAGCTCATCTAGAAGTTCGTAGATCACCAAAATTGGATATTTATCTCTGATCGTGATGTTGTTCAAGGCTCGATAGTCCACACAAAACCGCCAATTATCATCCACCTTCCTTACTAATAGAACTGGTGACGAGAACGGGCTATGACAAAGCTTAATCAAACCAAATTGCAAAAATTCTTTCACAATCTTTTCTATCTCAGTTTTTCAGTTGTAAGAGTAGCAATATGGCCTTACACTCATAGCTCTATTGTTTGGCTGCAATGGAATTCAATGGTCATTTGACCGCTTTGGAGGCAAACTGGTGGGTGATTTAAATACATAAGATAATTTAGCTATGAGGTGGGCCATGTCAGGTCGATATGAGTTAAGTTGGCTACTATTGATGGCAAGAATTATTTAGAAGAAAAACCCAGTACCTTGTAAGTTGTTGAATTCCTTGTCAGCTAGAACTTCGATGCCAACGCATCCCTTAGAAGGTATGGGGAACCCTTCTAACCTTAAAAGTTATAGTTAGCTGCTTGTAATATGTCTTGATCGGTTTGAAAGTTTTGAACCACTACACTCCTAAAACTAACAAGCATGTCGGGCCAGGAAAAATGTAGTAGTCCGTTGTAACGGAATGACCTTGAATAGTAAGGTTGAGCACCTAACACTGCCTAACACAATCTTCTCTCCATTAGCCACCACATCTTGAAACTTCTTGTCTCGAAACATTGGCAACTCAAACTTGAAGACTATGGTTTGATTGATGAAGTTGTGTATGCTGCCATCATCTATTAGTACAGTCACATTCTTCTTTTTCAGCTTGCCCAAGATGCGTACTAATAGTAGATGGTCAGTCCCTATGATTGCATGAAAAGAAATCATAGGTATTGTTTCATGAATTTCTGGTTCTTATTAAGCGTCGTTGACATCCTCGAGGCTTGGGTGTGGTGAATCTTCTATCATAAATAATTACAGTCATTCACAGCGATGGCTCGGAGCAAACTTCTCATCACAATAGTAGCATAACCCATTCTCTTGACGTTCCTGCACCTCTTGGTTGGTGATTCAATGGAATGATGTCAGCGGAGTGTTTGAACTTGGATTCGTCCTCTGGTTGGGTGGGGGCCTAGTATACACACTGTTGGGTTGGTTGTCACTCTTGGTGTCAATAAAGCTGGTTGAAGGCGAAATGGTTGGCTTGGTTTCTTTTGTAATTGATTTTATTCCCAAATCAGTCAGGCTACTCTTATCACATCTACCAGAGTATAGGATGGTTTAGTTTTTACATCTTAACGAATGTCGTCTCAAAGTCTAGTGTCAAAGAAACTAATTAAAAAACTTTCAGACAAGCCGTAAGCTTAGTGTGAAAGCTTGTCAAAATCTTCTTAATAAATTGCTACAATTGACATTTGCTAAAGGGGTTTTAAAGCTTTCAATAGGTCCTCTTAGTCGGTCTGACCAAAGAGTGGTACTGCTTTGGTGAACTCCTCCCATGTGAGTGGTCTACAGAATTTCCTCATCCATCTGTGCCACCTTCAGAACTCAAATGTTTAACACAGCAGAACTGCTCATGCGACACCCAGAAATGAGATTATTCGAGGGTCAGTCTTTAAAAACTCGCATACTATTTGGTTTCGACCGACGTCGTTCTCATCAAAAGGATAGTTTTAGCCCTTGATCAATTTTTTTATCGGGGATGTTCAAATCTCCTTCACGTTCAAGAATATAACACTAGAGCCACACACTATGTTTACGCTCCAGATAGTATGCTTGAATATTGGGGAGTAACATTCTCCCCCACCAAAAAAACTACGCACGCCCTTGTGCATGTGGTATTCCTCTTGGCCCTCCACTTGAATCAGTTGTCGCTAGTAAGGTTCCACCCTACATACTACTCTCCCCCAAGAATAGTGCTTGGCTTAGATAAAGTGTTCACTTGCTTACTATGCTTAAACCACATCATCGCCCATCTTTCTACTACGAAAGACTTTCCAACTACGAAGACACTACCCTTGGTGCAACATTGTGGTGATAGTGCTTAGTGTAGCCACCTCGCATAACTAAGCGAGCTACTTGACTTGCCACTCTGTTGATTTATCCCCAAAGATCAATGAGACTATTAGGGAATGTCTCGTTCTACTCTAATACCACTTGTCACGGACTCAAATGTTTGACACAGTAGAATTGCTCGTGCGGCACCCACTAATGAGGATATCCAAAGGTCAGCCTTTAAAAACTTGGACACTAACTAGTTTCAACTTGCCTTGGTCTCATCACAAGGACGACTTTAGCCTTCGACCAATTTTTGTGTCAGGGATGGTTAAATTCCCTTCACGTTGAAGCACATGGGACTAGAGTCGCACACCACGTTTACAATCTAAATAGCATACTTGAATATTGAGGCGTAACACATTGCAGGGCAATGCCTTCTAAATGGAAGGAGGCTAGTTGAACTTGTTGGTCAAGCTTAATATTTTTGAAATTAAAATATTGTTCTACTTTGTAAACCTAGTTAGTGAGATCTTCCTCGTTGAACTTTGGAAAGGACAATTTGAGGTGTTGATGGGGGCAATTGTTGGAGGTGTTAGAGCAAGAAGTACCTTTAGTTGCAAATGGGTTTCTTTTATAATGGCTAGTGTTTGGGCTGTAAGAATGTCGAAGAGCTTGAAGCTCAGTTAGCATCGTTTGTAAGGTAAGATTAACTTGATAGAAGCTTGATTCGTGCCATGATATGTAACGCCTCCAATTTCTAAGGGTCGAATAACACTCAAAACTACACATATCACATTTGACTATAACAAAATTCAGTATTTATTAAAAACACACAATTATAATCAATTGTCTCTAATTATTAATAATCATAAATCTTCAAAAGAAATCAAGTAATTCAAATTACATAACAAATTAAAATTTCGAAAATTCTAACCCCAAAGGAACCAAAGTGAGTTATAGGCTAAATTGGGTGTAGGAAGAATTTCAACTTACATTAAGATTTCAAAACTAAATTTGTTTAAACTATTTATAGAATGAATTTAGTCCCAAAACTTTTAATTCATTCCTGTATATATGTCTATATCATCTCTACAAAATTATAGGATATTTAGGCATGTATTATAGTTTCTAAACATCAAATATTAGGGATTACTCATTACATTTCCTAATACTGTTAAGATAAGTAATCATATTTAAAATATAAAAAGAAATAGTTTTAAGAGGAGTTAGGGGTCAATATTTTTATTTATTCTTACATTATGTTTATTAAATATTATGTTATGATTTCATGAGAAAAAAAAAACATCGTTTAAGGTAGAAGAAAAATCTTTAAACAATATAAGGTCAGTTTTGGCAAGTTTATTAAATTGTCTAATAGATGAAAGTTGATGATGTAAATTATACTTCTAACGTCTAGTGAGTTATATTGTGCGTTGTGGTAATGTATATGAGTCTTATGAATGTTAATATTTGATTATAAGCTAAATTGTTTAAGTTTCTTGGTTGTTATTGTCAAGAGGTAATTATACTAGACTTTTAAAAAGAATCACAATAAACTTATGTATGTGTTTGATTGTATTTTTTAAAGTATTTTTCGATCATATGTTATTATGTAAATATTGATTTTCATATTATTTGTTTATGTAGTTGTTCATGATGATGTGATTATATAAGTTATGTGTATTAACATTGAAGCATGAACATACGCATTATGTTTTAAATGTTTATGAAAGTTAAGATTTGAATGCTAGGGTATCGAACTTCATTACTTTCTTAGTAGACAATTTCAAGTTTATAAGGAGTCTTTACAAGTGTGGCAATTCCTTTGGGTTTAGTATATTAATAAGTATTGTTAAGTATTCTATATAATATAAGAGAGACTTTTGGAGGGCCCCTAGGTTTAATGTGTCTTCACATTCATGTGACGATGTATTTGTACATGTGAAATGACTCACTAGTGATCAAGGTGAGAAATTTGAAATCTTAAATTCCAATTTGACGAACATGAGGTCAAACATAAAGTCAATTTTGGCAAGTTTACATGGCTATTGTCCTAGTTGGCAATACCAAAGAAAGAGGTGAATTGGGTTTTAAAAACTTTAGAAGTTAAAAAAGTATGTAATGTAGTACAATAAATAAAACAATAGTAGAGTGAGAAAAACAAACACAATTTATAGTGGTTTGACAAAACTTAGTCTACGTCCACTCTCTCGAATATAGATCACTACCACTAAGGTTCTACTATCTTCTTGTTTTTCACGGATCAAGTAAAACCCAGTACACTTCTTCTGAGGTGAAGAGAAACTTTATACTTTTCATTTTACAAGTGAAAAGAAAAACCCCTAATAATCTTCTTTAATATGGGTGAAGATATACCCAATACAATATCACAAATGTATATGGAATTTTGCTCTCACACTCGAATAAATAGATCAATAAGATCTCAAAAGAAATAACTTCTCTCACACAGAATTTAAAAATTTTACAGTAGAGAGAAAAAGTTTAACTATTCATATTTAAAATTTGCAATTCAAGAATGTCTTTAATTTTTTATTGCAATGTCAGTTGTGTCTTACTTCACTGTATATCTTCTATTTATATTCTTTCTTTTTGTGAAGCAACTTAAGTCCAACGACTTAATTTGGTACATTTAATGTTCGCCATAAATACTGCAAAAGTTAACGTTGAGCTTTAATTTCAAGTTAAGTATCAATCCATTTTTCCATGTATCGATCTCTTTATGTGAATAGTACAATCTGAGTTTCGATTATCAATCCATCTGTCTTTGTGTATCGATTTGGTTCACTTTATAAATAATTTTTCACTTTCTGAAATTTGCTTATATCGACCCACTTTATTTCAGGTATTGATCTAGTATGCCTTATAAATAATTTGCAATTCTCTAAACAAGATACGTATTGATCTGAACTACTCTAGGTATCGATCTAGTTGCCTTCGTGAATAATTTGCAACTCTCTAAACAAGCATGTATCGATCTGCTCTTCTCCAAATATCGATCTAGTTGCCCTTGTAAATATTTTGCAACTCTCTAAACAAGCATGTATCAATCTGCTTTTCTCGAAATATTGATCTGGTTATCCTTCTTTTGCAACTCTCTAGACAAGCATGTATCGATCTGATTGCCCTTATAAATATTTTGCAACTCTTAAAATAGGCATGTATCAATCTGCTCTTCTCTAAGTATTGATCTGGTATCCATGTAAATTTTTTGCAACTCTCTAGACGGGTATGTATCAATCTGCTCTTCTCTAGGTATCGATCTGATATTTTTATGTATCGATCCTATTTGATCTTTCAAGACACTTTTACATAGATTTATTAAAAGTTCGATTTAAGCAAGTTTATATAATGATTATTGATTTTCAAACAAGATTAAGATAATATTATGTTATCTTTGACATTAAAAATAATATTAAGTCTAATCAAGTGACAGGTATCACTTTTCCATGATAGACAAAGTTTATATATCTTAAATTCCAGTTTTAATTCATCATAAAAGAAATAGAAGAAAATAAGTTCATAAAATAGGCCACGCCAATTTTTGGAGTGCGAAATACAAAATTGAATAAAAGAAAATCATGATGATTACGTGATTTTATAATTGACAGGCTTCACGCTTGTAACATCAACAATAAATCAATTCTACATATACAAACTAATAACTAATATAAAGTTTATTTAAAAATTATTGAATTTATTAACTTTAAATCATGTTAATTTGCATAAAATATTTTGTATTCATCAACTGGAGGATAAAAATTTTCATGTGTTTCATTGTAAGGATTTTCAAAAGAATCCACAAATGAAGTGGAACAAACTTGTTTGCATGAACAAGGAATTCATATAAAACGAAATGAGAAGCCACAACTATGACACACATGCAGTTGCTTTGATCTTTGTAACTCTCTAAACATCAATTCATAGAGATATCATATCGGATTTGGTAATCCAGATATGATACCAATGAACGAATTTGAAAGCGGGAAGAAATTGATCGATGTGACAAAAAAGAAATGGTGTAGTGAACAATAATTTACAAGAACGACAAAAATGTTTGGGGCGATAATGGCGCTAGTGTTGCCCCATTCTCAAGTTAGGTAGGATTTGAGAAATTATTTTCTTTGGTAGCTCACAAAATAGAAGAATGGTACACTGAAAAAAGAGAGAGAATAATAGTTTTTAATGTGGTTGTTATTACTAAGAAAAGGTGACTAGAAGTGAATTTAAAAAAATTCACACACAAACTATAATGATCTTTTGAGTTTTTTTCTTTTAATAAATTTTAGATTCAAAATTTATGAATTAAAAAAATTAATCTTTTGAGTTTTTTTCTTTTAATAAATATTAGATTCAAAATTTACAAATTAAAAAAAAAATTAATCTTTTGAGTTTTTTTCTTTTAATAAATATTAGATTCAAAATTTATGAAATAAAAAATTAATTTTTTAAAATTATTACATTTAAATTAATAATTAATTTTTAAAAATAAATTAAAAATATCGAGCAATCATATTCATAATAAGAAAATTATTTTAATCAATTTTCGTGAATTAGAATTTTATATAGATTTGTTATTGTTACTAATAATACTATTAAAAATAATAATAATAACAACAAAACAATAATTATAATGATTATTACCACAACTAATCTAGAAATTGTTTTATTTATTTAATAATTTAAAAATAGTTTATATATTTTAATATTTTACACAAAATCATTCAACATAATTTAATATTTTACATAATAAAAATAAAATTTTTGTTTTAATTATTTTATTAATATTTTGGTCATTAGAACAAAAATACAGCACAAAATTTTGAAATAATTCATTTTTTGTAATTCTGTATTTGGTATTCGAATAATGATGCTCAATATTACACAAAAAGGTGTTACTGCTTATTGTTTATCTGAATTATTGAATAATATCATCACAAACTAGTGTTTAAGATATACGAGACAAACAATTGAATACTGCTACACGGCAATACAACGTTAAATAAGACTGAGGTCTAATTTGGTATTGATGTCCATCCTTGTTACTCATTCTTTCTAAACTCTATAATAATTTACCAATGTTTTTCCATCTAACTGCTTGGTAAAGAACCTTGTTACATAGTCTGTATATGTGAACTTCACAAAACGAGCTGGCCTCTCCGGCGATATTATCTCCGGGAATGGTCCATACAAGCTGTCCCTCTGGCCGGGGCTGAAAAATGCTGCGACTGAGACTCGTGGTTTTGGGGATGAATTTGCCAACACTCTATGCTCCACGCTTTTGTATTCATCATTTGACATAATCTGAAAAAGAAAAAAGGATCAAGACATTTAAACTTATAATTTAAACCGTTAGATCTGAAACCTGAAACGTTAGATTTGAAATAAATTATACCTATAACCTCTGCATAGTAGAATGACATTAGACAACTCATAAACTTATATACCTGAAGCACATCCCCGATGTTAATAACAAGCGCTCCAGGGACAGTTTTAACAGGAACCCAATCCTCACCGTACTTAATCTGCAACCCACCTTTATCATCCTGCAACAGGATCGTCAACGGTCCTGGATCAGTATGACACGTGATCCCCACCGTCAGATCAGGCTGTGGACAGTAGGGATAGTAGTGGCCCACCATCATCCTCCCTTCCAAGAAGGTCATCTCCTTCAGCCTGTCCGTCGCCAATCCAAGCCCTTCACAAAGCAGCCCAAACAAAAGCTCTCCGAGATGTTTCACATGTTGGTTCCACTCCACCACCTCTTTTCTACATATTTCAGGAATTTCGTCGAGCTCTGCTAGGGTTGGACCAAGCTTCACCTGCAGCGTGTCCCTGTAAGATTAAGAAATTCAATTATCATATCCTATATATTCTTAAATTAAAAGCAACCATTTTTATTCTGAAAATCTCTTTCTTTAACTGCTTTTGTTGGTCCGAAGAAATATGAAAAGCACTTTAGCGAACCCCATTAAAATCACTTCCATATTCCTTGCACACTATTTATGCATCGAATATTAAGAAATGAAAGAAAAATTACAGAAATTTTTGTCATACCTCCAGCTAGCAGCTTTAGAGTGAAATAAATCAATGTTAGAAATGAACGATACGCCTTTGCTCCTCTCTCTACGGTAAAACTGCGCCTTGATCTCCGTCGGCAGTTCATGAAACCCTTTGATAGCTCCGATCACACGCTCCAAAACCTCGACTCCAATCCCATGATTCACAACCTGAAAGAACCCCAGCTCGCGAGAGGCACCTGCAATCTTTTCCACGATCGTCGGTCGCAGCAGGTCGGAGTGAACGCCGGATAAATCGATGGTGGGAACGACATCAAGGTCAGGTGGTGTGGTTGACTTGGGTTTGAGGTCGGAAAGTGTTGCAGGTGGGTGGATGAAGAAGCGGGGAATGGCGGTAATGCCGGAGTCGACCAAACCTTTGACTCCGATCTTGGAATCATCGAAGTATTTAACATCTTTGGCTCTATCGTAGGATTCTGTGGTCATAATTGCAGCTTTAGTTTTTGAATTAAGAAAAAAGTGATGATTTTGAGATAAGAGATGGAAATATAAAGGCCAAGAACTTCTTTTAAATTGATTTTTCATCAAGCTGGTCCCGCTTGTAGGAAAAAGAAATAACAAAAATACGTAAAAAAGTTTCAAAAAACTTCTCAGTGCAATGTCATTATCAAGGCAACTTGTATAGTCAAATCTGTACAATTTTAACAAAATTAGGTAAAGAACAAACTTCATGTTAATTTTACAAGTATCATTATCAAGGCATTTTGTATGTGAAATCCAGTTGCTTTTCTGCTGATGTTCAATACCTTATTAAAATTCAGATTACTATTTGTTTATTTAATTTCTTACAAACAATTGTTAAAACATAGATTTTTCTAAAAATTTTTGGATAAAGAGTAACATAATTAATATATTAGCACTTTTCTATTTCAAATATTATTGATTAATATTTTAACAAAATACGGATGTTTGTGCATGATAATTTTTAGTGAAATTCATATATAAAAGTTGTATGTGACCGTGTTCTTGCTT
Organism: Cedrela odorata; assembly: GCA_035584115.1. Classification (NCBI taxonomy): domain Eukaryota; kingdom Viridiplantae; phylum Streptophyta; class Magnoliopsida; order Sapindales; family Meliaceae; genus Cedrela; species Cedrela odorata. Next base: position 1,874,086 of record JAXCLQ010000009.1, read on the forward strand.
TCATTTATTTTAATTAAAGTGTCTTTTCCTATCAATCACAAAAGTCTGTAACAATCCTTCGACTTTTCCATGACAGACAAAATGGTGGATGAAAACAAGTTATTGAAATAAGAAACTGAATAATTGAAAATCACAATTATTAAATAGTTTTATAATTTCCAAGTGTGATAACATTAACAATAAAGTAATACTACATACATATAATATATACAAATTATGATAAATATATATTTTTTTTTATTAATTTTATGTCACTTTAATTTGCATAAAATATTTTTTATTGATCAGCAAGAGAACAAAAAGTTTCTTAAAACTTTTCAAAAGAAGCCACAAATGCAGTTGAACTAACTTGTTCAAAAAGGACACGGATTTTATAGAAAGCGAAACGAGAAGCTACTATATGAAGTTGCTTTAATCAATGCCAATAGTTAGCGTCTGAATTTGGCAACCTCAGGAATCAATGAACCAATTTGTAGTGAAATTAAACTAGTTTGATAAAGATATTTGTTGGGAAATATGGTTGATTTTTTAATGTAAAATTATATTTTAAATATTTCGGAGATTTACTAGTTTATTTATTGTTAATAGTTATGTTATTTAGAAGAATTTGGATTAAGTATTATTTTTGTAGAATTTACTTATTTAATGTGGAATTTGACTTGTACAAAAAAAAAATACTATTCTTAGAAAAAATATGTTATTATTCACTATATATAAAGAGGTTGTGATAACTTGTAAAACAAGATTATAGTGTAATCTCCGATGATAGATAGTTTATAGGAGCAGGGTCTATTGAGAGATTAAATACGAATCTCTGAAAGTGGACATGGTCTATTGAGATTTGGAGGCAATCTCTGAAAGTGTATTAATCTCTAGAGTAGACAAATTTAGCATTAATCTTTGGAGTAGACAAATTCTAGTGAGAGATTTAGTGGCAATCTTTGAAAGTGTATTAATCTCTAGAGTAGACAAATTCTAGTGAGAGAAATTGTGGGAACTTTTGAGATTTAGACAGGCTATTAATATTTGAAGTGACAAATTCTAATGATAGAATTATGAGATCTATTGAGATTTGGGTGTAATTAGGGTTTGGGTAAGTAAATATGTCCAAAAATAGTTATTCAAACTTAGTGAAGTTTAATGTAAAAGAATTTGATGGAAGAATTAATTTTAGCTTTTAGAAAATATAAGTTGTGGATATATTGATCCAATCTAGGTACACAAGATATTGAAGTGCAAGTGAACCCCAAAGTTTAGGCAATCAAGGCAACTTAAAGAGAATTATCAAATGGTGTGAGCAATCAAGGCATCTTAAAGAAGATTGTTTGGAGCAGGTTTGGTAAGTAGCTTTAAACCAATAACAGAGATATTGTATGGGTCTCTTTTCTCCAAAGAGAGAATGATTTTGTCTAAGATAGATGAAGATTCTTGTGGCATACCACTAGATTGCCATGGAAGAGAATGTGTTAGTGTTACTGCTAGTAGTCTACATTTTTTTTTTTTGTTGCACATAAGGCATGGTTTGGCAATTATGCAAGGTGTGTAGTGGAATTTATGTCGATGACTAATGACTCCCAATAAAGAAAT